>JAYKAV010000001.1:6615301-6728933 GCA_035582835.1 Phoebastria nigripes
GSGGYCCGGGCCCACCCCCGGAGGGTGAGGGACGCCGGCCACCGCCCACCGCTCCCCTGCCCAGCCCTCACCTCCCCGCCCCACCCCCTCGCCCCGCCCCCGCGGCCCTCGCCCCGCCCCTTCCCTGCCTGTTTATCCACAGGCTGTGCACGTGGTAGCTGTGCCGCGCCATTGGCCCTCTCTCCAGGTAGCTGCAGCCGCCCTGCCAATCGGGGCGCTGTCCACGCGCGGCCGTCCGCACCCGATTGGCTCTGCCRCGGTGATCACGCAGCGTGACGCACTCCGAGTGTGCGCCCTCCGAGAGACCAATGAGGAGGGGGCCCAGGGGTAGCCCGCGGCGAATAGTAGGGCGAGGAGCTGAGSGGTGGCCAATGAGGAGCGGGCCGGGGCGGGACTTTCCGCTGCGGGCGCTGGCGAAGACGGGCGGGTTTTAAAGCAACCGTCGACGGCGGCCGCAGGCTTCCCCCGGAGCCGGGGAGCGATGGCAGCGGCCGGGCCGGGCCTGGGCCCCGGGGCCGGCGGGACGGTGAAGACGCTGGCCCTGGTGCTGGAGGACGAGGCCCGGCGCGGCGGCGGCGGCTACTGCAGCGGGGACACGGTGTCCGGCCAGGTGCTGCTGGAGCTGGCGGGCCCGCTGCCGCTCCGCGGGCTGCGCCTGGAGGCGGCCGGCCGGGCCCGCGTCGCTTGGAGCGAGAGCTCGGGCGCTGTCCCCGGGGCGGGAACCTGGGGGGTGGCGGTGAGGGCGCCGGGGCCGGGGCCGCGGCGGGAGGCGGAGGTGCGCTACCTGGACATCCGGCAGAGCCTCCTGCGGGACCCGCCCGAAGGTGAGGGGCGGCCGGGGGCGGGGGGGAGTGGGCGGCGCGGGGGGTCGTGGCCGTGAGGGGGCGCGGGCCGGGCCCTGAGGGGAGGCTCCCTGCCCGGCCGCCATGTGAGGGCCGGCGGGACCGCCCGCCCGCCGCAGCGACAGCGGGGGTGGGACCGGGGGGACTGGCGCCTCCTTCGCGGGGGAAGGCGGCAGGGTAGGGCTGCGGGGCCAAGCGCCCCCTGCTCCCCGGTGGTGGCGGAGGGGCCCTAGGGCACCCCGCCGCGGGAAGGCGCCCACGCTTGCTTTTGCCGGAGAGGGGGAAGGCTGAGGTGTTGAAACCCTCTCCGAGGAGAAATCGGCATCGGACCTGGATGCTGAGAAACGGCGTGAGGCCTGGCTGGGTGCCCGGCCAACGGGGATATCGTTCCCGCGCTGGAAGCCTCCGGCTGGTGTAGCCACAGCCTTCACGTGTATGCCCAGGGGAGGCTTGCTAGAGCTTCATCAAGCGGTCGCTCGATTCTTTGTATAAACGGCTGAAAAATGCAGCACAGGGCCAGAGGAGAGTCTGCAGCTCTTAGTTTCCTATGCTCTGTGTTGGCTTCCTGCAGAGGTAAGCTCTTCTGCGAATTACATCGGGCACCTGCGTGTTCGTCGTGCTCTGTAAGCAGCATCTGTGAAGCTGCCCGTGGAAGACACTGGAAGCAGTCGGCCTCCTTTTGCAGTGGCTTAAGAAAGCAGAGGAAGCTCTTTGTTGCATAGGTCTCTAGCTGGCAGTTTTGTCACTCGAGACACTGCAGCCCTATGGCAGTATTGAAAAACAAAAGGGAAACGGCATTTCGTTCCATAAGAGTGAAACGCATCTCAAGTTTATCTGTAGGAAAACTAAATTTAGGCCTTTAAAAATTGTGTAATTGGAGGCCCTCTATGAATGTATTAAGATTACATA
The DNA here is from genome assembly GCA_035582835.1 of Phoebastria nigripes. Taxonomy (NCBI): domain Eukaryota; kingdom Metazoa; phylum Chordata; class Aves; order Procellariiformes; family Diomedeidae; genus Phoebastria; species Phoebastria nigripes. The sequence goes on from JAYKAV010000001.1 coordinate 6,617,053, forward strand.
TAGTATTTTATAACACTGACCACCTTAAATTGCAGCTTTTTAGCACAAAAGTTAGTTTAATTGTTAATTGAAAAAGCAGATTAATTGCTGTCCTGCTGAAAAGGAAAAGAAACTTACTTAATGCTTTCCAGAAGCCATTTTGGCTTAGAAATTGGCCAGAGTCCTGAACTGAAACTCAAGGTCTCCATGTTTCCGTGATTTTTTCATTGAAATCGCATCACAGCATGAATAAAGCATGGGCTCCAGTCCAGAACCCACTGGGATCAATAAAAACTTCTCCTAGTCCCTTGCATCTGGGTGTTTTTATACATAAATAATTTATAAAAGCATCTGCTTTGTTCTTCTATTTATGGAATAACTAAAACATACTACTCATTTTTATCCTACAGGTGAGGAAAGCTTAATTCTTCTAGATGGAAGACATGAATTTCCGTTCAGCTTTCAACTCCCTCAAGAGTAAGTTAAATAATCCAACCTGAAGGGATTGTGCTGGACACTGCTTGTTGTGGAACATTAACTCAATGTAATTTGACTTGGGGTTTTTTTAATATCAAACTGATAGGTCAGCTTTATATGTTTGTCTTAATCAACCACCACATAGATGTGCCTTGTTTGCTTCAGTTTCCCTAAGGCCCTAAAAGTACAAGCTGTAAATTGGTAAACATTTATGTACACAGGAAGTGTTCGTGTCTGGAACTGAATTATAAACTTACGGTAATGCTTTTATGACTGCTTGTTTCAGACCTCTGGTGACCTCTTTTACTGGGAAGTATGGCAGTATTCAGTACTATGTGAAAGCAATCCTGGAGAGGCCTGCAGCACCTGATCAAAGTGTACAGACAGAGCTTCAGGTCATTAGCCATATCGACGTCAGCTCACCAGCTTTATTGGTAAGAGGGTCCTCCACTCCTCCTCCCCCTTTTAAAGCCAGCTGCAAAAAAATAATTTGCAAGAGGCATTCACATCCAGCCATAACCATTTCCATGTTATTCTGGAGTGTCATTTTCTGACTTCTGAAAGCATATAAGCTCCCTAAGCTTTTCTCTATAAATAGATGATCTTAGGTTGTGTGAATAGCAAACAGAGTGGCTTTTTTTAATACCATTGATTACATCCCTGCTGGCAGAGATGCTCTTGCCAAAAAGTTATGCAGGCTTCAGATGCATAAATAAGGCTTAATAATAATAATGCACAAGCATAAAGTAGTTACTCTTACCAAAGCAACTACATTCACAGGGCTGCAGTGTCCTAAACTCTACAATAATAGTAGGTTGAGGAACAGTAATTATAGAAGAGTATTAATCATGCCCAGCCTGTCATTTATGCTCTGGCCATTATGTTACGTATCCTTCCATTTTGCATGTCGTTTTCTAACATTAAGTGCGTGCATGCAGCTGCTTCAGAGATCTTTTCAGTTATTTCCTTATGACAGATTTGGCCACATTAAAGCATTGAGTTTCTAATAATCGCTAGAAATACTGTAGAGTAATAAGAAAGATCAGACATTAAGTAATGAGAAAATAGACAAGATGGAAGCTAATGAGCTGAATTCTTTTATCTCAACCCATATTATGAAAATAATATAAAATTATACCTTGCACTTTCATGATAGCAAGTGGATCTAAGTGGTTATTCATTTAAATATGAATGAGTAATTTCTATTTTATTTAAAATGCTAGGATAATTTTAACATCTCATCATGATGTGAACGTAGCTAAGAGATGTTTTGAGCAGGGTTTTTTTCCTCTTTATATGCTTACACTTTAATCTTTCTAGAGAGAACTTAGAGAAGTATTTTGGCAGTGACAGCTGTAAGCAGAATATAGTCTTTATGTTCAACAATGTATGTTAGGAGTATGAAGACAGCATATCCAGATACTGCAAGGATATAGTAGACCATAGGTTATTGCACAGGAGAGGGCTGTGGGGCACAAAAAGTAGGTAGTGCCTTAATGGATTCCAAGGCTACCACCAAAAAAGTGCAAAAAAACCCACAAATTTTAGACTTCATAATTACATTGACTGGGCACTAGTGCCCAGTAAATCATTTTAAGTAGCTTGAATCCAGGCTTGGACCCTTGATGTGTGCTTGTATGTTGTAAGTTTATTCTAATGAAAATTGTACAGACAGTGTAAATGTCATAAAAGATGACAGTCCTCCATGAATAATTAAGATGGTTTTTGTCATGAGCCTAGATTTTTTGGGGGTTGTGTGGCTTGCAAGCTATGAAGATGCATCACCATAGCCCAGTGTGTATACATTTATCCTTTCTTATGAAGGATACAAAGGTAAAACAGTTTACCTGCTTAACTATTAGTTGCTTGCAGATGAAATTAATTCTGCATTCTTCTGCACTGAGGAACATGGGCATAAATACTGCAGTACTCCATTAGACCTTTAAAAAGTCACACCTATAAAATTTGCTAAATCAATCATTTTGAAGACAGATTACGTTCAAATGCACATTGGTCTCTGTGTTACCTAGTTGAATCGGTCTAAATGCAGACTGGGATTTTAAAACAGCCATATGTTCAGATAGCCAAACCTTGGTTCCACTTTACATGGTGGCAAAACGCCAGTTGCACTGAGTAGTGCAGTGATTCCAATCAAGTGGACTTTAGAGCTAGATTGCAATGACTGATATGCATAACATTAAACTGCAAGTGATTGATAGCTTTATGCCATAAAATGAAAAATACTCTATATTTTATAGACACCTGTTCTAAGAAGTCAGGAGAAGATGGTTGGCTGTTGGTTTTTCACCTCTGGGCCAGTGTCTCTCAGTGCCAAAATTGAGAGGAAGGGATACTGTAATGGTAAGAGTAGTTATCTTCAAAATGTGAATATTAAACATCTAATAGGGTTTTTTTCATCTCTGTGAAGGCAACACTTTATAGTTGAAAGAATAGTTCCRTTTAGTAGGTAGTAAACTGAGATCTGTATGAACTTGCTTTAACAAAAATCATCTTGCCTTTTCCCTCGCTCACCCCTACGGAACATAAATTGAAAGGAAGTCCTGTTAGGTAGTAATCTTATGGAAAAGCCATGTACATTTGAGTGTAAAGAACAACAAAATGCTTTTATTTGGGATAAAACACTTAATTGGGGATGTAATCAGGTTTTTATGTCCTGTTTGTGTAGGTTTACACTTCTGTAAGAATGAGCTTTAGCACCTTCTTTGTCATCTTGATAACATTAGATACACTGAGGAAATAAAATAAAACATTCTGAAATTCAGTTAGTACTATATAAAAGGAAGACTGGCGTGTAATTTGCAAATAAAGCTTTTATGGCTTGTTCATATTATGCTTAATGTTTCAAAATGAATCATTGTTTATATGTAAAATGTAGTAGGTGGCTATAATTCTGCCTGGATACCACTCTGTGAAGAGCAAATACTGTATGCCGTCAAAAAAAAAAAAAAACAAAAAAAAAACCTAGCTTGAGGAAACTAACAAGTATTGTTCTCATAACATTGCAGATGATGTACGTGCTGCATAACATGCTTTGATACTCCCAGAGGAAAGTTGGTAAATAGAAATTATTCATTGAACTTTTTCTGTCTTTAAGGGGAAGCCATACCGATCTATGCAGAAATTGAGAACTGCTCATCTCGTTTGATTGTTCCAAAAGCTGCCATTTTCCAAACACAAACTTACCTGGCCAGTGGGAAGACAAAAACTTTCCGTCAGATGGTTGCCAATGTCCGAGGAAACCATATTGCCTCTGGGAGTACAGATACCTGGAATGGGAAAACTCTGAAAATCCCACCTGTATCCCCCTCTATACTTGACTGCTGTATTATTAGAGTAGAATATTCATTAGCTGTAAGTATGGATTTTTATTACAAATGTACATACTCTTGAATACTACATTGAGTTGGGAACAGAAGAATTTTCTCTACTGAGCAGCTATTAGATTTTGAATTTGGGAACAACAATAAATATAAATATCATATACTATATAGGTGAGAGACTGAAGATCATGAAGAGATTCTGAAATGGAATGATAGGAATAATGGGGAAAATGGAAGAATGTTTCTCAGGAAGAAGCAGCTTAGTTTTAGACCTGCAGAGGTTATTAGGGGAAAGTAGTTCAAGCTGAATGGGTTCCTCTAGTGATTCTTTTCAGAAATGGGAAGATAGGACTGAAAGTCAAGTGCATAATTATCTTTGTCAACCTGTTTTGTATTTTTTTTAATGTCATCTAGAGACAAGGTACAGAAAGAAGGAGGTTGCTGGAAAATAAGGAAAGCTGCCAGAGTATTAGCTAAACGTACCCGGGATGAGAAAACTCATAACTTACCAACAATCTGCAGTATAGGGAGTAGGGTAGCTTCTAGGAGCAGCAATTCAGTGGGGTCTCATGATGTTTTTTTCTTTTATTTGGGGGTTGTCACATAGGTGTATATCCATATTCCTGGTGCTAAGAAATTGATGATTGAAATGCCTCTGGTGATTGGCACTATTCCATGTATTGGATTTTCAAGCAGAAACTCCAGCATTACCAGCCAGTTTAGTATGGATATGAGTTGGCTGGCATTGACCATGCCAGAACACCCTGAAGGTAATACATATTGAACTCATTCATAATACAGCATAATAGTGTCTACAACAGAAGGATAGTAGTGCCAGTTTAAGGGCACTACTAGGGATGTAGGCCATTAAAGTATGACTCATGAGAAGTGAGGCACATAAATCTAAGTCAAGATCCAAAAGGATTGGTGAGGATACCCTAACTCCAGCCTTTTTTAAGTCTCTCTTTACCCCTATCTGACTACTTTCAGCTGAATCTTGAAATAACTAGCTTCTGATAGTGGGAATTCTAGTTTGGAGGTAGACACCTTAAAGTTAATCATTACTGAATATATCTTGATACAACACAGGATTGTTGCTGGAGTAGCCCTAAAAGCATCTGTAGTGTTCCTGCTGAATCACCTAAGCTTACCAAGAACATAATTCTAGTTACAGTATTTATGAGTATAGTGCATTTCATACAATTTGACAATAGTACAATGTTTAATAAATACAGTCTTCATGGTCTTGGATACTGTAATACATATGTTGTCTTGCTGTGAGTGAATAGTTTGAAATTTGACAGTAGCATCTCTTGTGTTTCAGCACCACCAAATTATGCTGATGTAGTGTCTGAGGAAGAGTTCTCCAGACATGTTCCTGCTTATCCACCACCAATTGACTGTGAGGAACAATTGTGTTGTCCTGTCTTTGCTTACATACAAGAGTTCCGGTTTCAGCCTCCACCTCTTTATTCAGAGGTAAAAAAATAAACAGCAGGTGGTGTTTTTATTGTCAGATGGCAAAAAATCCCCACATACAGAAATGCAAGAATTATAGGCAGTCATTGTTGCCTTTCTTCTCTCCGTAGATCGATCCACATCCAACTGATGTAGAAGAAATTCAGCCCATTTCATTCATGCTCTGAAGAGGATTTGTAATGAGCATCRTTGTGATGAATGTCTTAATCTTTCTGCTGCTTAAGCTGATAGTGCAGCTAAAAAGGAAATGGTTTTCTTTTTCAAAACTTAAGTTTGTGTACAAGAAAGACAAAGGAAAATGGAGAGGGAGGTATGAGCATGTTTGGTGATGGAGGAGAATCTGCTGGATTAGTCTGCACAGAGGATACTGTGGGAGCAGCTATGCTTGGGATACTTGAGAAGTACCTGAAAACACTGAATGCTTTCTAAAAAGTGGATATACTACATAAAGTACGAGGAGGAGATGTAAGGATCTTCTGAAGAGAAGAGAACTTATATTTTGTTTGGAACACTCTGGAAGAATTTACCTAATGATGTTGATGTTGAGAACTTCTGTAATAGACCTTGCGTAGTAGAACAGAATGTGGGGTAAGAAAACATTTCCAAAAGATTCCAGTGTTCAAGGGGCTTCAGTTTTGCACTGCCTGCATCCAAGAAAGGAACACTACTAAAACGTGGAGTGAAGTCTTCACTCTAGCTTAACTTTGTATTTCATGAGAACCTGCCCTTCTAGCGACTGCCAAATGGTACTATCTCCTCATTCATAATGATTCTAAAGACATCATGGATGACAGAATAGCTATTACGCAATATTATGAAGGCAACCATTTACTGAATGAAAGACACAAGTATGTAAAAGAAAATTGAACTTTGATAAGAGCTTATGCACTATGCTTTCTTTCAAGGGATTTCTTAAGGGAATTATTCTAGCCTCTTCTACTGTGAGTTCTTTTTCTGCATCTTAAGCCTATGGATAGCATGATAAGGGGAAGCATGGCAAGGGAGAATCCTTTTGCCAACAGCAGGTATACTTAGCAAAATGGACAATACTTATTTATTCAGAAGCCTTTATAAGCCTACCTCTGTTTTGGATATTTACTTACGGTCAGATCTGAGACCAAAAACAGTCTTGTTAAAGCTCCAGTATACTTCAAGGTTCTAAAAGGGACCCTAAATGGTTTCCGTGGTTAGTGAATGAGATAGGAGGCGTAGGGAGAGGTGTAAATATACCCAGAATAGACATAGCTTATAACTGAAGTGAAAGCAGACATCAGGGGAGGAAAATCCTCTGGTAATGGCACAAAGCTTTTCATTACTCCTGCATTTTTGTCTAGAGACCTATTGTCAGGGGCTGCACTGGTCATTCGCTATCCATACTATTTTTTGTTAGTGTGTTTCCTTGTTTGTTTTTGCTGTTTAATTTTGTTTTGGTGCAATATTTTAATGTTTTCTTCCTCAGGTCATTTAGAACAGTGAGAGTTTGTTGCTGCTAAGAGTGAAGGCACACCATTTTACTTGGCCCTTCTGCTGCCTTCATATAAAGTAGAATGTTTGCTTCCTGCCAAGCATCAATTGGAATAAGTAAGCCACCATCAACAGATCACTTAGAGGAGCAGAAACACAGCATTCTCAATATGCACGTTTACAGTCGAGTCTTTAAACTACAGGGGATTTCAAACTATTAGAACTACTACATATGTCTTACAGAAGGGTTTGGGGTTAAAACCCGGTGCTTCATGTAGTAAAACATACTTTCTGATAACTACAAGAAGAGTAATTGAGTTTCCTTCATTTCATCAATAACTGCAGTTTAAAAAAGTTTAAATGGTTTTTTACGAAATCTGTCTTCATTTAAGAAGCAGGGATTTTTCTACAGGCATACACGGATATATATTTTTAGTCTTCTTTTAGTATGACTTCCTTACATTGTCTAATTTCTAGCACTTCACCTCARGTCACTTTTACATCAGTGTAAAAGGCAGACTGATTGAGATTCATGTTTCCAAACTGCAGTTATTTTTTTCATTTGCAACTTTAAGTATTGTCTTCTATAGCAAATGCAGCTTTAACCAAAATTTGAGTGCGTGTTTTAGAAAAGACATTCTAAAAATTAGTATTCATCTGAAGTCTCAAGATGTAGCTCTCATGCTTTTTTATTTAAGTGATGGCGTGCCCATACAATCAGTGCAGGATTTTCATTCGCATTACCTGGACAGGGAACAAGCATATTTTCCTTAAACAGATACCATTATAGTTACTTGAAAAGTAATGTGGCTGTGTATTAACTTGCATGTTAATAATTCAAAACATTAATCTAAAGAACATTAGGTGCTTTTTTGGACTGTAATACCCGATAGGTGATGTGTGCTACTTGGTATAAACATGGTCAAGCAAACAAGAGCATGAAGGGTAAAGATGTGCTTTTTTTTTTTCCTTTCCTAAAATCTTTGAGTTGTTTTTTATTATTTGCAGATAAACTGTGGCCTTAGATTGTTTGCTGCAAAAAAGACAACTATAATGTGTTTCTTRGGAAGCACATGTGGCCCTTCAAAGGAGGGGTGAAAACAAGATTAAATTCTGCTCTCTGACACTTGGCTTAGTGCAGAAATTGATCCTTAAAATAATTACTGTTTGCACAATAATAAGTTCAATATGCAGGGGCTTTGTTTTGATAACTGTGAAACAGTTTAAAAGAGACAAAATAAAAAAAAAAAAAACCATGCTGTTTAACATACAGAAACATGATTGTATTTTGTACTAATGAATGAGCCCCATGGGTTCTTTGTTAATAAAAGTGTCAAACCTACGTAAGTGCTGTTCATCTCTGTTTTGGCGTCTCTAAGACAAATGGCTGCAATGATGTCAAGAAATGTGTGTATTCTATCAACCTTTGAACACATACAGATCTCCTAATTCTTTTCTGATCGGGGAACTTTGCCTTCATCTGTCACTGCTTTAGTTCCCTGAACTATCCATAACCAAGAATTGGAACAAATTTATCAAACATGGCCTGGTCCCACCKATAGTTACTATGTAATATACAGGACTTAATTGTGGGTATCTTATCCATAAGGATTGAAGTGGCAGGATGTGTGCTCTAATTGGATTTCTCATCTCATGTATTAATCTTAGAGGATATTTCACTGTGTTTCCTTTAGACAAGATTATCTTTGCTGTGTAGTTCATTGATCTAAATACATCTGAACAACCTTATAACCATAGTACAGAATGACTAAAGCAGAGTACCTCCTACCATGGGGAAACAGATGACAAATTGTATCCACCACATAGCTCACCTAAGCCATAAATGAGATGATGAAATCTCGGTTGGGGTCCTGCCTCCCAAAGCTTGGAGGAACAACAAACAGAACAGTTGATTTCTTCTTCCTGTTTCCACTTCTGAGGGAAGACAGCAAACCTCTCCTTGGAAAATCCAGGTGAAGATGCTGTTCAGGATCACGCGTTCAAGCACTGGTGCTTGCAGAAGGGGTCATGACTTCTAGAAAGGGAAATGCAAAACCTCAAATTCTGGTCTTAGATTTCTAAAAGGTCTCTTATTTATGATCCTAGAATATCCTATCACTAAGTTCACAGTAGCAATTTCACTTCATCCACTGTTAAGTTTTATAGGGGACTATTTCTGTTGACAAACTGTAATCATCTATTAATAATCGTCTATTAAAATATATTTAGTGTTTAAAGAGGTAGTAAACGATGTGCTCTGCCATACAGGGACAGAGCAGATAGATACTGCAGGCTTGTGTTTGCAGCTCTGGTACTTCTGTTTGCATGGAAATGCACAATTCACATACAGAGTAAGAGCGATCATTTAATCAACTCCTGGGGCATGTTCCAAACTATCAAAATAGCACGTTCCATTACTTCACCACCCAATTTGAACAGCAAAAGGGAACATCTAACTCATTTTGTAAAATCTCTACTATATATCTCAATAAAGAAGTGTTTGGCGAGCACAGTTTGCAGACAAAAGTTGATTTGAAGATAATCAATTTGCTCTACTACTCCCCAAAAAACCCACAGCAGAAATGCCTACTTTCTAGTAAAATTCCGCTGATTTTCAGTACTCTCCTTAGGGTAGTGAATGAGCACAGGGACATAGAAACCGGCTTTCAGACTGCTGCATTTTCTAAAGCTGATTATGTTAACATCAGTACGGATAGTATCGGCTACTGCACAAAGTAGATTCTCTAAAGAACTAATTAGGTCTATGATGAACCCAGTCATTCACTTTTAATACTAAAATTTTATATGTGGCATAGACAGGGTGACAGTCTTGTTCCAAATTATGTAGTGGTCATAATTTCGAAACTATTAATATGAAATGATAGTACACAAAAGCTGTACTAGAACATCACCGCATTATTGGCATTTTAGGACAACTGACTAATAACGGTAAATCAAAAAACCATAAAGCACAGTTGTACGTGGAATGCAAAATGGCAACTCAAGTGGGGCTTCACTGGAGTAGCTGCTTATGCCAGCAACATGGTGTGGGCCTTCTTAGTTACACAGGACAGTCTCTATCTGATTAAGTACAACTGTTACTACCGATAAATCTCTGAGCATCCGTCCCTTCAAAAGAAAAGAGGAAATCCTTAGTTTTGGCTTACATTCAACCATCTGGCTGCTTGTAGGGTGAGGAGAACATGAAATGCAAGGTGAAAGTAGGAGCGAGGGCTGGTGCTTGACAGACACCCGCAAATAGATTGCCTCAAATAACCTGAAGAATTCAGAGCAGCCCAAAACATTTTTATACAAATGCACATGATATTTGCCGTGTCAATCGATGGGAGAGTTTCTTACTATTATTTGTGGTCTCAAATTTAACAAGCGACTGTGGTCAGATTAAGGATACCTATGTTACCATGTCAGGCATATTTTTACTTCGGCTGTCACAGTTGCTGAGCGCTAACAAAAAGCATCACCCAAACACCAGACCAGCCCTTCTGCTTTGCTTCTAGCTCTACTCAGTGCCCCAGACCTCTGGACACCCTTGCCCTGCTCTTACCTCTCCAGCAAAACCGCTCATTGATACTTTGCTTGTAGCATAAGACTCAGATGGAAGTCTCTGTAGGCTCACACAGATGGGGAGAGCAGCATAAAGACATTTCTAGTCTTACTAAATAGGAGAACAGAGGTAAAAACGGTAGGCAGACATGGGTGTGGGGGTTGTGGGATGGACGCTGGACGAGTGGGGAAACGGGGCAGGTATGGAAAGGAGAAGAGGTTGGTGTCGGGCGGAGGACACGGACACAGCAGCGAGCACTCCTCTGGGAGGGGGTTTAACCTGAACACCAAAAACAACCACTCGCCCCCGACTCCTGGAGTTTTATTGGCAGGGCTTGGTCTCAGACGCGGTGACACACAATGTGCGCAGGCAGGATGCAGATATGTAGGCTAAACCCAGCCAAATATTTTTGGCTATGAAAAACTCTCATTATTTTACAGAGCCTTGGAACAGCATCAGCCCCCCATAAATTAGGCGTTGGGCACACGAACACACACTTTCCTCAGCCCTGCTTCAGAGAAAATGAAAGAGTAGGTGTAAGAGCTGACGGTGGGAACTGAAGCATGGGTAGTATTTTGACTGCAAGGTCTTCAACAGGATTGTTGCACACCCAGAAAGATCCCAGGTGTCTGTACAGGCCAGTCCTATTTGATGTCACATCTAGAATCAGGTTGCGTCAGTCACAGCATACCAGACCACAGCACGAGGAGAAAGTGATTCTTATTGCTGAACTAATCAGATTAATCAAATGCACAAAAGAGAGCATAAGTGACAAAAAGTTACATTTTCATTTAAATAATTTAAGCCCTGAAGTGCTTTTCTCCTATGTCTTAATGCGATGTGACCAATGCATTAGCCTTAACAGATTAGAAAGATACCAAAATGGAAAATTCTGCTGTCCTGAGTGTAAAATGAGAGCAGAAAGGGAAAAGCATCAACTGATCCGACAGATTCTCATACTACAGTGTCCTGGAGGAGGAGAGAAGTGTCTGAGAAGGTTTAGTGTCCGTACAGACCTATCACGTTTTGCACGCTGTGTGCAAGGCTGGTACCGCTTGCCCCAACAGCAGCATTTCGGTGTCAGCACATCTCTCCCTCACCCCGAGATCCTAGAGCAGGTTGGCCTGATCCAGTATCTGCAATGCAGCGATCAGATCTGCTTAGCACAAGGGAGCAAGATCAGAAAGAAAAGCCGTAATGCGAAGGGGCCCTCCCAAGCCGCAGCCAGTCCCTCTCCCATCTCAGGGCCCGGAGCAGCTGTGCTGTCGTCTGCAAGGACGTGAGCTTACACGCGAACGGCACAACCTGCTCCTCCGACCCCGCGCGGGAGTCTCGCACATCGGGGGCAAAGAATTTGAGAGGTCTGTTTGCAGGAGGTGTTAAATAGAAAGGTCCCCAGGAAGGGCAGCTTCGCAGGCTTTTTCTCATGTGATCCCACCTGCCATCGCTGGGAGAGGACTTTACACTCATCCAAACAAATTAACAATTCATTTCCAACCCTGACATGAAGATTAACCCTGCCAATTAATTCCTTAATCTCTTGCTGCTGACAAGGCTCACAGTTGCCATGTGGATGCTCGTCCATTGGGGCCTGAAGCAGGGCCATTCTTTTTAATTAATGCTGCATCCAGGATACGGTGTAGCTGATACCCAAGCATATTCCAACTACACAAACCAGAGCTGTATCTTACACTTCACCGATGCGCCAGACAGCGTTTGATGGATACCTCGAAAAGGGTATAGATGATCTCAATGCTTATGGCAGCTTTTGCTGCATAACGGAGATACATTAACCGATACAGAGTCATTTAGCCATCGTATAGTTGTAGAAAATGCTTCTTGGTCATTTCCACAATAGATGTGATAGCATTACAAGTTCAACAGGATTGAAAGGTTTTTTTAAGGTGACTGCAGGAAATAATAGTCAAACTTTATGGCAAGACAGTGCTGTGACAACAGCAGCCTCCAGTTGAAACACAGGCACACGCTGCTGCATCGGGAAAGGCATCCACCCAGGTTTCTGGCAGAGGAGAGTTTCTCTCTTATTTTGCAGGTTTGTGTGCCTGTGACAGAGAGACAAAGAAAAGCGGAGAAATAAGATGGCAGTGAGAGCAAGCAGTGGGTCTGTAGCCTCGAGAAGAGCGCAGGGGAATCRTTTTGGGGCACAGCGCTGCGTGCAAAGTGTTTGGATCCATGAGCAGGGACAAAGTCTCGCAGTATGCAGCAGCGTTCAGAAGAACAGCATTTTGCACGTTTCCAGTAAGCAGCAGGAAAAGAAAACTCCATGAGACTATGTCAGTCTTCTTCCTCCTGCCTAAAATAACTGACAAGATGTTGGGTTTTGGCTCAGCRCTGGAGAGAGAAGGGGCAGCCGCACTGCATGCGGAGGCTGCTTCAGGAAAGAGAAGTTAGATGTGATCTGAATTGACAGGAGCTGGGAAATGTGTGAAGTACAATAAAAAGGGAAAGTGACGCTGAGTCACCTCAAGGGCTCTTTGTAAACCAGCTAAAACAAATTGGGTCAATTTTCCTTTGTTTCTATAGGTTTTGCCAGATATAATTAAAAAGACACTGCCCATTAAGGTGCTTTACAAAGTTAACTAATACTCAATAAAATCTATGAATAATATTAAATTAAAGACTACAAAACCTCTCTGGACATATAAACCAGGAAATTGCAGGTGTATAAAGTAAGCAAGCAACAAAAAAAGCTAATTTAGTGCCTGTTACAACTAGTCCGGCGGGTGGAACAAGTGAAGGTATCGCAGAACTGCAAGGAGCGCGTGGATTGTATAAACACACAACGTAAATGGTGTTTACAGAGAAGTACCAGGAAGGAGGCAGTATGATATACTGGACAGGACTCTCTGCTCCACAGAAAAGTTAAGTAATGTCTGGTTTGGGGTTTTGGTTGGGCTTTTGTTGTTGTTGTTGTTGTTGTTGTTTTTACGTATTTGGGTTCAATGCTCAATTATACACTGAACTCCCTTAGCCCAGGAAGGGTCAAGGTCACCCTGTTGCAATAGCTGGCCAGGCAGAGTGAAAAATACAGTTTGGGTTTCCCTGCAGACCTCTGCCCATCAGCTCCTGACAAGGCGAGAGAAACATCCGCTGTCTGTGAGTTATGAAAGGGAAAATGACATTTGATGCAAAAATTGCATCTACCTGATGGGGAGAACCAGTCCAACAGCTGTACAGGTACCTATTTCACAGGTCATACTAGAGAGGTATTTTCTTCTTTAGCAGRTCCTTTATTTAAGATGTGCAGCAAAACCAAGAGAGGTTCAAGGACTGGAAGAGTCTGAAGCACAGATCGCTATTTACATAGTGGAGGCGTCTTCAGAGACACCATGCCATGTCGCTGGAGAAGCGAGTCTTCGTGTCCTCGGGGGTTGTTTTCAAAGGATTTGTCAAAAGGACAAAAAGCTCACATGATCTTTCGCATGGGCTGTTGCCCGTGACGTGGCATTTTGTGCAGGACTCTTAAGCTGTCCTTGTTGATTCTTGGTGGTGTTTCCTTCATTAAGTCACTTGGTACCGATTCTCACTAGGATTTGGGGCTGTTGGGGTGGGGGTGGGGGGGTTAATTTGCTGCTTGCTGCAGGATTATTTGGCAATTCCTTGTTTTCTGAAGTTGTCACACTTTCTTCTAGGAACTCCTGCTATAAATAGCTCTTGGGTGGGTGCCAGGTATGTATTTTTTTCCAGGCAGAAGCCCAAACCAAGCAGTGAAACACTTTACTATCAAACACAGCACACAGCAGAGTGTACTGGTACATGGACACGGGGAAAGGGAGGTAATCTGTCGGTTATGCACCGCGGGAGTTGCTAGGAAAGCCCAGGCAGTGCTAAGAGCACCATCCTTCCCTCTTGCACTCAATTTATGCTTAAAATTATTTATCAAATGCAACTTTGTCAAAGCCACACCAAACACTGGCAGAGCTCAGAGTCCGGCTCAGGCCATACATACATTTTACCCCCCCGTGCTCAGCTGAGCCATTATGTCACCCCCAGATGCATCAGTGCACATCGCCGGCTGAACCCCCCCAGCCCCACTCCAACCCCCACCTCGCACCAGCAGCTGCGTGAGAACTCAGCCTCCCACTTCTGCTCAGATCGTCTTCAACCAGCAACCATAGCAATCATTTGCATCTCCCGTCATTAAGCCTTCTGTTTGATCACAGCCAAGCAGCCCTTATGGGGATCTGGCACACACTTATAATCCAAGCATGTTGGGAAAATGACTTCAAGGCTATTTAGAGAGGATTCCCATGCCTACAACAGTTCACGGTTCAAGGGGATCCCCATCTCTGCCTGCAACACACACTGTTAAACACATGCTGCCAGAAAATTTTGCTTTGGGAGGGGAAAAGCAGAAGACAGAGCGGCCTGACAAGAAGTTCAACAACATCAGCCTTGGCCTGGGACCTTTTAATTTAATGCAGGATGGCAATCCAGGATGGACCAGGCTTGGTTTTTCACCGTCCCCTCTTTCTCTCCCCCACCCACACTCTCCATCCATTTACAGTGGTGCCACTTCTCCCAAGCGTAAGCCATCACCCACAGGCCTGAGCAGGCAGCAATCCCTCCCACTCCTTCAACTGCACCTTAACTGCTCCCTTCTTTCCAGACAACTGCACGCCAATCACTGTTATCTTGGCTACCTCRAAACTACAAACCCTGAGCAAAGACCGGCTATTCTATTGCCAGCCCTCGATTGTTCAATCCTTCCCTTCCCCCTTACACCTAAATTGCATTGATCTTAAAATCCCTGCCCAGAGCAGGGGGTGGCAAACGAGCAGGAGGAAGGCAGGGAACAAGGCTTCCTGTGCTCGCAACACAAGCATTTGCTGTCACAGCTCTCCTTGCCAGCTCAACTCATTTGAGCCAACGGTTGAATGAAATTAATAAGGCTGTGTCCCAGTCTCTGCTACGCTAAGTGAGATGCAATCTTGCCATCGCTGGCACGCGTTCCTGGCTCTCTGGCAGACAGAGCTGGCAGGAGGCATCGCAGGATGCCAGGAGATGCCCCTTCTTGGGTTACGCACGACTCCATCAGCAGCAGGGCAGCCCTCCTGCCTGGGTCTGGCACCAGGACACGCAGCTCGTACGCCGCGGTGACTGCTCCTGTGCCAACACTTGTTTGAATAACGATATTTTCAAGCTGACGCCTGCAGAGATGTTTGCATTTTGCTCCCATGCACCTCAGCAGTGTTTTCTTTTAATTGATCTCACAGCCTGGGATTTTCCTAAAATACTTAATGGTTTAATGGCCTTGCTTCCAGAAGGACTTTTGTTCCCATTAAACAGACTTCAGTGCAGAGTCATGTGTCACTTCTTCTCTTGAAGATCTCAGGCTTTCTGGGCTCTAGAAATCCAGATGCTGGTTTTCCTGCTCTCATCCCTTGGCATCCTTTTCCTGCTCTCATCTCTTGGCAATGAAATGAAACAAATTTGCAAGAAAATCTACTGCAGACATTGTATTTGGCTGAGTGGAAACTCCCAGTTCCTTTTGCTGTTGCTGGCTTAGGAACATTTGTGGTTTCTGGCATGTCCCTAACAGGTATGAAACTTGTACAACTGCTGAATCATGAGCTGTGCAGGGACTGACGCAACACACCACGTAGTCAACTTTCAGAGGTGGCCTTTGGCTGAAAATTCACTGGGAAGAGGGAGAGGTGAACACCAAAAACCTCCGTGGGGATGCGGGGGCGGAGGTGTGGGCCACAGGCCAGCGGCAGCTGGGAAGAGGTGGCCCTAACCAGAAAGGGGTGTTTGGCTTGTGCGGCTCGGGCCGTGGAGGATTGGGCAGAGCTCCTGGGGAGGACGGCTCATTTGTAACGCTGCTCTTTCCTGGTGCGATGGCTGCAAATGGGGGAAACGGCGTCACGCCTGTCTGACAGCCAACAGCAAAGACGACGCCACTCCTACTTACCCAAAGACACACACCTAACCTCCCATTTTATCACCCCACGCACCCCAGGTCACTTCTAGCAAATTATTGAGGAATATAATTAGAAATGCTCTCTACGAAGGAAAAAGACAGGGTGAGCAATGTTTAGTCCTGAGCAAAGACACACTTGGAGGGAATTTGGAAGAAATTGCTCCAGACAGACCCTGCCCTTGCTAGGGACTAAGGAAACACGCTGGGCAGCTCCTGTTCGGAGGCACATGCAGAGATACTCTATTGAATGAGCAAGGCTGCTGTGTTTTGAAAGGACAGAGGTGTAATACAAAACGATCAGCACCATAAGAACTTCCTGGCCACGGTGATCTGTAGGTAATGGACCGCAAGTATGTGGTGGAGTTTGCATTAGTATAAACAGGCAGCCTAGTAAATTTATGCTGCGTTAGTCATGACAATAGCAGTCATGGCCTATTGTAACATAACCAGAATTCATTAGGTGCTTCCCTGTCATCCATATGAGTAATAATAATAACAACAATTAATACTTCAAACATGAACAAGTTCATCCTGCTCTTTTAAAAGCAAAAAATATTGCTGCCCTTATTTTAAGGATGGGAACCCAAGATAAGCAAGGAGGGTGACCTAATCATTGTTATTCTTTGGAGTACACGATCACTTATGGTGTTTTGGCGCCTGGTTCATTTAGGTAATTACTTTTGTGATCCACCCATAAGTAGAACAACAGAGACAAAGATTTGGAAATGGAGAACAGATGTAAGGCCGTGCTGCTTTGTAGGATACTGGATATTCTTCTCATTATCTCTGACCTGAGGCAACAGGTACAGGAGTTTTTGGGAAGAAAGGCGGAATATGATGGGTGAATGCATCCTGCTTAGATCTTGGTTCCAGACCTAGCAAGTACCACAAGATTCAGGCACATTTTCACTCTACCCTAAAGCTCTTGGTGTCAGGGACAGACACAAAAAGGGGGCAAAGATTTTAACATCTGTCTGGAATTCAGTCTCTTGGATCCAGAACCAGACCTGGTATCACTGGGGCTGGATTCAACATGATCTGGAAAGGACAGAGGGCCACCCACCTGTGCTTCCACAACCAGCATGAGAAAACATGTCCCACCAGGCAGAGTCAAGGCAGTAGTTACCGATCACTCTGTACTTCTAGTAAGCCTGTCCTGGAAAACTCTCCAAATACTGCTTACTGATGACTCTTTATTACATCCTGCTTTTTGTGCTGAACTCACCGAGCACACAAGTATGCTACCGCTTCTGCCTACCTTGCAGTTGTTTATTTCAGGTAGTAGAAACTTCTATTTTTAGCTTCAGACACCCAAGCTCAATCCCTTTATAAGAATAAAAGTTTAAGCCTTTATACCAAAATCTCCAAACACTCGATAAGCACTACAGTAGTCGGCATAATACATATCCATCAGTCCTAGAGTCAGTCTACAATCTGTATGTATCAGAGTAATTTTCCTGGGAGATGCAGAAGTCAGTGGACTCCTAAATCCCTGTCTTGCTCTCCAGCACCAGCGTGGGACAGGGGACAGGTCAGGAGCTGCACTAGTTTCTGTGTTGTGAAGGAACCATTTCACCTTGTGCCTACATCAGTCACATTTCAGTAACGCTGGAGGCTGCCAAGCTAGAGAAAACTGCAGTGAAGGAGGTACTCAGAAGCTCTTAACTTAAACCAACTTATTCCTGACTCTGCTGGAAAGGCAATTACCCCTCACCACACCCAGACCTAAGTCAAGATCCCACCAGAGTGACAGGATGCAGTTCATAGCGATATTTCTCACACGGGCAGTTTCAGCCTCGTGCTACGCTCAGTCATCCTCAAAGGTCACACCAGAGACCTTTGATGCTGGTGTATGACAGAGACAGGCAACAGTTCGTGGGAAGATCCACCCTCTCCCAGTCTGCAACTTCTCCCACTCACGCCTATGCCCTTACTTCAGCCTCGGGCTTGGCAGGCAGGCAGACAGCTGCTTGGTTATCTAAACAGGTGGCACAGGCAGCAGAATTACTTACTTTGGCACATGCCGCTCCAAGATTTGTGCAATCGTATCCAGGAGTTTTCAAAGCTCTTGGATTTTGCAAAAGAGTTTGCAAAGCTGCAAGAGGCCTTTGAGACCACAGCCCTTGAAAAATCAGCTCAACCATGTCTCTGTTTCTTGCTTGCTGACAAAAAAAATAAAACATCACCACTGTCAGCCACATACGTGTTGAACTGTGGAAGAAACGGGCTGTTTCCTTCATCTTCCTGCCCTGTTAACCAAATTGACAGATGTTAAGGAGGATCATGTGCTTTCTTGCAGGTTGGGGCCGGTGGACAGAGCGAGGGAGGACAGAGGAATTTCAGGTCTCGGTTTGGGCATGCAGTCTAGCAATGCCAAGTAAAGAAATCTCACTGAGTTTGAGCAATGAACACGTCTGACAGGGAGCCATGAGAAAGGGAAACCCCAAAGGGAATCAGGAACATATCCAAACTCCATCAGACTCAAGCAGATCTTTTCCAGAATCCAACAAGTCAAATCACTGGTCCCAAAGCTATTCCTACCCTGACCCTCGCCTCATTACATTGTCAGCGTTGCGATTTGTCCCACTGTGCCTTTCCTGAGCCAGCCGCTCTGAAGCAAAGGTGGGTGGTAATGACTATGTCTGACTGCAACATCCTTCCAAGCTTGGAAGCCCACAAGTCTGGCATATCCCCAGAGCATTACCAACCTCACCTAATTCCCAGGAAGGATCTTCTGATGGAATGGCAGATGCAGCTTCTTTCCACGACACTCAGGTCCCCTTAATTCAGGAAAAGACCACTGTACCTCCCTCCTTTCTGTTTTCTCTCTTTCCAGGCTACAATCCATCACTAAGGGTTTGGATAGCAGGGAGAAGTATAGCACTTCATAAAGGAGAGTGTAATGATCTTCCATCCCAAAACCCATGCCAATCCCCACTTTGACACTCTGTTCACCTTGTTCAGCTGTGTCTGATGACTGACTGAACTGTAACTTCCATCAGACACGTTAAAACCAATGCTTTTGGGGGGATTTCTATTTCAAGTTGCACTCAGAAACAGTCCATTATTTGCAGAACTGGTGATAAAGGGGTCGAGTGAATCCTGCCAGCATCCAGATGACAAAGTATTAATTTAATTGCTTTATCTCAAAAAAAAAAAAAAAAAAAAAAAAAAAAAAAAAAAAAAAAAAAAAAAAAAAAAAAAAAAAAAAACAAAAAAAAAAAAAACCAAAACAAAAAAAACCACAAAAAGGACTGCCGTGGTTTAACCCCAGCCAGCAACTAAGCCCCACCCAGCCGCTCGCTCACTCCCCCCAGGTAGGATGGAGGAGAGAATCAGAAGGGTAAAAGTGAGAAAACTCGTGGGTTGAGATAAAGACAGTTTAATAGGGAAAGCAAAAGCCGCGCACGCAAGCAAAGCAAAACAAGGAATTCATTCACTCCTTCCCATCGGCAGGCAGGTGTTCAGCCATCGCCAGGAAGGCAGGGCTCCATCACGCATAACGGTTACTTGGGAAGACAAACGCCATCACTCCAAACATCCTCCCCTTCCTTCTTCTTCCCCAGCTTTATATACTGAGCATGACGTCACATGGTATGGAATACCCCATTGGCCAGTTGGGTCAGCTGTCCTGGCTATGCTCCCTCCCAGCTTCTTGTGCACCTGGCAGAGCATGGGAAGCTGAAAAGTCCTTGACTGGTAGACTACTTAGCAACAACTAAAAACATCAGCGTGTTACCAACATTATTCTCATACTAAATCCAAAACACAGCATTATACCAACTACTAGGAAAAAAATTAACTCTATCCCAGCTGAAAGCAGGACATGCATAAACAGTTATCATTGCATTGCATCACACCCCCTGTTCACAGCCTGCAGAGGTCCCTTTTCTCCCCAGCAGCTCAGGCCAACAGCAGACCTCTTTGCTCAGCTCCTGCACTGGGTTTGGTACAGCGGGAGGCTGTTAATCGTCTCTGCTCTGCGCACACATGACCTGGTTGGCCTTGCTTTGGAGACCAGCTGAATCAAGCTGGTTTTGCCACGTAAGTGATATAAAAGAGCAGCCCTGTGCAGCAGGGGACTCTGATGGATCAGATTGAAATAGCAAACTAATGCTGGTCTATCCAGGCCACTAAGAATCAGAAATCAGATTAGGGAGAAGTCACTTACTGCACTGCCCTCCAAGCAGGCATTACTCAGGGGATATAATGGAAGTGGAAGGACTATTAGAAGTGAAATGACCAAACGACGCTAAAACACAGGGTGAAGTCTCCACTTAAGGTACATTGTGCAAAGGGTGCATTGTTGGGTGAGGACTGAGAGCAGCAACCTTTAATTACCTCCAAACACGACACCTCCATTGCTCACTTCAACTACTGGAGCAGGCAAGGGTGCGATACTGTGCTACGTAATGATGGAGCTGTGGAAGGGTGGATAGGAAGGAGAAGAAATGAGGCTTTCTTGAAAATCAAGTACTTCTTGCAAATGAAAAGGATTTTTCTTCTGAGTTAAAAGATGACTGACATTTTCTTCCTGTTCTGCAAGATACTGGATTGTTTTGCTCCTTACTTGAAGATGATCTTAATCGTCTAATAAAGACATAGGAAGGGCAAGAACACACTGCAGAGAATGCCGTGCTAACACGGAAAATGTGTTGTGAAGCTTAGATTGCACTGTCCATGAGGTAGGAGCTACCCGTATTTCTTGCACATGGGGTCCTGACCCCCTAACAGGGAATAATCCTGAGGTCCCAAGTACAGTGGCAGAATCTGACCCTACATGGGAAATGTTGTTCTTAAGCTGAAACTGTTCCTGGATGTGAGCATCCAGACAAAAGCAACCCTATTGCAGGCAGAAAAAGGGCTAAAGTTTGCTGGGAGGGCAAGTGGCCTGGAAAGAGAGAGAGAAAAGTGTCTGAGGTGTTAAAAGAGGTGACCAGAATCATAAATTGAATGGGAACCTCCAAGAGCAGGAGTTAATCTGCAAAGCAGCCCGTGAACGAGAGAAGAGGGGACCACCATCACGCCCCAGCTCAGCCTTTCTGCCCCAGGCATCCCACAGATGGGAGAGCAGCAAGTGACTTTCTGGGAGGACAGACCCTATAAGTCCCTCTGACCAACGTCCCACTGGTTAACATGAAGCRATGGGACACTGTTATTGTGTATATTGCTAGGGAAAGGGGACACGCCAGCAGGCTCACGTCCCTGTTATTTTGAGCCTGGTAAACATCTACGAAACTCTTTTCTAGAAACATGTATGAAGGGCATTTGGCACTATGTAAGATTACATGCACATCTACTGCTACTGCTCATTAAAGAGAAGTTTTTCAGTACTGAATCATGATGGAAACAGTTTCCTAACATCTCCGAGATGGTTGGAAAAGTTATTAGTTTATATAAGCATATATAACTGTGGGTGTATAACTGTGGGTCCCAAGGGGAACGTGGAAACCTACCCAAGCAGTGAGGCCTCTCGTATTATGCAAGCTTCAACCTGCCTTCCTATTCTAAAAGAAGATGTTCATTTAAAAAAAAAAAAAAAAAAAAAGGAAGCTGGTTTTGTGGTTTGGTTTTTTTTGCCTCACAACCCTAACGGTCCAAAAACATTCAAACAGTCGATTAGCAAAATAATCTGAAACCATGTCAGAAAGGTTCAGAAGATACCTATTTTAAATAGTCCAGAACCAAAATTCCCAATCCTTGCAATTCTGCATCACACTCCCGCAGGTTCAGCCCACAGCTAATGTGACTCTGCTCCCAATCCTGCCAGCCAGGAGATGGCTCAGAGGCATGAGGATCACCCATGGCTCCCTGTTCAGAACAGAAACTGGCTCCCTGCGGAAGGCCCTTTGCTGTGCCCTCGTATCAAATAATAAGAAAATCCACACGTTCACTGGTTGTGTGTTGATCTGCCCCAGCTGACAGCATCGGGGCACACAGGGAGCTGGGGTATTAGAGGGTCCGGCTCAGCAGCCAGCCAGCCTGGTGGGCAGCAGTCTCAAATTGGAAAGACGACAGTGCTCACTGTATATAAATAGCTGAACTCCAAAAAATAAGCAAAAACGAATGAACTGTCAAAGCTCTCCTCCCTCTGCTATCAGCTATACTTTGTCTTAGGGTACAGGAGACCACAAAGCTAATGACTGGAGGGAATAAAACAGAGTTCTTGATCAAAATCCAATCCTATTATTTTCCAGCTTGTGGAACAGAGACAAAACAACATTTAAGTGTCTGTCATTTACCACTGACCTTTGAACAGAAATTTTCTGACAGCCCTTGTTTGTGTTTCCATCGGCGATGGGCTGTTTCACAGATTGCTGGCTGCGTGCTGCAAATGTGGTGAAGCATATGTGAGCCCACAGAGGTTTCGTTTTTTGCAGTCATCTGACTCCTAAAGTAGTTTAAATATCGTTTAACTCTCTGTCGTGTTAATGCTTTGAGAGTCACACAGGCCAGCTGAGAAGACGTAAATATTTCACGGGCTGAAGTGGTCATTGCTCTGTGCAAAGCAAAGCAGCCCAGACCCTTCTGGTCCCACAGAGCTCTGAGTATGAAGCCAGCAGGATTAATCCCCCCAGTGAAAGATTAGAGAGTCAATGGTGCTTTCTGCAAGTGCCAAACACACCTTTGAAAAACAAGAAATGTACCCCAAGTAATTAAAACCTAATATTATCATTATTAATTGCAGTCAGCTGAAACCACGAGGACCTGACAGAGCAGTGTAACGAACAGTAAGTCTTCCAGATTTGACAGTGTTCAATGCTAAGCATTTTCTAACTGGCTGAAAATACCGAGATGAAATTTTTGAAAAGATGTGAAATTTAGAAATAATACTGCATGGTGAAAAACTTGTTTGGAATTTAGATACAATTTAACAGAATAATCTTTTGTAGAATATTTTTTAAAATAGTATAAGATTTATCAAATATAAACCTAGGGAAGTCCTTAATTATGTCTTAAATTCTACTTAGCAGTTTTAATTATTCTGTTAAAAAACCCCACAACACCTTCTATGTTAAATAAGGTGTTAAAATAAAAATGAGCCTCTGATTTTGAGCAATGTTATGAAATTCTCCTGGAAGAAGAATTTCAACCTCTGGTCCTATGCCACTTCATACTGGTCTCACGTAGCTTTTCTTAACGATCTCGTTTGTGAGGCTGCGGTAACTCGAGAAACTTGTGAAAAAAGAGCTCGTATAAAAAGCAAAAAGAACCCCACCAAAAACCACAATGAGAGTCAGAGATGTAGAGACCCACAAGCAGCTACATCAGCCTCACGTGTCAAGGATGCCCTGTTTGTTCGTACCACCGGTGTGTGTGGCTGCATCCCAGCCATGCTCTCGGCCACTCCACAAGGCACGGCCACGTGGCCGGTGCTCACTGGTGGGTTGGCCCCGGACACGCTGGCTGCCAGCCCCCATGGTCACACAGCTCCTGAGAGCCCGGGAACTTCATGGATTTCGTACACGCTCGTACAGCGCCTACAGCAGTGACTTAGCACTGCAGGCACTTAAAGTGAAAGGGGAACCAGAGGTGGTTTTCGGAGAAAAGTATTTCCTTCCCGCAAGGCACATCTGTGAGGTTTAGGTTACCCCACAGAAAAGATTTTCTGGGCGATATCTCAGCAGGCCCGGCAAGACAGCTATATCAGTGCACTGTACATAAAAGCCTGACTTCTGGGAAATTCAAAGTTTTCACTCCTGGAAAGCACTAGGACACATAAGATGCATTCACAGCAGCACAGTGTGAATCCCCTCCTTTCCAAGCCCACTGGCCACTTTGAGATACAGCCATCTGAGCTCAGACGGCATCCCAGAAACATTAATATGAGTAAGCACTGGCTCTTTTCTTTGCTCAAATAAAGCAGACTAAAGACACAGAAAGGATTGGACACCCGCGGGTCCAATCCCACCAACTGCCCCAGCCACACTCAGCTCTTTCTGGGGCTCCGGCTTCCAGCAGGAACGGCAATTGCAACGCTCCTTCACAGACTGCACGTCTCATCCTTCTGATTCAGCCTTTGAAGCCACAACCCTTGTCCATCCTCTTCACCCCATCTGCATAAGAAACTCACAGAGACTTCAGGCTTCCCTTGGAAGCACAGTGGAAATGAGGTGCCTGCTTCAAACGCAGGGTTTTCTACTCTGCTAAGATGCATGCCGGGGTTATTGCAACTCTAAGGTCRCAAAACTGCAGCTGTGAAAAACTGTCCCTGGACTACTTTTTTCAAGCTGGAAGCCTGTCGCTAGCCCTGCAGCTGTTACACGGGGTATTTTCCAGGTTTATTTATCTTCCTTCCCTCTCCCCCATCTCTGAAGCATTTTCTTCAAAATCCCAAGACACTCGCCCAATGTGTCAAAGAATGAATTGTTTTCCTGGTGGACTATGGGTCATTTTTCATTACATCCAGTGTGGCAATGCAGGGCAGATGCCTAGTGATTTGAGTTACAGTTCAGAAACACTAATCAGTCTGATCTGTGAAGAAACTCCTGGTCTTTCAAAACATTCACATGGTTTCCACCAGCAGATTACATTGCAACAGGAGTATGTGGTTTTATATTTCTTCATACTATGACACTGCTGGAAAAAAACATTTCATGACCTCAGGATAAAGGGGGGAGGGAATTAAAAAAAAACCTACAATAAACAATTAACACCCTCCCCCCCATATGCTTTAGGATTCTCCTTTCCCTGCTCCCTTTTTCACTTTCAGTATTTGCACTTGAGTGTGCTCACGTCTCTGGCGAGCTCAGAGGTCGCAGCACCAGGCAAGCAGCTGGGTAAAGCCTCATTTGCAGCCTGAATACCGATCCAGCCCTCAGCGGACATGAAGACCATTGCCCAGGATGACCACTGACCCTGGTAACGGGCTGCTTTACGTATGCTGAAGAAAAAAAAGAGACCAGCTCTACTACTGCAAGGTATCTACAAAGCCAGAAGCAATCTTTCTCTTCCTGCTTACTGGCACCGAACAAGACAGAGGTATATTAAATGTGACTTTTTTTCAGGGAGGAGACACTGCCTAGCAGAAGCAGAAGCTTCTCAGCAAAGCAGCTCTCAAGGGCTCTCATCCAGGCTGCGTTGCTTTGACCACATTTTGCCAACACTGCTGAGAAGCCCCAAGCCAGTGCTGAAAGGTTACAGCACATTTTATGCCTTGCATGAATTTTGAACAGCAGTGCACAAGTCCAGATAGCTCCAGCTTTCATTCAAGAGAGCTGGCTCACCAGCCATAGCCCTGAAGAGCCTCCAAAGTTATAAACCTCCATACCTATTCCTGGGAGTCCCACAGCTATGGGTTTATCACATGGAAGCAGACCAGCATTCTGGTTTGTTTATGGTTTCATAAGCAAAGACCAGACCCAGAGACAGGACAGGAGTGAGGAGTAAAAATGGATGGCAGATCCCAAGAGAAGTACATGTCCTGACCTGGAGCAATTGACTCTCACCCATCCTATAGCACAGCACAGTGGCAAGGCAGTGTCACTTAGCAATTTTTAGATGGCATTTAAGACAATCTTTCCCAACAGGATAAATGGGATTTTGTGTTCCAAAAATATGGTAGTGAAACATTCCTGCCAGTTCATCTCCTGTTCTTGGTGTAGGAAGATGTCRTAGGCTGATTTCCTGACAATGCGTGCTAAAACAGACCAGGAAACCAGCAGATTTCTCCTTTTGGTTATAACTGTAGGAAAGGGATTTCTTTGTTTCCATCACTGTATTTTCCAGTGCCACTGTTTTAGAAACCCTGGCACGTAGCTCCTATAGTCACTGTTGGCAGGTGAGCCCCAGAAGAGGACTTCGATGCTTCAGAAATCTTGTGCTTTTGGACTCACAGGGAGCTAAGTTCCTGAGTCACCTTTGGGGACTTTACCCATGATTAGCGAGCCCTTGCTGGAATACCGGGAGCCCATCTTGACCTGGACACTGGGACTAAACCAAACTGGCAGGAAGAGAAGGAAAGGGAACCAGTGCATGGAGCACACAGAGTATCGGAGCCGGGAATGCGACGCAGCAGGCAGATGTGACACGTGCAGGAAAAAACAGAGAGCAATGAGGAGAGAAAACACAGTCCTGCACACTCTTACTCACAAATATAATCCTTACTTGCCTGAGAAAAGGATTCATCTTGCAAACCTTATCAGGATTAGAAGTAGGCTTCCAAGCTTTCCTTTACATAAAGTTATTAATATGTAGCATTATTTTCCACTGTGTACTGGGACTTAACGCATTTTCCCAAAGCATTCGGGACTATCAATAAAACTTTGGATTCAAAAGCACGGAAACAATCCACTTTGGTTTTTCCTTTCCATAGATGCCCAGTGCTCTGATCCTAGCAAATGACCTAGATTCCTTGGAGAAGAAATTTAATCACTCGCAGGGAGCCCATGCTGAACAGATCACAATATTTGTTCTCTGATCCAGTCACAAAGACGTCATCAAGCTTACAGCACGCTGACTTCTCATGACTAATCTGCACAGAAATATCATCCAGGAAGCTTTTTACAGAGAACGGGAAAGTGCAAATACTATGCTCAGGTTTTCAGCTACATGGGCATGTGACGCTGTGTTTTAATTTTATGTTAAATGTCCTAGCCAGAAATCTCATGTGGCAGCTGGTCCGGAGAATTCTGTAATATGATAATTAAATGTCTGCCTATAAACAAAAGTGTTTGTATTATAAGTGCTTTCCCATGGCATTTAACTATGCAGCATGAATCAGAGGCAGGCACAGAAGCAGTTTTTCTTGGGTCTAAGCAAGTCTCCCATTGTATCTCAAGAGACGTAGAATGGCAATGTGTGATCTTTCCCCAGTGCTGTTGCTCAGCACAGACCTAGCAATAAAAATAATTAGCTCTCTTACATTTATACAGTATATGTATCTTTTATTCCAAAGAATTCTCAAAGCTATTTACTAACTACGTATCCATCTCAGCATTTGAGATCGCTGCTATATCATGGGTCGATTGCAACAGCAAAGTCTCATGGGGACTTTGCAGAGTCTCTGGCTCTTCTTTTGGAAAGGAATGCAAAGACTGGTACCAAAACCTCTGGCAGGAGGAAAAAATTCCCATGCTATTAAATCCAGCCACTTCTGAAAGACAGCTGTGTACAGAAACACAGGAGTCCAGGACAGATCATGAGAAAAAGTGCCACAGCCAGCTGGAAGCACATGTTGAATTCAGGTGGCTGGGATATTACCTCCAAGGAGACGTCCACACTAGAGACTTGATCCAAGAAGTGCTCCCCGCTCTCCTAATACACACCAGCCAAAGGCTTGCACAGGAATCTACCAGCAATTTTTCATTATGTAGGTATTGAAAGGTTGGGATAAACCTGACGGCAAAAAGCACTAATACAGGGACTCTGGCTGCCAGCTCTGACAGTGTCTTTGCTCTATTATTTCCACAGACTTTCTCATTTGGGTGCAGCACACAGCCACCATGGGCTGGACGCTACTCCCATGCTAATAAACCCTCCCCAAAACAGCACAGCAGTGCAGAGGATCCAAACGGCTCCTTGCAGTTCCCCCTCCTAGCTGGCTGATCTGGTGTTGAGCCCGAGTTGACCCAGACGAGCAATGTACTTGTGCTCACATAACCTCGCATGTGAGCTAACAAACTCTGACAGATAGTAGCGTATTGACTGCGTATAACTCAAATAACCAGAGGCCTGACTCTGATCTATCGACACGGATCTTACCCCAGTGTAGTGCCACTGATTTCTGTTGAAATACTGCCAAGGTTAGACCGATTCAGGAGAGTCCAGATGTAATTTTGCCTACTGAAGGCAGGACTGCATTTTAAGTGAGAACAGATTTAATTAGTGCTATTTTAACATGATGAGTTGAAGAATTAGGAAAGGGAGGAAATAAAGACAGACAGAGCTCCAACAACTATAAATTTTAATCTCCCTGCTGCAAGCTTAAAAAATGCAGGAGAGTTAAGGAAGGGAAGAGAAATTACCAAAGGGAAATAATGTCTCTCCTAACAAGATAATGCAGGGTTTGGGAAATAAAACCAAATAGAAAAAGCCTGGAGTTAAGAACCCTGCTGCTTAAAAGCAGCACTGAATTCCCATCACTGCAGGTTATAATGGAGTGGTTCTGCTTTGCTTTGTATTTAACATTCTACATTTCACTCCTGTTCACAGACCTCTGTGG
The DNA here is from genome assembly GCA_035582835.1 of Phoebastria nigripes. Taxonomy (NCBI): domain Eukaryota; kingdom Metazoa; phylum Chordata; class Aves; order Procellariiformes; family Diomedeidae; genus Phoebastria; species Phoebastria nigripes. The sequence goes on from JAYKAV010000001.1 coordinate 6,645,465, forward strand.
AAAGCCAAGTTTTGATGTGGGATTACGGTGCAATGGCTGATGACCACATTAGCCATCTGGTCTCTTGCAGGTCCGAGCACAAGTCCAGGTCTTTCTCAGCCAAGAGTCATTGGCTAAATGAAGTGACATTTCTGATTTGCGTGTCAAACTGTTTCCACTACTGCATGCACGTGAGCGTAGCTGCGGTTTGCTGTTTAGCACGGTTGAATTGCATTCAAGATCTGCAGGAAGAAGTCTTCCAGCCGAGACCAGCCGCTAATGGCTCACCTGGCAGAGCTGCCGCCCATGGCCTAGGCAGCACTTGCCAAGTTCAGACATGGCTTGTGATGAATGAAGAACACATGCAACAAGTCTAGCCACAGCTAAACAGACTCAAACACCTGGCCGAGAGCCAGCAGATGCAACACCACACATTTTACAACACACAGGGAGAGGGAGTGTGATCGTATTATCTCCAACAGACTAGGCTCAGCATCTTTGCTCTCTTATATATGGGAAACCTGGTCTGCCCAAGGTTCATGCTCCAGAGGACTAAATATCCACTGACATAAACTCCAAATGATACCTGAAATTAGACTGAAACACGTTCTAGTAATTGGCAACAGGCAAGAACTTTTATCTGCTTTAAATCAGAGCAGAAAGGAATGAAGCAGTTCCAGGCGGATCTGCTATGTGGCGGAAATGCCTTAAATGCCCAGAGGAGCACAGTATAAAAATGGAAACAGCCCGATATAAAGCTTCTGACGTCAGAGAGGCTGTTTCCTCCAGCCTCAGCCAGCTCTAATAAAAATTCACTGAGAAGTTCCAGAAGAAGCATTTGCTTTGGGGTCCAAAAGACTTATTCAGTGTCTGCTATAAAAACAATTTTGAGAACTTATTTATTGGAGCTGGTGGTAGCCCTGGTGCACTTCCTAGTGCCCCCTGCCACTGCAGACAGACCCACAGCGGACGGATGGCTGCCCGGCCGGTAACCAGCCATCAGCTGTGCGCTTGCTCTCAGTCTCCTGCTTGTGGGTAAAAAGCAGTAAAATAAAATAATGAATTGCATTTCCTGGAGGCTGCAGTAATCATTTCTTTCTCTCACAACTGCAGTAAGTAAATCCCACGTACAAGGGCTACTTCTGTCGTATCACATCGCTCTGCAGAGCTTCACAGTCTCCCATGCATTTCTCTGTGCACTCCCAGGCAGATTCAGTGACATGTGGGCTGTTAGGTCTCACAGCTCTCCCTAACTGTTAGTCACAATCCTGGATATTTCCCTCATCTTCACATCCCCAGTCCTTCTCTAAAAGACTCAGCTTGCTTACATCTGACCCAGGTCTGGACATTTTCCATCCCACCGGAGGGAAGGACACTCACTGGGGGACAGATGAGCTATTTAATGGCCTCCTGACATTTTTGTAAGGTATTTGAAAGGTGAAAAAGTAAATAAAACCATCCTGTATGGGGAAACTGCCTGTTTCTCTCTGTGGTGTTTTCCACCATCTCTTTAGAAAAGGAGACTGGCTGGCTGCAGGGCCCTGTACCAGGTAAGGAGTTCCCTGCAGAACACACGTGTACACACACCCAACCTGCACCATGCCCACAGTCCTCAACAAGAAATCAGGCCGACTTCTAGAGTATTTATAGATCTTGAAAAAGAGCCAGAACCCTCTCTCCAAGAGGATGCACCATTTAATATTGTGCAAAGTCATTAAGCCTCACGACACCGACTGTACAGCCCTGATCTGGTAACAGGGCACGTGAGCAGCCCACAAGACTTCATTAGATTAGTTCACATACTTGCAGGCACACTAAAATACCCCTGCAATCCTACTGCAATCAGAAATACAAAACAAAACAATTGCTGACAATGGTACAGACATAAATGTACTCTTAAAGTTTAGCATAGGCCTTTGCTGATGGCAAAGAAGTCCAATGGTAGAGACATGAATTTGCATTTTGCATTGCACAACAGTTCTTCTCTGCTCCTCCCTTTATTTATCAGAAGGAACTATTTTACAGTTTCTCATTTTTATTTTATATTTTTACTCCATTTTGAAGGAACCCGAGGTTTTAGCCCTCCGACACATGCTATCCCACAGGCAGATGGCCTTTGCAAACAGTCCCAGCTGTTAACATGGATGGGGTTGGTGGTCTAAATTAAAGTACTTCTCTTGTACCCTTGGACTTTCTTTAGCCTGTCTGATGGAGGAGATTAAGGCAACGCAAGAGGAAGTAAAAGTTCACAAACGGATAATTTGTCAAGGGATTTCCAAAGGTTAGCTTTTATTTAAAGCTTTCTCAATCATCTTATCTTACTGGGCTTTAAAACTGGAACAGTCACCTTGGCACCTACATCTATTCCCTGAAGTGTAGTTATAAAAATGGCTGGGGAGGCCACTTGAGTTACCAGGACACTGACAGCCATCTGCTGTGCTAACGAAGGCAGATAATCAGCAGGCAGTGAGGCGGCCATCGCAACCAGGCTGAAGTAAGGTCTATGCACTACAGCCTTTCTTCCAAGAGTCACAGGCACTGGAATCCAGCAGATCCCCAATTTTCAGCTTCTCAAAAGTGGTTTTATCAATCTCTAGATTGTAAGATAACCTTGAAACATGAATTAAGCATAACAGGCAATATCTACTTGGCTCTGCCAASAGCATGAGTTGCAAGCTCCAAACCCTGAATTCCCTTAAGCCTCTTCTCAGCAGAGCTGCATCCCGTCACACGGGACTGCGTGTGCAGCAAGACGGGTGATTTTTAAAATTTGACCAAGGGTGTCAGTGCCCAGAGTTATTTGTACTCTGTTTCCCCACTCCGTTCCCATACACATGTTTCTACATGGTCTGAAATTTCTGGATGAAGAGTGTTATTTCAGTTCCAAGGAGTATTACTGCTGGTTAGGTTAGTTAGGTCAATGCTCTGGGAGAGTTTCACTGAACTCATTGGAGCTCTACCAGAGAAGAACTTGACCTGAAATCTCCCATCTGGGCTTGTGAGTGAAGCCATTAATATGGCTTCATTCAGCCAGACCATTGGCATCTAACTTCAGGCCCTCTATTGCACCCTAAAGCCTGGGAGGACCTTTGTGAACAAGCGACAAAAAGCAATGCCAAAACCTGCCAGCATAAGAAAGCTCACTGGGAGCAACTTCTATGCGGACCATGTTAGCACTATAAGAAATGTTATTTGTTCTTTTCCTTTAACATCTTTACTGCAGTCTGAGCAAACTGCATTTCATCGCTGCCCACTACTGCTTTAACAAAAACAAGTTCTTTTAATTAAAAAGTGGATATAAAGCCTGAAACCCCAAGCGATGGATAGACAGATAGACATATTGACTGAAGGCTCCTCGGCTGTTTCGGTGCTATGCCATTTTCTGACTCTCTTGCAAAGATCTGTCTCCTGAGTGGCAAGCAGTGAAATGTATTTGATGTCTGTAGTTGTCTGCCGCTCAGATTCAAGTCATTCCAAATCATTGCCGGTACCGCACTACAGAGATCTTTCTCTGCCACAAGGGGCTATATGCATCCAATCTCCATGCATTTACAGTTTGTAACTGTAGCTGTCTAGTAATGCTCTACATATGGGCTTGAAAGAACATTATTGACAGCATATTGCTTAAACTGGGTGAGAAACTACTTCTCAACCTGTTTTCAACCTCATAATTCAGCAGTGTCCAAATTAATTTTATGATAATCTCATGCATCAATAAATTCAACTCACAGGTGGCTGACAGAACCCAAGATTTTGAAAATTATGTGCATTCCCCTTCAGGGAACAGACACGGGCAGAAGCAAAGGCTTGATTGCAGCCTGTGTATTTTTAGACACGTTAATTAAATCTGCCACATCATTTTAGATAGATGGCTCTGCAACTTTAATCCCAAGGTGCTGCCTTTCAGAGGGATTCCTGCGGGAGTCAATTATRTTTTGTTTGCATAGTGTTAACAGGTGGTACCAGCAACTCTAAACTCTGGGCATGGAAATGAAAATCCAAAGAGCAAATTCTGTTCACTTCGCTAAAACAAATGTAATTGCAAGCAAATACCCAAAAGCCCCCCTGGGATAAATTACCTTTCTCAAACTCCTCAGGAATATAGTTTGCCCATCTATCCAAGGCCAACTGCTGGTCAAGCCTGGCTCCTTGCTCAAAGAAAACTAGGATTGGTTCCCCTTTTTCTCCCCAAACCTCACTGCTTCTGGTTTCTTCCCCAGCGTTGGTCTGCCAACACCCAAGTCTTCCCTCACAGGCATGGGAAACTGATGAATTATGTCTTTCAGCAAAACCTTGGTGAGGTTGAGGAAAAATTAAAATAGAGGGGTACATCTCAGGCATGACATTTTACACACATGATTGAAGCTCTGAATCCGCTAAGCTAGAATATAGGCATTGCAACCAAGACAGCAATCGGAAGAAGTATTTGTGCATTGGTTGGGATTTTTGGAGCACCCAGTGGAGTTAGATCATACTCACTAATCACTCGCTTAAAAATCCCTTAATTTCGAAGGCCCTGTGACAGTGATGCAGTTACATTGCTACCCAGTACAACAGATGATTATTAGAAGGCATGTACACAATAACCACAACAAGTCAGTAGGATTGATTAGGATTGTCAGGATAATGGTGGGTTGGGCTCAAGTCCTTTCAAAATAACTTGACATGATTTCTGCTGCTGGTCAGACAGATTTTAGGCTGACTTGATCTGACAATGAACATCCCACAGTCCTCTTCTTTGATTTTGAGGGGATTTCCTTTCTTACCTAATTTTTCCACAGATTTCCTACGTTAAACCTGGTCCAGCGCATGGCCCATTTAGCTGAAGAAGGTCCTCTTTAGTCTGTGGATGCACAGCAGCAGTTATCTGGTATGAGGATGAGCCCATAKTTTGGCTGTTTCTAAATTGTGATGGGGAAAGATTCCTCCCTTGTTTTCCCATAGTTTGCAGTTTCTGTACTGTATGAACACATTGCTTACTTCTGACGCTCGGTTTTTTTGGTTACTGCATACTACACTTGTGGTTTCTTCTCTGATCAGCCAGTGAGCACTCTGTCCAAGCTTTTAAACATTATTATTAGTCTTGATTTATGAGGCGCACATCTTCCAAGACCACAGCTCTTCTTCAGCATTGCTAATCTCTGTTAAAAGCAATGAGTTTTCATCCTAAATTCACTGCCAAAGAAGTTTGCTTGGCTGTAGAAGTCTGACTTTAGCCAGAGAATTTTTTCCGTGTAGATGGTAAAAAGGTTTGATATAAAAGCAGGCACGAGTTAATAGTACAGTCATATCTCTCCAAGTCTTACTGATTTGGAAGACCTGACAGGCAGGATGGGGCTGTTCTCTGATAAGGGAATTGTCAAAACAGGCCAGACGCTATCACAGAAATGAGCAGGAAAAACACCAATGAGCTTACAGAATCCGTCCCTTGGAGGAAGGGCAATATTCCTATTCACCGCTGTACATTTTTTGGTGAACAGAAGTTCAGTCTAGCATTATTATAAGTGACTCAGACAGTGAGGCATCCACCACATCCTTTGGGACAATATTCCAGTATCTGCTGAAAAGTTCAACCCAAGTTCAACTTTCTCTTAATCACATCCTTTTATCTTTGTTACATGCTCTTTAGGTCACCGTAAGAAAAGTTGCTCTCCTCTTGCTGAGACAGAATATACAATAAACCTTTTGCATTTTCTTCTCAATCCTAAAATAAATCTCCTCAAAATGTTATTTAATGTTTACCTCTGCTACTTACACATAAAAATTCATTTTGCTCACATGACCAAGGTCAAGGAACACAGTATAACATACTTCATTAAAGGATGTCCTTGTGATATTTTCTACATAGCTAAATATGCAAAGGACCACTGCCTTTATAGAGCCTCAACTTTCAATCAACAAATCAAAGACACTCAACCACATTGTCTGGTGACTTCAGAAGAAAACTCAGCCTACATGAAATCAGTGGGAGTTTTATCACTGATTGCAATGGAAGCAGGATTTTTCAAATGGGCATTTCATTAAATGGATTTTCTGTGATTCTCCAGCCTCTAGAGGTGAGCTGGATTTGGAGCACATGAACAGAGTTGAGTTGATCCCCATGAAAAACAAAAGCATGAACACAATCTGCAGTTTAAAGAGAAAAAAACCGCTCCCTGAAAACTGTGGTAGGATAGGCCTTGGTGCATGATTGCAAGGAATATCCTGTTCCGATGTCAGGTAAGATGCACTTCCCTCTCACTTTGTACCTAAGCACATGGCATCTGCTCACAGTTTCTCATGTGGGAGTCAGATGCCTTCTGGTTCCTCAGGCTTCTTCCTCCACACAGGTCCACCAAAGGCCACAGCGTCCCTCATGACCATGGACTGCCCCAGGTGCTTTTATGGATATTGCATTGCCTTCCTCATCCAGGCATTACAGTTTCCATGTTGCTTGCCCACTGCCACAAAAAGCAAGGTGACAGAATGTATGTGACAGCACCACTGACCCAGAGATGCCTCTTCCTCTCCAGAGCTCTCTTTTATCCATCCAAAGGTTGTTTAGCATATCAGGTCTATCAGAAAGCTGCCCAGGGGTCATTCATATCAGCAAGTCATCTGGGCTGATTTGTAAATGGTGTCAAGCAACCCTTTCAGGCCCAGAATCCAAATACCGCAAGAGGCTGTTTCAGGAAGGGAAGGTAGATTTGGAGCACAGGCATCATTATCTTATCAGCTCTTTTGTAATTCTGCCAAGCTCCTCTCCTTAAGGTTTCTTTTACTAAAGGTTCCTCCATACTTAGATCTCAGTTCTGCATCATTTTGCTTGCATATCAAAGGGTGAGTTAAAAGCTTCATCAAGTGGGAATGCAGATGCATACATGCAAACACAAATGGCAAGTCCTCTGTACTTCACTGACTTTGGGATCTGAGGGGCACGAAAAAGCAGAACAAAACCAGGGGAGTAAAGTGTCCAGCCAAATTACATCTGTCTTCACACTAAGATTCCCACAGAGGTACCTGAAAACCCCAGGAGAAATGTCATCCCAACAGATTTAATTCTTTAAAAGAAGAATGAGAATGGAACCATAAGTCTATTTCACCCATAGTATGATTTCAGGCCAGTTTCTGGCTTACATTTATCATCAACACTGAAGAGTGGGGCCCAAACCATTGAGATTCATTCCACTGAATCTGGATTTTTATTCCCATTCCCACTTCACACAGCCACTGGAGCTGGGGTTTGGGTTTGATTCATTAGAGACAGGAGACTTGGGGTGATCTGCCTTAGACTTCAAGGACTGAGCCACTTCTCTATTCTCTGCACCTTAACTGAAACAAGAATATCATCTGACAGTGCTCCCTTTGACTTACGTTCTCTGTCTCCAGTGGAAGGGCACACACACTATTAACAGATGGAGCTTATTTAATTTAATAAAGGCTGATTTTAATCAGACTTAGAGTCCATAGCAATTAACAATGAAGTCCTCAGTTTCTGCAGAGGTCATCAGTTGTTTCTCTCCCAGACAGCTGGGAGAGACGTGGTGGGGTGTAGGGAGATGACAGTCAACCCACGCTGGCCTGTGTGCCTGGATCAGGGAACAGCAACACGCTCCCTGCATGCTGTCTGAGGAGAGCAAGCCTCGGTAACAGTCAATCCAGTGAAAAGTCCTGCCCTCACCCAAAAACACTCTGCATTGGGATGAGGCTTTTTCCTGAGCATGTTAAAAAGCTGCACACGCACCTGACAACCTGCACAGGAAACTAATGCAGAGAGGCTCTGCTGTGAAAATGCAACTTTCCAAGTATTTATGGGCTTTAGCTATTTATATGTTTATACATAGCATCCTGCACGCAGGCTTATGCTTGAGGGCCGACGGATGCCTGAGGCCATGTTTGCAAACCTGCTAGATGTGCCCGCTTCACTGATGTGCCACCAACAGACAGCCCAGCTAGAAGCAGAATCAAATATGGTCATCAAGCAAAGGAAGCACGAGAGCCACATTTCTGCACCAAGAAACCACAGCCTGGTTTGCAGAACTGCTAAAAAAAAAAACCCAAGCTACAGCTGTTTTCAGAAGCTGAGCAACTCAAACCCTCAGGTCATTTCTGAGATGACTTAGCAGGAGTACCTAAGCTAGGCAGTGACCTGCCTAAATTATACCAGCAGTTATTATCTTGCCTGGTCCCCTGGCACTCACTCTTCTCTTCTTTGAATACTTTCCTTCCCAATAATTCCACTGTTACAGTCAATGAAAAAAACCACCAATATTCAAGACCAGGAAGGCAGCTTTTGAAATAACAAATGAGAGAAATTACTGTCCCAAAGAGAATATGAAAAAAACCAAGTGAGAACTGTAAATACTATAAATTTGCTCCCTGTTCTCCCACTACATTAATAACGTTAGGATTAATGTCCACAAATCTGTGTATTTCAAATACCTGAGAACAAGGGGGATTGTAAAGCTGACCCGTGCCTTTGCCAAGGCTTTGATTTCTGCATTATGCTTCCAACAGCTTATGAAAAATGTAATATAAAGCTCTAGATAGTAAACTGAATTCTATTTTTTCCAGCATTCAACACAATTCAAAGCATAAAAACAAAGCACAAGGTGGCATTTTTCCCCTTTTGTAAAGGTACACATCTTTTCCTCTAAAACAACAGCAAAAGAAAACCTTTTATTTCTGCTGCCTTGCTCCACTTCTGGGAAGAAAAGGAGAGGTGCTGTTGTCCCATTAAACAGCACGTCCACCTGCTCAGATAAGGCAGGCTCGCCTCTTGAATTTGCATGTGAAAATTACCCTGCTTCAGCTCTGGAAATTATGCTTGTATGTGTAAAGAGACTAGCTTTTCTGCTTTGAAGTTTGCAAGGCAGCAACGATGAAGGCAGGAATTAACTCAATACCGATTACCAGCTCTTGGTCTCCTCCACATCAGACTTCTGAACACAGAACAGAAACACACCGAACAGCCAGGTTACGTTTCTTTTTGCGATCCAAAGACCTCAAAGAGAGGAGACGAAAGCTGTATTTGCTCCTGGAGCCCAGCCTTTCCTCTGAGCTGTCTGTTACTGACTCAGGTTTGTGTTGGAAAAATACATCTTCAGAGAAGTGCCAACATCAAACACACAAGAGATTTTACAGGTACACATATTGAGGGCACTCTGTGAAGCGCTACTTCCCAATGAAAGCATGACCAGGGGAATACACACTGGAATATTTTAATAGTAAGAGGGGCACTCTTATTCTTCTCTGGGCTGCTATCAAATACGGGCTAACCTTTTTCTTTTTTTTTTTTTTTTTTTTTTTTTTTTTTTTTTTTTTTTTTTTTTTTGCTAATGGTCCCTTAATTATCATCACAAAGTTCTAACTTGGATCCTCCACCAGGAAATCACTAAAGCATGCACTTAACTCCATCTTCATTTAAACAAGCAAGCAAACAAACAAAAAAAGCACGTGCTTCACATACTGCAAGCATTACCCATACTGAAATAGCTAGTTATGCACTTCCCAGAAAAGAGGATGCAGTGCCAAATCCAATCCTGAAATCCACCATCTCTGGAGCAAAAGGCATCCGTTAACAAATGTGCAACAGCTCTGGCCAGCAGTGAGGAGAGGGAAGCACATCCCAAGGCTGCTGGTTAGATACACTCTCATGGTGGACAGCTGCAAGGTGGAGCTTCAGAGGTTTACGCAGACCTTGTTGGTCCCCTAGCCTAACCCACACTCTTCTGCAGGGGCAAGAAATTTCCTGAGGACTTCTGCATTGATCTGTAATGGATATCAGTCTTCCTGGTGCTCTCTGTACTGGATAAATGCCACTCAAATAAAGACCACCTAGAAAATAGCTGAGAAGAAAGGCTTGGGTCCACCTTGGCATTTTTCTCCCCCAGTCCCTGAATGCTCAGTGCACTCTTCAGCTGTGACTTACATACACACGAATGATTGTGTCTCAAACAAGTCAGAAGAAAAAATAAAACCATGCGGAGGGAAAGTTAAATTATTCCTTGATATTTAATAATGATCCCTGAAAGACAACTTATTGGATCAGTGCCTCTGTATCCATCTCAGTTTATGAAATTAAAACCTTTGCAAGATTTAATAACTAGAGAAAGAAGAGTTTTGGGGGAAAAGATATGCCTCCAGCCTATAATTTTGCTCTTTTCCTTTTTATAATTTCCTCAAGCTAAAGAGGAAGAATATAATAAAGTAGATAATTCTGTAGCTTGAAGAGTATGCTCGGGAGTTAAGTCCTATCAATAAGTAGTGTATTTCCTGACAGTATATATCACGTACATTTTGAAAATGCAGTAATTAAGAGTCAGATAAGCCAATCAAATGAGAAATGTGCTGAAACACTGCCCAAAATCTGGAATAAACTGCCATAAACTGACCGCTTGCTGCCTTCTACCTTGCTCAGTGTTTGCTCTCACCCATCACAAGGTTCCCTCTGAAGGCTGTTACTGAGTGTTATTCCCTGAAGATTAGACAGTCTCTCGCTGGCAGCCCACCTTTCTTCTTGGCCATTATTTGCCTATTTGTTCTTGTGTTTACCTTTCATGTACTCTTGACAGCAATCAGAGTTAGGCCCAAATGTTGATGGGCTGAATGAGATGAGCTCTTTTGATCTTCCCATGCAGGCTTAGCAATTCCTGCCAGATAAGGATGTTGAAGGTCGCACCAGGATGGATGTGAAGTATCTCACCCTGTGCCTCACCCAGATGTGTGGCTCCGTTACAGTCCCCAGCTACACAGGCAGGATGTTCGGGTCATGGTTTTGTGGAGACTTATGATCACAGGAGCAAAAGATCCCTCTTAGACCTGGCTCTGTTATCTAAGTTAGTGACCATCTATCACCAGCAATCTTTGATCAGAGTATGGAAAGAGGAGGTTAAATTGAACCAAGGGCTGATAACTGAGAACAGGACTGTGATAAATTCACAAAGAAAAGAACCTAAATACTCAGGCTGAGCATCCAGCTTAAAATCCACACTGACACCTTCTGAAATTCTGACAGCAGACAGCCTTTTCCCTTTCCTTGCAGAATGGCATGTGTTCAGAGAGCTCTCAAGGCCAAAATTCACTTCTTCAGATTGGCTAATTTGAGTTGGCCCATTAAGTATTCCTGAAACAGTCTTAGATAGTCAATTGTAATCTAGAAATGTTCTGTAGATAGAGCTCCAGCAGGAATCCTTGAAATAAACCGCAGTAAAAAGAGAAAATGATAGTCCATAATAGAATCACTCCATTCAACATAATAGAAAATAAAGCATAATCAGTGATTTGAAGAGCGACACACTGTACTAAGCACTACGCATTACTCATTCTCTTCAAATGATCAAAATTGCCAGGATTTTCTCATGTCTAGAGACCAAACAACCCCATAAAGAAACTGCTGAATATCAAGAGGAAGATTTTTCTCTACCAAGAAAAACCCTTTGGCGGCATTAAAGTCTTGCAGTCTGCATCTTAAAGGCTGCAGACAATATTCAAAGGAACAATTTTAGATTTGACGATAGCCACGAGTGAGTCCCATTACACCTCTAAGCCAGCTTCCCAGCCTCCGGACCTCACCGAAGGATCATTTCTAGAACATAAGAGAATGAGGAACATTAAGCTCAAAGTGAGAGTAAATCTACCTGATGTATTGTTAAACTTGTCAAGCCTTTGTGATAAATTACCAGTATCTAACCTAGAGCACGAGTCGCCATTGTCAGAGAACAGCATTTGTTGCACAGTATGGTCTCGCTGCCTCTAGCACAGCGCACACATAAATCTTGTTAGTGAACTAAGCATAACTAATGCTTTGTGTAAGCAGTTGTGTGTATGATTTGAGTATTTAGGAATTCAACCYTCTGAAACAAACTGGCTTTCACATGTACTGATGGTAGCTACTTAGTCAAGCCAGCAGTCGCTAAGCAGTCTTGTGATGTCAGTTTTTAAGCAGAATTGCCCTGATGTCATGATGTGACCCCATGTAAGGAAATACAAAAAGAGGTCTCATTATTCCTAAATGCTTCATGCTCCAAGCTCTGGAGGTTTACAATTATTGTGCAGAACAGTCAGACCCTGGTATGTTCACCTGGGAGAAAGCATACGGAGGTCTGGTGTTCCCAAGAAGCTATTTAAAGCTGGGTGTGAAAGAAGCAGCAATGCCATCTTCYCTCCTGACAAATCCCCCCCTCCTCCTGAGAGCAAATCAAACACCTAATTGAGAGAGCATCCCAAAGCAACTGGCTCCCTTCAGTGCTGAGCAAGAGCCTRTTCTAGCATCAAAGACACTGTGTATGAGCCAGCCATTGGCATTCCTGTACCATAAGGAACTGTAAGCAGTAAGCAACAGGGGATATAAGAAGGTCTACGGGACCTCTGATATTAGCTGTGAGAATCTGCAGGATTTACTGTCAGAGCTAACTTAGTGCCTGATTTTCCCACTGCATGGATGCCTTCAGGAGCTTAAGCCATCAGCACAGCTCCACAGTTTCTTCCTAGTACAATAAATATTTCTGCAGCACATGTGAAAACTTGCACTGGAGACACTTTACCATGTTATTAGAGAAATGCTTGAAGGGTTTAAAGGTCCTGCCAAAACTGAAGAGAACAGACAGATTTGCAAGCCAAATACTTATTGCTACCAGAGCTTTTATGTTTACGTTACCAACCACTGAATGTCCATCTAACTGTCTTTTAATCAAATGTGCCTGGCTCATCTTGTCTAATGCACTGCAGAGCAGTCTATCTTTGTCTAAGTCACCTGTATGAATTACCCCCAAACCTGAGCATCTCACAATCTTTAACGCTGAATTGTCACGACACTCCTGTAAGGTAGGGAAATGATGTTTTGCAAGCAAGAAAGGAGGCCTAGAGATGATCTGTGCCAGATTTCCATCAAAATCAAAGTTTACCTATGCAGATCTGCCAAAGGGCAGGGAGAAGATCTGGATAGCGAAATTCTGTTAATTCCCTCAGCTAGTCCCCAAACAAGGGACTGTTCTTGCTTCCATCTGGAAAATAAGATGGATTATTTTGTTCTGTCTATGCAAAGTTGCATTTATTTGTTGCGAGGTCAGAAGCTGACAACAAAACAAAGATGAAAAAAACCGAAAGCTGTTCCTCTGCTGGTCTTCCGTCCCCCTCGGCACCATGGAGTCCCCTGCTCTGCCTGCGCTGTGACACCTGACAGGCCCAGAACCCCCCTTTGTGATTTAGCTCAAGAAGGGAATGTTCGTGTTTTACATCAGATTGTCGAAATTAATCCACGCTTTCTCATCCTTCTAATGCACTACATGGCTCTTCAATCGATACGCTCCTCCCCGGGAGGGAGCAGGTACATGTTCCAAGTTCCGCTTCGCTGTGTACCATTGTGCGGTGAAACCGGAGTCTGTCACCCTCTTGTCATGTTAASAGAATAATATAATTTAATCTTTCCAGGCAGTTTAAATGAAGCTGCTCTACCCTGAAATAGATACATGGGTGTACAACACGCAAAAGACAGATCCTTCGATAAACACGTTACCCGTGTCTCTATCACACCCAGGGATGTTAAAGATGTCCAGGGTCGTATGCCCCCCAGCACAGAAAGTTGTCACCACACATGAAGGGGACCAAACTACTATTTCTTTTTGCCACCGCTGGAGGTCAAACAGACTGACCTGCAGGTTTCCCTTTCAAATGCCTTTACTTTAGCAGAGGCATGGGCTAGCTTCACTGTATAAGACCTCCCTCACGCTGGCCTCACACACAGGGGTGCCCGTGCCACCGAACACGACTCCCCTCTGACTTCATCACACAGGAGAGATTATTCCCCTTCCCTCCATGCTCTCACACAAGACATTTTACTCCCTCACACTTCTTCCTGCACATGATAGCAGCCATCCCAAACTCTTGCTATTTGAGTACTTCCACTCATTTAACCACGGGAGAAATTTTCTGGTCTGCTCTCAACACACAGTGACTCCTCATCCTAGTCCTCTATGATCACACATTCCCTGCTCCCCCCTCACTGCTTTGCTGTGCTGGGAACTGGGAGCACAGCTTCACCATGGGGGCAAGAATACTCACAGTGCCCAGTCATTTGTACTAGAGAAATAAGAGGCATAACATATTAGTTAACAGGAATTTGGAGCACCAAATAACAGAAAGATTAGATTCATACTCAGTATACGGCCCCTCACATACATAACATGAGCTGAGCAATCCGCCTTTTGTAACCTGCTCCTGTTATACAGACTTAATTTCTGCTGTTATAAGCACCCACACCTACCACAGAAAAATCAGCTGGTGTGTGGAGCCCCCGGCATGGCACATCTCCCACGCCGGGCAGTGGCTCTGGGTTCCCAGTGGGGAAGCGGGATTTTGCAGAGCCAGTGAGCCCTGACCATCTCTTGCAGTGACATGTTTGCTGCCTATCTGAGGGCTTTCTAAAGACATTGTTCAAATATCATCAAAAAACCCTTACTCCAATTTCCTTCCACTTCAGCTTACAGCCAGACAACACACTTGTCCTCTCCAGAGAAAGAAAGAGAGTTGCAATCAGTTTGAAAAACCTTACACATTTCTGAGTTGGAAAGTGTAATCCCTCTTTAAACAACTACTTATTTTCTACTGCTCTAACACACTCTTGGCGACAGCACTTAGATTTGGAAACAAACTCCCCCTGCCACCTGAGAGACATAGTTTGTGTATTTGGTTACAAAAGGCCAACAAATGGCGAGCTTTCAATGCCAGAGAGACCCTTGGAGCAATCAGTGGCTTGTAAAAAAGTGTTTCTGCCTGGTGCTCAGTGGTTTGGGGGCTTTTATACATTTGTAAGTGATTTTTGCATTTGTGGTCTTGTGGGACAAATAACATTGCTGGAACCAAGCAGCATGACTAAGTATAACACAAACTTCCTTGCAAGCCTCTTCTGGCACAGCTGAAAATTCACCTCCAACAAGGCAGCTGTTACAACGAGCACTGAGGCAGCTCTGAAATGAAGGCCAGGCACAGGCTCAGCTGTAAGAGCTGAAGTATGAGAGTAAATAATCTCTCTAGGGATTAAAACAGATTGCTAACTGCAGAAAGCCTCCTGAGGCAGTTTTAGGGACGAGCGACCAGGGCAATTGCCCAGAGCCGTGGTCTATGAGACAGCGCGGCTAAGCCACATTAAGTGCTAGTCACTCAGGAGTGGTACCTGCCTTTAACCGCAGCTCAGCATCATTTCAAGCCTACAGGCAACTCCACCTAATCGAGACCCATTCCTTGTTTTCTTCTAATGGAGGTTTCCTGATCACRGGCAGGACAAAGCCCCCATCCTTGGTAAGCTCTGGCCCCTGCTAGCGGAATAACACTTGCACTACTTCTCTCCTTTGCGGAGTTTATGCAGTTCAAGCCCACAGCAGACCATTACAGCATTTACTCTGACATCCTGTATATCACCACCTCCTAAAAATCACCCATAAGCTTGTATGGAGGCCAAAGCTTGTGTGTGGGAAAGCTCCCCTGCAAGAGCAGCCCCAAGTGTTATAACTCCCGTTCACATTGCTGACATTTGGCAGGCTTGGAAGTGATTCATGAAGTTGGTTGTTGAGAGAGAAGGGTCTGCTGAAGTGGTTTCTGATCTCACTCCTCTGAAGAATGAAAAGTGACAGTAACGCTGAATAAACAGCTTAACAAGTGTCTTAGGTTCTGCCCTGCAAAGCCTGAGACCTGCAGGTGTGGAGCATGTTGAGCCCTGGAACTCACATTTCCAAATGGACGGCTGCTCTCTGAGGGGTGCAGAAATCTGTACGCACGTCTCTGCCCCATGCAGTGAGTGACAATCGAGAGAGGAAAGAAAAGCAAAGAATGAAATAATAAGTGCTGCTCTGGAGCTGCCAGTCCTTCAGGGGTTGCAAGAGACTGGAGCAAATGTTTCAGGTGCAAACAGTGCATGGAAATACACAACCGTAACGGCTGGAGCACGGCCCTGTGGGATAGGATTATACGATCTGTATAATACTCATGGCCATGTTCAAACATGCTTTCTCTGCTCAACCATCAGAGTCTTTACAAGCAACAGAGCAGGTACATTGCAAGAATACAGTTTATTACACAGTGGAAGGGGACTGTAAGCCAGCCTAGCGCTCAAGAGATGGTCATGCAGTCAAGGGCAAATGAATTGCAGCAGCTCTGTGCTTCACCATCCATCAGTAGAGCTGCCACAACTACTCAGTTGCGGGCTCTTAGCCTGCCCTGGTCACCCAGTGAACTCTGTTAGCTAAACCTCAATATAAAAGATCCTCAGAAAATACAGCAAAGGCTGTTCCAGTTCCCAAGCACTACGAGGACAGTCAGCTCCCAACACAGAAGATGCTCCATGACTTTCTGGTATTCATTGAATTGTTCCCCACATCCCAAAGCAATCAGTGCAGAACTGGTCAGAAATTTTCAGGCAACACACCATTTCAGTGGAAGATGCTCTTTTGCTGAATCCAAAACATTTTGTCAGAAATGCCCTGTAAACTTCCAACACATCGCAGTGGATCCGTGGGCATTGATTCCAAGAGGGCTACTGGATGGGAATCCTGTTTTCTTCAGGCTTTGCTAGCAAAGCTGGGCTTCCAGGCTCTGTGTCGGGAAGCTGAGCGTCTGGAAAAGCAGGCAGTGCCGGTGCCGCAGCGGCACACAGGAGCTGAGAGTGCTCCAGATGCAACTGTAGTGAGGGAGCGCAGCTGTGGAGCCATGCAGCACGCAGGCTGCCACAGCCTGGGTATCCCCGCTACCTTTTCTCTTAGAAACATCATGTGCCAGGAGTTCTGGGGTTTTTTTCCTCAATCCCAAAATTTCTGGGTTTGAGGCATTTGTAAACTTTTGGCTTAATTTTGTAATAAAATCAACTTTCAGAAAAAGGCGGTGAATGCATCACCAACAAAAACATATCAGAGAATTTCACATTTTTCATGACAAGACGTTTGCAAGATTTGCCTTGGACTTCGGAGCAAGCACTGGTGCTGGACTTCTCAAAGGAGAGGGAATTCTGTATTTCAGTCAGTCCTAGCCAGAGGACTCGACCCCAAAAGACTTTGTAGGTACTAAAGAAGTGAGCAAAGTTAATGATGGATAGAGCCACTGAGATATTGATTTTCAGAAGGAAAAATATTTCCAATTCTCTAGGCTCATCCTGCTGACATACCAGAAGCTGCATTAATTCTCAATAAAATTAAGAAAAGAACGAGGTGCCTTTTATATGAAAAAGCCTGTAACTACAATAGATACTGACCATGAATATAAATGGGAACATATACAAAATTAGGCCAGGTAAATTAGCTGGTGCTAAAAGCCTAGATATAGCCCACACATGCCAAATGTTACTCTGGAGAAATCTTGTAATTGCTTTAAGGACAGGCTTAAGATACTGTAAGTAAAAGCCATTCAATAAGCAAGCAGAGTACATAGCAGGCAGCTACCAGGAATATCATCATGTAGAAAATGCTTCTTTCCATCTCCATCTAGTGGGTCAAACGAGCTATTGCTTTATCCCGCAATGCTTTTATGGCATCGCATGCAGAGATTTACCCTTGTTATGTAACAAGCCTTTCGGTCCCCTAATTCTTTCCCCATGGCTTTCTGCTATTCCCCTAGCTGCATCTCTCTCCCTGTCTCTCTCTTCGTAACAAAAGAGTGTTTCTCTAAGTTTCTCCATTTTGCTTAATGGTATTCATTGCGCATTAGGGCCATTTTACAATGAGATTTACAGCAATGTCACAAATAGAGAAAATTGTTGTAAAATAACCACGGACAACATTATAAAATAGCAATAAAATCAGCAATAATGCACAGCTGTGTATTTATGTTTGCCACCTGTTCACTTCACTTTTTTTTTTTTTAAGCCACCTCTAATCAGATCAACCAGTTCAGCAAAGGAATGATCTGATAATGTTTCATATGAAAGCAAATGTCCAAATTTCACGCAGCTCTCCCAGCCTTTATATACAGACACAAAGACAGACCATTCACTGTACACACATGTACATGTGCGTCAGGCACAGAAACAGAGAAGATATATCACCTGTATTGCTCATGTGTGACAGTTATCAAATAACCATCTCTACATGCAACACATCCACAAAAACATGCATCCACACAGAGACACACACGATAAATATACATCTGATCGCATGCTCTAGGTACATATATCCATTGGCTTTGGCCTCCAGAGTCCTAATCCCCTGTTCCCAGACTGCAATCTATAGGTCCCATGCGGTACAAGAATTTCTTGGCCATGGCCTGCAGAGAGCTGGCTGGTCATTGGGATAATTCCTCTATGTAAGAAGAAAAAAGATGTTAGCTCAATATCACATCAGTCAGTGACAGCGGGTTCAGCGTATCCCCACCGCTGGATGATAACCAGCAGCCAAAGGGGGTTCAGCCCAGCAGCCCTCGTGTTGGGTGAGAAGGGCTGAAGAATGCGTAAACAGTGAGGCTGAAAGAGATTAGTTTTGTCCTTTAGTCCAACTTCCAACCTGGACCATCCATGATGGACTGCACTTAATATTTCAGCTCCAAATATGCCTTCTGCTTAGTGCTGGGATGGTTTTCCAAGACCATCCTTCTCCTTGAGAAAGTGAGAGTGGACTGAGACCAGCCACTACTTACAGAGAACGGATTTCATACAATTTGCAACTTGCTTTCCACCTCTGGCAAACATTTCTACATCCAACACTCTGAAATAATTGCTGTGGGATCTGTGAACAGCCTGGTGCATTTAGATATCCCAATTTGCTTTATGGATCATTTTGTGATGAACAAGGGCAGAACAGCCGCCTTGGGTAACATCCAACCAACAGTGCTAAAATACAGCCCTGTGTGCTGTACCACCTAGGAGGAACGTGTGAAAGGGTCTGTCAAAAAACATTTGGATAAACTATCAATAACCCTTCTTGTGCAAACCACAAAACTCTCTGGAATGGAAAGCGCATGGGCTGAATTTTAAATGTCCTATCCTGACACAGTCAGTGCTGTTGCAAACCATTAATGGTTACACTTAAGGCAGTTTTGTTTGGATGCTGCAGCTCTGCCTGTAAATGATGCTGCCTAGTTAACACGCATTTTTAATGGTCATCTCTGAATTAGGAGGCATTTTTTATTGCACAGAGACCCAGTGGGCAAAACATTAGAAGAAACTGCAAATGAAAGCAAGTGTAGAGCTGGTGAAAAGTTTCAACTGAAATACAGTTTTAACTGAACAACATTTCTCATGATAAGGGCCTGCTTTCCGGGAAAGAAGATGCCTCAGCAGGGATGCAATGAGCAGGTCTTGTGCTCTCTCCCTTTTCCACCTGCCAGGTTTTCTGATCCCAGTTCCATCTTCCACGATCCATCAAAACCAGGTACCCACAGTGTGACTGCAGTGTGCCACAGGAAAGCAGGTCAGCGCCGGGAAGGGAATGGGAGAATACTGCACCTAAATTACAGCTCTTCTGAATGTCAGTCTTAATCATTTAAGTACCCCAACATTTTGGTTTTCCTCTTATATATTGTGTATATTTTAATCAGAAAACTCCAAATTATCCAAATTTAGTAAAACTCAACCTCTTCCAGCCAAGAGGCACAGAACAACTCTGTTTTAGTTAAACAAACAGTAATGATGATATCACACAGCAAAACACTATATGAAAGAACTGCTTGAAGCCATACTAGCCCTGATTTTATTCATCACCGAGTCACACACGGAGCGAGTAAGGCGCAAGTTAGGCTCCAGGACCATTAGCAAATGCTTTCCTTTCTCTGCTCCTCAATTCACCCACCCCTGCTCTGGGCATAATGAAGTTTTCTCTAACTCACAAGCTTTGAGGCTAAATACATTAATAATTGTAAAACACTCTTCCCTCAGTAGCTAGATGAAAAGGATATAGAAATTAAAACAATGTATACAAGATTATTATAATAGGGATGATATGAAAGCCCTTGTGGAAGTGCTTGAAGGCCATTGGATAAAGTCACTCAGTGATGACCCTAAAGCTATAATGAGCTTCTCATCTTGTACAGCTTCTCCAACTAATATAATGTGATGGTGAAAAAAAGGAATATCAGGCTTTTGTGGACCGAAGCCTGAAGGCAAATCTTTCCTTATCAGAAGTTCTGCAGGTCAAAATGGGATCAAGAATCTTCGTCACTCGCAAGCAAATAATTACCCCAAAGGTGAAAGACAAGTAACTGAGGACCAGTCCAAATTACACAGAGCTAGCACAGCACAAAGCAAAAGATTTCTAATGTGGTGATCTTTCTCATGGTTATTTGTCACAAGTATTCCTTTATCTGATGGTTTCTGAGGAAAAGAGAAGGATCAATTCTGGCAAAGAAATCTCTACCCTGCAGTTGAATGTTCAAAGCTACAATAGATCATATGGACATTGTATAGAAATGAAAAGAAGGTCAGGAAACACATGCAGCCTAGCAGTTAGTGATGCATTTGAGATGCATGAAGGATCAAGCAATGATAAGCTGGATACTGTGTTGAAGTTAATAGGAAAGTACACAAAGCAATAATGAAGCATATACTTCAAAAGCATGACCCCACTCCTGTCCACAAAGGCACACAAATTAAAACTGAAGTTTGCAGTAAAGCTTGTGAGGAGTGTATGTGTGCAATCAGGGGGGATGTAGAAATTAAAACCCACCATTTTCTACTATTTAAATGTCATCATTTGAAAATAGGTAGAAGAAAAGAATCAATCCACCTCACTGCTTCTAACAAGAGCTTTCTTAATGCAAAAACCTTTGATTTTTTTATTTTGTTTTCAGGTTTAAGATTCTTATAGCATCTTAAAAGTTTCAGACAGCTCTTTTCTGCACAAAATTAGCTCACTGGGGCTGGGAGCAGTTCAAGGTACATTAAAAAAATCAATTAAATTCATTTCGCCATAGACCCTAGTCTTTAAATACTATTCCTTAGGTGGAAAGCAAGTGACCTGACCAATTTTAGCCACCTAATATACATGACTCCTGCTCTTCGGTGCTACCTCTTGTGCACATTAGATGACAGATGCATACCACTGGGCTGGTATGAACAGGGCATGTGAAGATGGCTTAACTGTCCACAAAGCGTATGATAATAAGGAAACTTAACACTGAGTTACGTAGCCTGCTAGCACCAGTGATAACGTACAGCTTGTGACAACATGCTGCTCTGAGTTAGCAAATCACAGTTTTATTGCTATTTTATTTGGCTGCTGCAGAGGGAGGTATTTAAAAGCTTAGGTCAGTATCAACCATTTTTAGAAGTGACAGACATCCGCAGCTAAGAAGAGCTTCAGCTGCGAACTCAGCTCTTCGGAGTCAGGCCATAAATGCGCTTCTCTGGACAGACAGCCAAAAGTGGAGGCACTCAAACTCAAGAGCTACAGCTGGAATAGTTGGCCCAGGTGTTTATTTCTCCCTGACTCTCCCAATTTTATTTACTGAGACCAGAAGATGGACTGGCCAAGAACAGATAAGTAAATATAGCACTTCGGGGGTTTTGTCATTCCGATCATGTTCTCAATGAGCATGACATCATTCCTTATCATGGCAGGCGAGACCCTGAGGGAAGGAAAAAGCTAACAACTTTGACACGTGTCAAGGACCTGATTCACCCTTGCTTTACACCAGCTTTCTGTGCCACTGCAATTCAGTCAAAAACCGTGTGAATCAGACCTGTGATTTTTATCAGGGATCTAGCTGGCTGGTTTTTTCTAAAACAAAACAAAATATGGAGTTTATAGTTATGCTTCTGCCACCATGGAAGAAAACTCAGAGAGCTGTCTTCAGACCAGGTCTGAAAGGGATAGATCTGTCCCTGGTGCAAAGTCACCATGCTGCTGAAGGCAATGGAGTCTGGATCTGCCCTAAGGACTGCAAAGATGACTTAACTCCACCCACCTTCATCCCACATCCCACTTCTCCACTACATTTTTTCCCACCTTGTCAAAAGCTACAGATTTTGTCTAGCAAGAACAAGCCGATGGTCACAGCTCCCCTTATGGGAATGGTTCAGCTACTGCAAAAAAAGTGGCTTTTTTCCCCTTTTTTCCCTCTGGTAACTTCTCGTCACACATTGGGTTGTCTCCAAGGTCCTCCCCTGTCCTGCAGGGCTGACTGTCATTTGCATCCATGTCAGAAACACAAGAAATAACTGCAACCATCCTGAGAGAACAAGGAGTGAACCTGACAGATTTCAATGATCCTGATGTGTCTCCATCACCAGGGTTGTGACGGCGACACAGAATCCCAAGGCCAGTAAAACTTAAGGTAACTCGGTGTAACCCACATGTAAAAACAAAAGAAAAAAGGGAAGAGGGAGGGAGAGGACCACCCAGCAAAGAGGGGGAAATATATTTATCTGAGAACTGCTATCAAAAGCCACCACACACCCTGCAATCTACCACATGCACCAAGGCGTCACTAGCAGCGTGGGCTTGCTGTTGTTTTCCCCCTAGATGTAACTGCAGCTCTGACTCTCAAAGTCCCTCTCCTCCTTTTCCCCTTAATCAGGAACCTTAACCACATGGAGTAAACAATGATCTTGGCCTAATTTGCAATGCTTAGCTAAGATCTGTCTGTATGTAAGTGCTATGTCAGTGTATTTGCTGTAGGTATTAAGACAGTTAGTCATATCTGCTGCTGAGCCTACAGCAATATTTCTACAACTTCAAAGGCCCTTACCGAGAATAATATCTTTTGGCTAATTAAATCAGGATATAATGTAACAAAGTTTTTTTTTTTCTTCTCTTCCTTGAGTTTCTGCTTTCATAACCTAATCAGGCATTTTACTGGGTGAAACATCTCTATTAAGTCTCTCATTTCTCAGCCACATGATACAAAAACAGGATGATAATTGAGGCTGCATAATTGATGTGCGCAATGACAGAATATAGAAAAGGGCTCCATTAGCCAGGTCACATCATTAGCATACATTACGTTCAACAAGATTGCTCTCTTCACCTCCTATTTATTAATGGGTTAATCCAGTCCCATCAGCTTGAATACATCATTGTTTAGGTCCTTTCCTGTAAGATACAGTAGCTCAGTTTTACATTAGGAAAGAATTGCTGCCAAGGGCAATAAAATCCCATAAGTGTCAGCGTTGCAGTGGTGCTGTTTGCAGAAGCTCTCAGTTCCCCTAAAAGCCAAGGCTGCAATAAAGTCTGCAGCACCAACACGTCCTTGGCAGCACAGGCCTAAACAGAGAGGGAACTCCTGCAAGGACACATGTGAGTTGTTGCCAGATCAGACCACACATGGACTCCTCGAATGATCACAGAATCTAGTCTGTCTTCGATTTCCTGTCTTGGTTACCACGTTTCTCAGCAAGAAGAGGGAGTTTATTTCCTCTCCCACTGTCATTGACACAGAGAGATATTAGCTTCTGTATCAAAAGAAATTCAAAGCTAAAATGATGTTTCAGTCTTATATGTGCTCTGCCTCCCTACAGTGGTGAGGGTACCTGCTTACTGCACTGACTACCTCTTTGGGTGAACCTGCCTAAAGAATTTGCTACGGGGTTGAATGCAGCTGCCCGTCATCCCAAAAGCTCTGGAAGAGTTCACATCTGCTAGCACTGATGCAAAGGTAAAAGCCTGGTCTCCCACTGTGCTCTGGTAGCTGCTGGAGGGAAAAGCTGTTCCTGAAGACAAACCAGAAAAACCTTTAGGTGCTGCAGGGGAGCTTTCTACTTTGGTTATATCATCATGCCAGAGAAATTGACCTTATAAATTTGGTATTTATTTAGGCGCCTTAAGTTAACCTGTATGAATACCCGTGATTAATTCACTGAGCATGGGTGTCCAAAGAATAGATGGCATTAGTGGAATAATTCAATTGTCACAAGCAAAAAATGAAATGGGATCCCTGATTCAGTACTGCCTGCCACTTTCCTCCTGTCTGAAGCCCAGTGCCTGGTTACAAAGTCCCTTGGGACTTCAAACCTGACAATTCAGAGTCAAGTCTTGGCCAACTGAAATGTTCATTCCTGGGTTATCTTTTTGCAATAACCTGTGCATGATGTCCCAAACTGCTATTATTACTGTACCTTTTCAGTTTATTGGTTTAGCACATGGAGAGATCAACTGAGCTCAGAGCTCCCTTGTGCTAGACACGATATGGGTAGCCAGATAAAGGACAGAAGAAAGAAAGCACTATTATTCCCATTTTACATCTAGGTTCAAAAAAAACTAGGTGACTTGTCTAGTCACATAGAAAATCTATAAAAGAAAGGAAGTGAAGACATATTTTTGATTGCAGCCATGCTCCTTACCTGTGTTAATTAAGCTGCCTCAAGGCAATAATTATCCACTTCCTTTCCTGGCCTATCATGCTCCCCTCCACCAGAAACAGAACACAACCAGTAAGGCCAATCTCTCAGCTTAGGCACAATTCACTTATTGTTCCTTCAGGAAGAAAACAATCTTTGTAAATTGACTTTTTCTTATTCTGGGAATCTGCAGATCAAGCTATTGCATTGCTTGTCTGAGTGACATCTCTACAATACAGACACTACCAAGACCACACAGTTAATCATCGCTGCCGGGTACGCTTCTGCCTAACAGTGCAGCCTTCTCAACTTAGCTACTTGAGTAGAGTAGACGCACAAACCATTCTCATTTTCATATCTCATTCAGAAAATGTCACAGAAAGACTTCTGCACTCGAAGCTTGTGATGCATTGATATATTTACCAGTGTATCATTATCAGTACTGTGGCCGAGACATGAACATAATCAATCTGCTGTGTTGGATCTCTCAGACATGTTGGAGTTATGTTAATAAGACAGCAGGTTGTCAGCTTTTCTAGTGAAGTACCAGAGTATTTTTTTATACAGCACAAAATAATTACTCTGAAGACCTCCACTAGAGCAAAGCTCTCATAACAACAAGCAAATGGAGCTTTCTACCTATCCAAGATGCTGAATTAAACCATACACAGTCCACAAAAGTCTTCAAGTGTCATTGTAAAGTAAAAAGGAATTTATACAGTCTTGTTTTAAATGAAATGGGCATTGTCGTTCCAGCTGGTATAAATAGGGAAAGGAGGATCAAACATCCCCTTTGTTGCTGGACCCTCTCCCCCAGTCCTCCATCACAAAATTGATATAGCTGTTTTGCTACAAAAATATTCTCCTACATTCACCTAGCATAAACTTATTTGCCTATTTTATATTTATTTTTAATGTGTATCATTCAAATAATTTTCATTTTTATCAAAAATAGTTCACATCCAAAGCCAAATAAATCCTCACTGAAAGCGTTCCCTGTGAAAACTCACTGATTATCAGACCTGAAATTGCAATCAGCATGAAATGGCACTGCCTGATTCACTCTTCAACTTGTGTGTCTTGATTCAGATCTCCGCCTAGGCCAGCTGATGGCAAGGGAATTGCCCAGGGCTACCCAGCACCATCCATGTCCGAATCTCTCCAGCACTGCATTGACTGAGCACTCCGTTGACGCTCAAAACTACGGATGCTGCTCCGGTTTTAGACAGGATTTACTCAGCAAATTCTGGCTGATTTGCATGGCAGGTGGCCCAGGGACTGACTGTGAAAAAATTCAGAATCTGGAGATTTGGCTTGTCCTAGAAAGGGTAGATTGGGGTGCTAACTGCCAGTCCTGACTAAACAACCATATCATCAACAGAGCTGTATGCAGCAGAAAATAAGGGAGGCTGGATGCACAGCTCCATCTGCCTTCTCCCCTCTTCTGAAAGGAGTAAGCAACCGAGCCTATTTATTTTCCTGTGTGCGCAAGACCCCATGTACTCACATCCTAGAGGTGGCTATAAGGGGTTGGGATTTCTTACTCCCACAGAGATTTTAGTCCTGAGGAGAGTGGTTTTAATCTCTGGTAAGGTCAGCATAGCTTACCCAGAAAAAAAGAGAGAAAGGAAAGGGCTCTTTTAATTGCATTAATTATGATACATTCTCTTTTGTTTCTGATGACTGTTGCATTTTAGGATCCAGGAATGGTATCACTGAATTTTAATCAGAGATCTGAACAAGCTACTGAAATATGATTAGTTTTTCTATCTGACACTGTGATTACTGCTTAGGAGACATCTGCTGTTGCATAAAATCAAATCTTCCTTTTCTGTCTTCCATTGTGTCAACACAGGAGCTTTTCTCTTTTTTTAAAGTAGGTGGAGACAATCTCAAGAAACACCCAGCAAGGAAGCGCGGCCTCAGCCTTTAGCACTGTGTGCCCTCCAAGAACACTCTGATGCACCCCTCCGATGGTTTTTGCCCTTTGCAAGACCTCTAGGCTGACAGATTGCCCGCTTTTACAGAAGAAAGCTTTATCGCCGTGTGTGCATTTGCATGCACAGGATGTGGCCCTTCTCTGTATTGCAGTGGGGCTGCCAACTCTTCCCATTCTCATGGCTCGACTCTTCTCATTGTCCTTGCGACACCTGGTCACGGGTATCGCTTGAACAACCTACAGCTGGGTCTCCGTTCCTGCTAGCATGTGCTGCCGAAACGCTCCTTCAAAACAAAATATGTCGCTCTCATCTATGCAGGTGAAAAGGCCTTTTTCAATATTACTTCATCAGAGGGCAGATGGTGGCTTTAGGCTACGCATTAAAAGCCTGATCTTGTGAGGTGCTGATCTCAACTGGGGTTGAGGGCAGCACTCAGCACTTTGCAAAGACAGGATCCAGAAATTAAAGGTAGCAGCAGAGGGGGGAGAGAAGAAGAAAAAAACAAGAAAGAAAGAAAGAAAGAAAGAAAGAAAAAGGTAATATTTTTCACATCTGACCTCAAAGCTGCTGGGACTGCTGTGAGGTATTTTTCCCACTCAGGTTAGTCTGTTCTAAAAGGCTGTGGGCATCAAAGAGAAAACATTATAAAATATCTGCCTTCCACTCGCCTGCATTTTGCCTGTAATAGGTCTCCCACTTACACTGTTATTTTTTCCCCCCTCATCTCACCATAGAACAGAGGACGGCTGCTCACAAGGCTCATTAATATGCATAAAGTGCAGTATAATTAGTTGCCACAGGTAACCCTTCTATAACTGTGTGAATTGAGCTAATGTGCAAATATATGAAGCACTGCAAGTAGGACGGTGTAAGTAAAAGTCCCCCATTTCATAAAAGGAAATATTTGAATAATATGCAAATGCACTGGATGTTATTAACAGGATGTCAAGGTTTGACAGTCCATGTTATTGTGGAAATAAATGAGTTTTGACACAAATAACTTAGATATGCATTGATTTTTTGAGCAAACGTTGTAATGAGATGTTATGTATTGTAGTGCAGGTTTATACAGATTTTGATGACTATTAGGGGAAAACATAACAGTGGATCAATTATTAATGTATTCATTAATATGCTCCAATGTGTAACAATAATTATTTTCTTTCTTTTCTCCCACCCCCCTTCAAAATGCAGTTCCTCTTGCATTTTTAATATACCTGCTTGAAAGTATACAGAGCAGAGTCAATATAGCATTCAAATCAAAGACGTCGGGAAAGATGAAATTGTTCCAAAAATAAAAGAGACTGTACCTAACAACCACTGACAAACACTACACGAATGCTCCTTATACTCTGAATTTCTTCATTATAACTCCCTGGAGGAGGCATTAGCTTCTGTTCTTTCAAGGAACCCAGTTTACATGTTGGAGCCCATCGTCAGGTCAACACTTCCTAATGTTGGTCAGTGAGCTTATGTGAATTTCCATTGTGCTGGGCATTTGCTCCTGAGAGGCAGAGGAAAGATGCATCCAGAAAGCATTCAATGCCTAAGGACAAACATCTGCTGAAATAGCTTGCTGGCCAAGTTCACCAACAGGGGAATCTGCAGTTGATCCATTCTGTTGAACCTGCCAGATGTCCCTGTTTTGTGCCATCCCGTCCTGATTTCTAAAAGGATTGTCATAGAGTCCCAGTAGGTGTTGTAAAGTCCTGCATGGAAGGACTGTCAGAGCCCTCCTCACTGTACCGACTGCCACATTTCAAAGAGTGCTCCAAAGGGCATTAGTACGTGGAAGGGGACAGGCACGTCAGCATGGGCAGCCCAGCAGCAAGAAATCCTGAGCTGACGGAAAGTGGTACAGATTCAGCTTGACTCATTTTGGCTTTCCTGCAACGCTATTTCCATAACGCTGGACTTGCATAGTCATTTGCACTGGTGCAAAGATGATGCAGTCGGTATGAAATACTCCTTCACTACAGTGACCACAGGAAGGTGTCCCAAAAGGCCAATTCATTTTTAAGGATGAAGATAAATGATTGAGCCTTCATTTCATTAAGATATTAATTTATCTGTCGCTTGAAAAAACTTATCTGTGCAGTAAATCTTACTAATTTGTAGGATCTTCTCTAATATTCTCAGGTTAAGATGTTCTGGCCTTAAAAGGTTACACCATTAACAGGATCAGACACAGAAGTGAAACAGTATTTCTGGACAAACTTTTTCCCAGTCATTTCATAAACAGTAGCAAAGAAGTTGTTCTGGAAGGTGGCCATCTGAAGAGAAGTAGTCAAGCTTGTGAGTCTTGTCCTTGGCAATTGTGTCAAGAGAATGGATTATTTGGAGTGGTCAAGAGAGATTCTTCTCTCAGGTTAAGCTGGCAAGTACTGCCAAGGGGTTTTTGGCTTCTTATGAAAAATGGGCACAATCCACTTCTTGTCACCCGAAAATGTACTTTGCAAAATTCCCCGACTTTGCAGGAATGCAGGACACACAAAGCTCAGTCCCTCCAGCGATATTCCTGCCACATAGGAGAGAAACTCCTTGCTGCTCGGTATTAAGTTTGTTAAAAGTTAGTGGGAAATATATTCTGGCCGGTAGAGTGTGGAGGCAAGTGAAGAAGTTCTGTTGACCTTTCTCCATAATAGATGGGATTCATCTCACTTAAGTTTAGCTCAGTTTAACGGCCTCTTGTCTATGGTGATTCATCCTAAATAACTAAACATACTTCCAGACAGCCCTCTCCCTCTCTCTCAATTGGCAATAGGTGAAGCCTGGATGAATAGCTCAAACTTGATGCCAACTTTCAGACAAGTTTCTTGTATGGCTGCTGAACTCAATGACCCAGCAACTTCCAAGACCTTTGTAAGACCTGGGAACTGTGGCAAGTAAACATCTTTAAGCTGATCGACTGTGATTAAAAAATACTGCACTAGGACCACAGTTCCATAAACTGATTAGTTCATCAGGAGCTTTACATTTATTATGCTTTCTCAGACTCTAATCCGAGACAGAAGTTACCCTTGGAATACGAAAAGTTTTGCCATGATGCTACAAGAGCGGCCATACTGTCTATTTAGTCCTGTCATATGGACCACCATGACTAGGTTTAATTGCTTTTAAACTATGACACAAACAAGTAAATGCTGGGGGCAAGGAGGGAAAATAGCCACAGAGAACCAACCTAAGCCTGGATACCCCAAGTCCTGAAAGTTAAAAAGGAAATCCAACACCAGACTTAAAATTGTGGCTAGAATCACGGGTCTAGAAGAACTAAGCAGCACATTTGCTAATCGTGTGCATGTCATAAATACTGGGATAGCTAGAGATTCACTGCCTAAAATGCTCATTTTATACAGCCAATTAGCATGCTACCTAAACCATTATCTAGCATTACTGTGGGTATCATGGTGCACAATGAAGAGGTTCGTGTAATTATAACATGATCCAGATGACCTTTTGTACCACAGGTAATACATTGCGCCTCTTACACTGTCTAGTACTGGCCAATGGACCTGAGACAACCCTGAATTGTTAAGCTACAGACAAGATTTCAAGTGTTTCCAGCCTTCAAGCATCCAAAATAATAAGTCATTTGAGGTCTTGTGTTTTTGAGAACAGGTACTGATTTTCAGGGGCAGATTAGATGCCTGAACATTTGAGGCTTTTGCTTTGGAGATAATAACTCTCTGATGGATTTTGCTCACAGACAGTCATCATCACTGGGTAAGTGAATCTGAAAGCAGCATGAGTGTATAATTGACTGCACACTGGGGTCTGTAGCTCAGCACGGCGACGTAACCAAAGAACAGTGAAAAGCTTCAACTGCCAAGAAAAGGAAATATTTTCCTTAGCCCATAAAAAACAGTCCCCCAAAACTGCAGGCTTTAAAACTCAAAGCCAAGTTTTCACACATGACTTCTAAAGCTAACAAACTCCCTACAAATCATTCCCCTTTTCTCTTAGATATTTTAAAAATTCCAATATCAGTCTCGTACACAGGTGAAAATAAAGCCATCCATTCCTACTAATACCAATACTTTTATAGGCATAGCTTTTAGTGCTACAGAACATGTCCTGTGTTTATCATTTGCATTTATTTATAAAGCTGTTGTCTCCCATCACTGGGTAGCATCACATGTTGCATATTTGTGTAATGCAGCAGAAGAGAATAACTGGGATTCCTGCTAGAAAACCTAAAGAAATCATTTCGTGTTGGTTATTTCCAAGCCAATAATAATACTGTACAAAAATACAGCACTTTTCCTGCAGCAATATTATGAAGTCTGTAAAAGATCATCTCCCAAGGAACGGACTGACAGGTCAGAATTAACCCAGGCAATGCCAATCAGAAACAGAAAATACTTTTGAGTAATAACTCCTACTTATTACTTTGTACTTTTTGGAGGGAGATTTTCAGGTATTTTTTAAAAGAAGGAAAAAATCTTGCCTGGTCTTTACAGGTGGGGAAATGAAAGCAAGGAGAGATGAATTGAACTGCCAGTGATCATCCACCTGCAAAGCAGGGACAGATCAAAGTCTTCTGGTCATCTCTAAAGCGAGCAGTGAGCAACGCTGCAGCACGCTGTAGGGCTCTGGTCCCCACTCATCCAGTTAGGGCACCTGACCAGGATATGTTACAGCTTTTAATATTCATGCACCCACATTTCTTTTGTTCAGTAGAAAACAAAGTGCAGGTAGGGACAGAAGACCTGGGGAGCGATGCACAGCTCCTTTTTGCCCCCATATGCAGCCTGGAAGCACACCTAAGTCTGGCAGCTCAGAGGTACTCCCAGGGCTCTGCAGTCTGGATGATGCCTCTCAGCTGCTTCTCCGGCCAACAATATATCCCTTAAGCTGCCTTGTCTGATTTGAAGAGACATCTGACTCACTGTTTGCTTTACCTGAGGCATCTCTCTTCCTACTTGTCATAGCGATATGAAAATTTAAGCTGTTTCCAGTCAGTGATATCATTATCACCATTACAGCTCCATCATGTAAAGAAATAATGTTCCTTCATCCTAGCAAGGACTGGTCCGTAGAGAGCTACACATTTTTTCCCCTGCTGAATCACTCTAATTTGTTGTGTCTGAGGCTGAATGAAGAGGAATGTGATCACTGTATTTTCAACATCCCAGTCCATCCAGTGGCTCCTAGACTGTTTCAGATCCCAGGTCAAATGACTTGATTTCCATGAGCTGACCCTCAGTTATCCCTGTGGCTTGTGTCAAGGTACACCAAGGCAATTGCATGCACTCCATGAAGGGTGAAAAAGCTGGCAATGGGATTGCTCTGAGGAGGAGTTTCCAGAAGAGAACAGATTAATTCAGAGCATCAAGAAACACTACAAGACTCTCCACTCCATCCTCCTTTCCCATTGTAGCTGCAGTACGTAGTTACAATAGACAAAGCTTTGTTCTACAGAAATCAGCACAAAATCAGCACAAGACTATGAACCTCACCAGGGTCATTCCCCTGCCTGGGTAGTTTCCTACAGAAGGGTCATGGATAGACAATCAGACAGCTAAGGACAAAACTTTGATCGATAAACAGACTTTTTAGATAATTTCTAATTATTCAGTAGAATAAAACACAAAAAAAGATATATTTTAATCCAGATATGAAGTCTGTGAGAGGATGTCTGGTTTCATTCAATTTGAGCTGGAGTCTTTTTCCTCCTTTTACTCTCTCCATCCTTAGTTCAGCATCAAAATAGTGACAGAAAAAAAAATGGGCCAGTGTACAGGGAGAAAAAACAGGAACTAAAAACCAGGCCAGAAAGATACATCTTTTATATTCAAAATTTCTTTTTTTAAGTAAGCAATCAGTATGTTTTGAACATTTTTGAACAATTTTTTTCACAAAACAGATTTACCTTTTATACCAGCTCCAACAGACAAGCAGGCAAGCAGACAGATAGCTGCAATCCTCTATCTGAAAAGCTTTGCTCAGGTTCTTGCCCTCTCTAATGTGATTGCCAACAAGGAGTGACAGCTGGTACCATCTGCAGTGCTGGTTTTTCTGATTTGAATAACTTCTCAGACTTCCAATGAGATAAACAGGTCATTTCAGATTAAACATCAAACTTCACCGACTTTTGGTCACTTCTGCCCTGGGTCACATTTGACTACAACCTGTCACTTGCAAGTGACATCTATCAACAGGTTGTTCCTACCTTCAAAACCACCAAGTTCAAAAATGCATGTAGTAAACCACAGACTGAGCCCCTGTATGTTTTTAAATGCTTATTTAGATGAAGGAGGATATTTAAGGAAACTTTTTAGGGCCCTTTTTATTAGTCTTCACAAGAAACTTGTTTGGTTTATTTGCATGGGGGGGTGGAATTTGAAAAAAAGCTAATATAAACAAAAGGAAACTATCTTAAAAAGGATGCTAAAATTCAGTGTCAGGCATAACAATACATGGTAACGTAATGCTGAAGTGCAGTTCAGACAACCTTTTTCCCCTTGCTTATCAGATGGATGATATATGGCCCTCCATTAAAAGTACTTGCACAGACAGGTCTCCAAGGTTTTGCCTTCAAAAGGCCCCCAAAAAGTTAGTGTGATGATGCTGGAACAGAGCTGCCTTGCTTTCATGACTGGCTGGTCCAGGGCCCATTTCTAGGACTGGCTACGACCATCAGATCTCTCCACTTCTGCATCTTTAACATCACACATCACCTTTAACATCACACTTTGTCTTGGTTCAGTGTCTCATCCTGCTATTCTACTTAATTTTAGACCATTTCCTTTTTATTTCTAAAATGAAAACTAACTCAGTCATCTGAAGGCACTTCATATGACACTGTTTGCTTAATGATATTTAAAAAAAGAGTTTAGTTGCTTAGGCCAAAGTCTTCAAATGTGTTTCAATACCTACAACATCAAATTCCACATTCTTTTGTGGACTCAGGTCTAACTCACTTGAAAGCCTGTACTATGAAAGAAGAGAAAGGAGAATGACTACTTAGGCCTGTATAATGCACAGGGCCCCTCTCTTCCGTACCTAACAAGAAAACACCAAGGAATAAGTATGTTTTTCAGAAAAGCTTCTTGTCCTGATATGGAGACAAGAAAAAAAAAAATTCACCATTACCCTTAATTTGCCACTGCTTATTTGCCCTTGTTGAGATAAACATATGCCTGAGTCGTTTCATTGCCGCCTCCAAACACTGGTTCTTGTTATAACTTCACCGATAGATTAAAGAACCTCTTACAAACTAGCGTTTTCCTGCTGTGGAGGCACTTAACACTGAAGACAAGTCATCTCTCAATCTTCTTTTTGATAAGCTAAAAAGATTGAGAGTATCTCATAGAAAAGCATTTTCCCCAGCCCTTGTATTGCTCGAGGCATCTCTTTTCTGCATCCTCTGCATCCTCCCCAATTTACCAGTATATTTTTCGGAACGTGAGCATTAGAAGAATCAGATAAAGTGCAGTACCATTGGCTTCCTAAAGACAGGGGTGAAGTTGCCTTCCCACTCCTCTTCACTGCCACCCTGATTAAATATCCATGAATGATGTAGCCCTTGCAGAATTAGCGCAGAAACAGGGGGACTCTGTAGACACATCCCTAGAGAAGCACAAGTAAACAAAAGCTAGATGGTGCCACATATTCTCATGGATTCATTTAAGGTTATTAAAAACTATATATTCTTGTGGGTGGGATCTACTTTGCTCTAAGACCCAAACTGCAACTCCAAGAAGGAATTTGCTTCATGACTCCCTTTATTGTTCTGAACAGCCTTGCTGGAATTATAAGCCGACTTTTTGTACTGACATTGCTACATTCCCTTTTTTAGCGATGGACCGACAAACATGTATCTTAATCGTGTTTTCATGGCTGCTTTTACGGTTTAATGGCGTGTTATAGTTTAAATGGTCACCAACTGAATGGGCCTTGTTGGTTTATGAAATAGCTGTTAATATTAGATTGCACAGTTGGGAATATTACAGCGTGCACTTGTGCATTAAATATTAATTTGTCTGGTGAGAGCTGAGACTATTTGAAGTGTAAGAATTGAAATTTGGGCAGGGCTTCAGTGTGTTGTTGCCAGTGGCTTAATGATGTATGCAGTCTGCGCTAGCCTGAGTCTTTGGGGTACTACAGCCTTCAATTAAGGCCCTTGGCCTGTATTTCCATTTCGTCCTTGTTCATGATGAATACTGAAATAAAGACATACAGATTTCTATTGCACGTTCTTTCTTTTAGCCAGTCCAGGGCTTTTTCCAGATAATCAATCTATCCCTGCTCAAAGTGGATCATGCAACACAGTGGCAAACATAATTTTTGCTACCACAAGCCTCTTCATAGTAAACTATTGGTCCCTGAGGATAGTCTACTGCCAGCGTATACTCCTCTTTTGTGCAATTCTTATTAGAACAGTCAACGTAAGGTTGTACTGATTTCTCAAGTATCATCAAACGAGATACAGGAAACAACAAAATCAGCCATAGGAAGTAATAACATTGAAAGGGTTTGTTGCACCTGTCAGTGTTAAGCAGAAATGGGGTGGATGCATGTGAATATAAATTGTTTTTATTCAAATAAAAACAAAATGAAGGGCGAGTGAAATTGTTCAGAGTTCAGCCAACTTAGCTAACATGAGCTAAGAATGGATTTGGTGCCTTGGCTAATCCATGAGTTATATCTTCAGCTGTAGTCCTTCTCCTGGTTTTTACCCACTCACGCATTCATGAATGATCTGAATTCTGTTCATGTAAAATCCACAGTCTACCAAGGTGTCTGTTAGACTGTGGAACACCTGAGACATCTCCCTTTACCATGCCAAAGTTCTGCCTGAGAGCCAAAGTTATTTCAGGGTGGTTTTATTATTATTATTATTATTATTATTTCTTATTTACTTTGTTTGGTAGGGAGCTGGGAGAGCACAATCAATGCTGGGGGCACAATTCTTTCAGAAAAAGTTAGACAGCTCCTCAACTAGCAAATATGTACCTTAGTAACTTTACACACGGTCCTACTGACTTCCTACAGATTATCTGCATGGTTTACATTACACACGAATACATGTTGGAAGAATCAGACCATATCATCCTGGAGATTGCAGAGGAGTGGGATATTTCTCTGACTCAAACTACTATATATTTAAAAGCTTCATAATATTTTACTCCAAAGACATTCAATGCAGCCTCTCTAGGTGTGGCTAGTAAACTTTACAATGCATGTTAGGCTGCTTTACTGAAAAGCAGTTTGCGAAAACTGTGTGAAGCGCTACTGTTAGTGAACTTCGGGAAGTTGCTGCCACAGGAGGCTGTGGAGGCAGACAGTATCTGCAGGGTTTAAAGGGATTAGAGAAATTCATGGACAACAGGTCCATCAAAGGGGTAGGCAGAAAAGTACCCTCTAACATCTTTAATCCAATGATTATGGATACCAGAGGAGTTTGAAGCAAAAGGGCTGCAGAAGGTGGCTAGGGTCACATACTCCTCCTGGACAACATCTTTTGGGGTCAGTCTAAGACATCCAGGCTGGGTGAATGATTGGTCTGACCCAAACGATATTTCTTAAGTCAGTCATTTATCTCACAGCCTTTTTTATTTTTTCTTCTTTTTTTACCTTGCAGTTGAAGCCATTTTCAAGACACTCAGGTCTGACTGTACTAGGAGTAGTGTGCTCCTGCCAGTATTAGAGGAAGCCTTATGGTGAATGATCCCAGCATGGCTGCAGGTGGCCTAAATATCAAAAATGCAATAACATTAGCAACAGCAGCACTGCCCACTTCATCCAGTTTCATGTCACTTCTGGGGTTTCTGATAGAGTTCAGGACACATACAGAATATGCAGAGACCTCATACAGCTGCTCTGATTTCTCTCTCCGTCTGGTGAGTCAAAGGCCCTCTCAGAGGAGATCTCTCAAGGACTGCTATTTCTCTGATATTTCCTGATTAGCATTTCCAGGAACAATTTTGCTTTATAAGGAAATTCAATGAATAGAGTTACTGATAAGCCTGAAACTTGCCTCCCATGTTTTCAAGAGGGACTGATGATTTTGAGTACCTCTGTTTGCAGCTGGCTAGTTTGGGATACTTTAAAGGGCCCCCAGTTTTAGAGGTCAGAAGTCCTATAGAGGGGCAAATTTTTGCCCTCTTTCCGGCACCTCAAATTGTGCACTCCTCTCTGCAAAGAAAGGAAACCAAAATCAACAGCCTTTGGAAAAATCTAAAACTCAGATTTTGAGATGAAGCACAAGAAGAATTAAAAGGGTAATTATAGTTGCCAAGAGAGGAAAGACTTCAGTACATGCCTTCAGGTGAGCAGATATTTCAGTCCTGATGAAACACATGGCTTTATCTCAAACACACCTTTGACATTTCTAGTGTATGTGTTTGGGTGGGGATGGGTGTAAAACAGAGCACAGTTCCTGTAAAAAATGGAAGCAGACTTCAGAGCTCGATGGGAAACACATGGTGACACCAGATAAAAGAGACAGACAGAAAATAAAAAGAGCAAAAACTCTGCCAAAGGGGAAAATCACAACTCACATCCTCTGCTTTGGAGATGGCTCTGTATGATTACAGGCACGCTGTGAATATGGCTGTTCTAATAAAAAAGTCTGCACTGTTCATATAGGAAAGTTCTTCTTTGGGGGGTAAAATGCTCTTAGCTTTTTCCCACCCCCCCCCAGCCCCCAGCAAAGCAGCTTTGGGTACAACCAGCCATGCAACATGCAAAGCCCTGCCTACAAGCTAATACCCAAATGCACACCCTGATTCCTAAGCGCATATTCATTTGAACCACAGTGACAGCCTCATTTAGAAACAAATTAGGGGTTAACTAAGAAGTCCATGACGGAGGCAGAATTGAGTTTCCCTTTTCCCCTCACTGTCTGTTAGAATTAGAAAGTGTCTATGAGCAGTGTGTGTCAAGAATATGAACATGAGATGTCATTTCTCCTGCCTCTAATTGAAGCCAAGATAAATGAAGTGGAAAGGCGGCGTCCAATCCAATCAAAACATGAAAAAGGTATTTTGACATGTAAATTACAAACTTCCTGTGTATTTTGTCTCCCCAATTACACCCTCCCCTGTCATGTTTTTTTAAATTATATCTTAATCTCCCAGTCTCCTAATAATTATGTCATCATTCTTGGGCCTTGAACACTGTGTAATGGTATTTTATAGGATGTGCCATTCATTATTAACTAAACTCACTCTCTGTCCCCGGTGATGCTATTTCTCATGGTGCTCAAATATGCATTGTGTCAGTTCTCCCTTTGTAAATGTTAGGCCAGTTCCACTCACTGCTTCTTGATTAAATGGTATGGAGTAGGCGAGATACTTTCAGACAGTTTATTCTGCCCATCATTATTTTATAGGGATGCACGCTCCCTAGTATTTTTTTAATGGAATGGGTGAATGGTTTCAAATGTAACTTCCCAGTCAGTTTGGATCACTGAAAGAGCTTCGTGGCTTTCATGGTGTAATTGACTGTGTTTTCTCTCCACCTCTTGAAAGAGGAGACAGTATTGGCTCAAATTAAAATGCACAGTAAGGGATCGGCAATAAGATCAATGCAGTATATAACTACACCTACATGAGAGTATTTCCATCGACTGTAACAGTCTTTACATCAGATCTAACAGAATGACACCAAGGATCAAATTCATCACATCTATATTTAGACGTTGTGAATGCTACATCTAAGGTAGTCGGCAAGACCAAAATAAGCACTCCTAGAACGCTATTCATCTCATTCCTTTAAACCTCTATTTTTGGATGAGATTAATCACACCTTAAAAGTGCCTTTTTCTCTCAGAAGACTAGAACAGGAGTCCTCATGACTCGTTCAAGCTGTAGAAGTCCACCAGAAGAGCAATCCCACCCCAGACAGGAAGGATCCTGTCCCTGGCATTAAGGACTGCCACGATAGGAGAGGACAGATGGCTGCCGGGAGAAGGAGAATTAAGGTAAGTCTTGTGATACTTGATCTTACTATTAATGCAATCGGTTACAGGTTATTGATGAACAGCATTCAGATAATAGTTGCTTAGGTTTCTGAGCAGAGTCTATCTAGAATACCACCCAAACCATCAAAGATTCAAGAATGGTAGCTAATTAAACCCAATATGAGATGTTACATAAGCATGCCATATTTTTCTGTTATAGTGGTTATCAGACAAAAAACAGGTAGCCTTTGTGATGCAAAAGCGAATATTTAGTTAAATATAGCTGGTTCAGCAATATAACTTAACTCCCAATTTTAAGAGTACAGAAAGTACTCTCCAGAGTTCACTTGTACATAACCAGCTGGAAAAATTACAAAGAAAATTACTAACTTGACTGTATTTAAAAGTGATGTTAAACAACTTCTGTCTACACATAGAGTTTTATGTTCTCAATCAAGCCTTCATTGAGGCAAAGAAGCCTGCAAAATGCTTTCATCCCAGCCTTTCTGTTATTGAACACAGCATACACACAAGTCAGTCCTGTTTTTCAGCATCCACCTGCATGACAGGAATTCTGCCCTGGATTTGAACCGCTCCTCGTCTTTGTCTAAGCTCTGTATAAGCGAACAATGATCCCAGTATCAAAGATGCAGTTTGCAGATGAAAGTTTGTCTTTGGATACACCTGGGCGATCTCTTTTTATTTATTACCATAGCCAGTGAATGCAACAGAGGAGCTGTGCAAACCCCTTAGTGACACTAGCTCAGAAGTGAAGGAAATGGAAACTCCTACTGAGTTTCAGCATCCTCTCTTTTTGCAAGAAGAGCCGTATTGCTGGAAGAGCTCTGGTCTACAGCTGCGCAAATAAAAACCAGGAGCCCTCTCTCCCTCCCTCGGCAAACGTGCTGCCAGAGCTGGGTCCCACCTCATCAGGCCTGGGAACTGCCTCTTCCCGGGGCCTCCCGACACGGACGTCTCCTCTTTACTCTAGCAAGGACAAAAGGTATCCAGCTCAACAAAAACTATCAGTCACCCCAGACTTACTTCTTCCTGGTGTGTTTTTTTCTGTCATTTTTCCCAGACCCGTTGAGTAATATTTGACCTGAGGTGAGACTGCTTATAAACAGGGCAATCTCCTCTTCCTTCACATGGGCTATGGAGGGTCCATATTTCTCTCCTCTACTCTTCCTCCTCTACAGCGTCCTTTTTTTATTGGTTTTCTCGTTCCTGACCTCTCTGCTGTAAAAGCCTGCACTTCCGCTCTCCCGTCTCCAAAGCACTCAAACAGTAACTTCTGTTAAATTAACCAGCAAGCTGGCTTTAAGACTTAAATATCTAAGCACAGAGTCCACCTGCTGAGGAGATCCCACTGTTCTCAACCTGCTCTGTGCAGACAAGCCTACAGAGGCATTAAGCCTCAGAAGGCCCTTCGTAACCATCCATCCCCTGCTGGGAACTGGCTTTTTGTATATTCACAGCACAGTGTTGCTGCCCTGCTCGTGCTCTGGCACCTCGTGCACAAAGCCCGGCTTCCCTGGAGATAAGCAAGCCCTCATGCGTTATTGCAAAACATCTTCTCCAGCCTCAGCCACAAAGCTTGGGCCCTCTCTTGTCAGGTATATCCAGAGGCACACACACCTTTCATTCAGTTCCTCAGGGAAGAGCTCATCTTTCACGGGACTCGACAGTTGGTTTTACTGGAATAGGATTGAGACAACAGAATTGAATTGTTTTAGCCATCCTGTCATCTGAAGGTTCCCCTACCTGAACAGGCAGCAAGATTTATTTCATCTCCTTCATCTGAGCTCCTGCAAGTAGCCATCATGGTTTCTACCACACTGTGGTTTCATAGCAAGTGTGTTAGTGTCAGTCCCAGATATGCACACGCACATGTGTGTTTACTCTTTGGAAAGGAACGGTGAGGTTCCTACCAAGCTGGATTTAATCCACTAGCACAAGATGCTCCATGTTCATGTAGTTGGCCTTCTAGCTCTAGATATAATCAGCGGGTACTCAGGCACGGTAGCACCAGTCTCACCTTAATTAAAGCCACCCAAAATTACTAAGAGTCTTTTTCTTCAGTTGCACCATTCTTTCTGCTAAGGGTTCATCTCTTCATCCAAGAAGGTTCCCACACAGACATCAACCTCATCCATGTCTTGAGGTTGTCCTTTAAGTACAACTCATGTCTCCACCCAGATGAGGCTGTGGTTGGGTTATCATCTTTCCTCTCAGTACACACAATAACACACATTTACATCCAGTCAGAATAAGCTGGGTCAGTTTGTCTATGGTCAGCCAGTTTGTTATGTTTTTGTTTTATTAGGATCGTTTTAAACATTTTCCTTTTTTTTTTTTTTTTTATTTAAGACATAAAGACAATTCATTCAGAAAATTATTAACCTAACAGATGCCAGAGCACTTGTTCAGACATGACAGCAAAACCCTTGACCTGTGTGTTGTGCCTTTAGATGGAAATGCGTAAAGAGAAAGTTTCCTGTAACAGCTTTTCTTGTGGCACAGCCAGAATGCATTCGCAGCATGAGTTGCGCTGTTACTATAATACTTACGCAGCCTGAGTGTCCCCATAAAAGTACTGCATGTACCAGGCAATGTCTTTTTTATGCACTCCAATATTCCGAAATGCCTTCGTGTGTCCTTCTCCCTTTCCACATGCTCCGAATATATCTGCACTTTAATAGATTTTGTCATGTGCAGCCTAAAGTGCTAAGCTCGCTCAGTCGCAGTTTACCAGACCCCTGCCTGAGCCGTACTTCTGTATCAGTAACAGATATGCGGGCAAGCCCACCAGCACTGCGTCACTGCACCGCCAAATGTCTTAGCAGGATTTGTACCCAAGGCCAGCAACACTACGTGAAACACAAAATAGGTCCTCTTGGGCATAGAGAAAGATGCTGCTGGTGAAAGACCTCCCCTGCCTCCCCCTCCGGCTCTCCACAGCTCCTGCAATCACATCACGTGTCTGGCAGCAAACCCTCGGCACAGCCCCCGGAAAGGCAGAGTGAGCGAGAGGAGAGTACAAGGGAGGATTTAGCAAAATAAATGCAATAAGAGCTTGTACAGAGCTTTCCTCCCAGAGTTTCTTTCAGGGACACTAAACACGTGGATATAGGGGATATATATATAGACACACACACATACATATACATACACACCCACATACACACACATTGACCTCAACCTCTAAAGTAACTGAGGATGAAGAACCATATCTCATTACATCCCTACCTATCACAGCCTCCAACAGCAGAATTAGCCATGTTGCAGAGAGACGTTCACCAGTACAAGACAAAGAAAAATCCCACTGTAAACCAGTCTATGATAGGGGCCCGGCTCCAAAGGGACACCCCTGCGGCTGGAAGTCCAGATTCACCGCAAAGAGCCACCCCCCCACTGGAGAACCACTGAGACCTCCCCTGGTCTCCTTTTGGCCACAGCATCCCCAGCCCTGGGCACTATGGGAAGGGGCTCCACCTGCTCTGAAATTACAGGCCCCACCACGTAAACTTAAAAAATTGCAGTTTTAATACAATGAGAAATTCTCAGCCCTCTACAGAAGGTCACACTCCCCCTGCCAGCAGCCAAGGGCACCCAGCATGGATCCCGGGCCCGAGGTGGCTGCCCAGACCCACGATGTGCTGAGGAAACAGCCTTTTCTGGCTTTTCTGTTTCTGTGACTTCTGATCCCAGATGATACTTCAGCCACAAAGATCCTAACCTCACTTTAAATTGCAAAAGCACATAAGCGTGCAATAAACAACACAGGAACTCACACCTCAGACTCCTGATGATGAACCCTTCCTTCTTGTGGATAGGCTATTAGTGGTCGTCTTCTATTACTCATTCATACATTCGCATTGTAGCATTGATTTTAATTCATAGGTACATTTATGAGAGTGGACTTAAAAATAGATATTATTTCTAATATATTTTTAGCTGTAAAGAATTTAAGAGAGAGAGGGAGAAAACATGTTGGTGAAGAAAAACAGCATCGCTCTTCAATGAGCTACAGACCTGGTCAGAATATGCTTGAAATCTGAAATTTTCATAGATTCTTTCCCCCCTCAGAATTTCATAAAGAAAAGCTGTCATTTGTCAACCATTACCAAATACATAAAGGAGGGTTTGGATTAGAATCCAGCTGTAAACAAAAGCCCTTTATCTTCATCAACATCACCCCTACAATGCTGCTTTTGCTAATAAGGAGACACGGAGAGTGAAAACGGTGGAGGCCAGTATCTCTGTAAATCCCTCCTTTTCTCTTTTTTTGCTATCAAATTCTTGATTTTAATTCCGAAGCACAGAATTCAACGCATACAAATTAAATACTACATCGAAAAGCAGAGTTTGTTCCTACTGGGCCAGATCCTCTACTGTTACAGATCAATACAGATCTCTTTAGCCTAAGTGCATTTACGTTGTGAATCCAGCCCCTGGGATCCTTGAGCTCACATACAGGAAAAGTCTGCTTTTAATTAAAAAAAAAATAAAAGGCTTTGCAAATGTGGGCTTACAGAGGGATGAGGCCCCTCTGCAGGTTTATTCTCTTTTATTTGTATTTTCATAGCTGGAAATTCACGAGCAGCACAGCCAAAACAAGAGCCAGGATGGCCGCTGCCTTGGTTGAAACATTCTCATGATAATTTCAGTTTTGGCAGCACCCATCTCCTGGGAAGCTTGTCCCAGTCTCACCAAACTCTTTGCCTTTGAGACAGGAAAGG
The DNA here is from genome assembly GCA_035582835.1 of Phoebastria nigripes. Taxonomy (NCBI): domain Eukaryota; kingdom Metazoa; phylum Chordata; class Aves; order Procellariiformes; family Diomedeidae; genus Phoebastria; species Phoebastria nigripes. The sequence goes on from JAYKAV010000001.1 coordinate 6,688,263, forward strand.
AAACAATGTTTAAAACCCGTTATTTTGATATGTACAAGCCAGAACTGAACTACAACTGTTTTGTTTGGCAATTTCCTTTAATTTTATGTTAAATGATTCAAACCATCCTTAAAAGCAAAGCATTTATGGAACAAAACAGTTGTTTTGGAGAGAAATAAAACATTTATTTTGACACAAAAGAGTCTGCTCCTTCCCTTTCACTGTTTGATTTCCTAACTTTTTCTTATTTTGCTTCAAAAAAACCCATATTTATTTTAATTTTTTTTGCATTGCCAGAGAACAAAAATAATCAATTATTCACGCTGCTCTAGATAAACCATGCATAAATCATGAATAAAAACATACATTAATTCCCTCCGCTGTAAACTACTATTTGGTGAGAAGTAAAACACAACAGGAGTCTAAACTTATTCTCTGCCTCTCTTTGTCTTGTTTTTCACTTAAGATTCGAGTATAACAGCTTGGATCTTGGGACAACCTTAGAGCAGCTACACTCCTTCCGTGTTGTTATACTACCATCTACTGATAAAAGGATGCTACTTCTCTGGGATCTTATCTCCTGTCTTAGTCACCTTGGTGCAACAAGCAATATTTCAACTCAATCAGAGCTCGAAAATGAGCATTAGCTGCCTCTTCAAGCGTTATCACCTGAATGCTCTTTTCCGCAATACGAACATATTCACAGAGTAATCAGCTGCACTTCAGACCTCTTGTAGAAAATAAGGTATTGGGGGATTTATATTTGTTACTTCCTTTGTTTCTTTCAAGGGAAAAAAGCTAAGGGATGGGAAATGATCATCAAAAGCCTTTTGTCAACTTGAAGGAAGGAGGCTGGGTTGGTCTTTTACTAAAGCGAGGCAACATTAAATTGCTAGTTTAAAGAAACTTAAAAATGCACTACATTTAAAAACAAAACAATAACAAGTTTAGTCCTATAAAATATTAATTGTTCCCCATTATTAACAGCAGGAAAGGCAGTAGCTTGGCTTTTTGCAGTGTTCCCACACCCCTCAAGGGGATTCTCAGTGATTCCAGAAAGCTGTCCCCGGTCAGCATACAGGAAAAAAAAACAACCTCATCTGGGATTACTATTCTGTTTGACTAAGGAATGGAGAATAGAGAGAAAAGCTGAGGACTCTTTGCAAGGTCTCCAGATGAAACAATTGTAAGTGCCAGTTAATTTCATATCCTTTGCCCTTCTCAGATATACCCAAAATAGAAAGAGTGGCAGGCACCTTTTATTTTAATCAGTGCGCTACAGTGATTTGGGGCTAATTAGATGTTAGTAATTAAGAAAAGACTGCTGTGACGGATGTTTTTACAGGTTGCATTGTTGATTCAAGAAATAAGACTGTTCACCTTTAAGTATTGTCAGTCACATTACTTTAGCTGGGAAGAATTAAATGTCAATTTTATCTTGCTTCATCACTGCTCTTTAATCAATGTCGATGCATCACTTCCCCCTATCATTCCTCCATCAAACACTGACCTGGAAATCTGACACTGAGCTTTCCAACACCAGCTCAGCTAATTAAGAACTTTGTTATTCCACCTTCCATCTTTTAAAGAAAAGTAAGAGAAGTGCCAAAGAGACTCTTGCTTTCATGTGGAAAAGCATCAGCAGGGGGTTAATAATAATTATTAAAATGACTGACAGCTCAGGGTACGCTGTGATTTGGCCCAGCCCTGTAGTCACAGAAAGGTAAAAGCTAAGAAAAGTCAGGCCCTGAATTACTACAGTGAATAAATGGGATTTTAGGAAAGAAAACAGCTTCCTACCCTCAGACTACAGGAACAAACCAAGATTGTCTTGTAACCTGGAAAGGTGCTGATATTTATCTTTGCGTCTAACCCTTTCAGCATGGTAGCCATAGCCTCATTAAATCACTGGGTGTGCTAAAGATCAGCAGAAGGAGCACTCGGAGCCTTTCCAAAGCAGTCAACCACGGACAGTGTGGGCCACAGCCAAGGAACTAAAAGCAGGGCTGAGCTATATCCAGATGGGTTTACTGGATTTTCCTGCACACAAGCAGAGGAGACTGTTTAATGCTTGTACTGCCACAAATTCTGGGAGTCCTAAGCACAGATTAAGATCCCACTATTCTGGGGGCCGCACAAAATGACAGCCCCAGCCCCACAGATCTCCCCCACAGCCTGAGTGTGATAAATAGAAACACCATGTGGAGGCAACCTGCACGTGGCAGTGCATGAAAAAATGGGGAAAAAAAGTAAAAGCAATGAAGAATTCTTAATCAGTACCGTGTCACTGCTCCTCTGTCTTCAACAGGCTTTTAGTGGGAAAGCAAGACAGGAAGCCTAGTTTAAATATTAGAAAAATAGATACTTCTGAAGATATTCACTACCTTTCCCTGAGTCCATGGGGAACTCATAAGGCCAGATACTGCAAAAGTGTTTGCTGGAAAACTTCGCTGATAGAGAATTAATTAGTTGTGGCATGTCAGAAGTGGGCATAGATTTGTAAATACTGAGTAAGAGTGATAAGCAGGATGGAGATGGGCTCTTCAATAAAGAGACAGTCAGGACTAGCAATGAGGACTCAAGAGGCAGAGGCAGGTCAAAGCTTCTTGGACATGGAATCCAGCAGCAAGGCGAATCTGGGCAAGAAATCTGTTTGTTTCTGCTGTGCTTCTGGAAGAGAAATATTAGGTGTATTTTCTGAACATAAGTGAGAAGAACAACCAAGGCATATATTTGGCTGATATCAGTGTTTTCTTATTCAACTGCAAACAGCATCAGGAAGTTCAAATTTGGTTGGTCTAACTCCTCAGAGGTTGGGGAACAAAAGCACTTGGCACAAAGCGTTGCTTATATTATCTCACCCAAAAGACCTGTAGACCTAACAATTCAAGCGGACTCTGAAGGCTTTCACAGGATTACTCATGTGAGAAAGAATTTTTTTTTTTGCATAAGAATGAAGAATCAGAACTCCAAATATATTTTAAGGGCCAGATTTCCAGTGAAAGATGGAGAAAAGATGCAAGTGGCACTCTTTATCTCCTTTTTCAAGGCCAGCATTTTCTTTGAGAATTCTTTTAGGGAAAAAATTGCTATTGAGTAAACCATGCTTCTTAGAATCCTCATCACCAAAGTCCTCTCCTAGCTCCAAAGCAGGTATGTGCAGCAGCTCCATCCTGACCCAGCCCTCGTCCTAAGTCTCTGATTCAAGCAGGACTCCAGGCACTTCTAGCTCTGGAGGCCCTCAGTTCCCAAAACCAAAGCCTAACCCACAGCAGGGCATGGTGAGCCCCCTCTCAGCTCTATTTAAAATCCACCAAATTACAATACACCTACAGGGCAGTTCAGATTCCCCAAGTTTTGAACCTTTTAATTTTTTTCAGTCCACGAGTGGGACATCTCAGGGATAAAATGCTGAATGGAGGCACTGAGAGTGTACGTTCAAGTCTTGGCACTGCCACACACACCTTCTGAGACTGCTGGTAAATCGCTTAATCTCTCAGGACCTCAGCCTCTCATCTGGCAAATGAAGGTTCCTTAATGTATAGATTTTGTGAAGATCAATTCTTTAGTATCTGTGAAAAGCAGCATTAGAGTATCTACAAAGGGACCTCGGTAATACTGTTGTATCTTCAGTACCACCTTATGGATTGCACTTTTCCTGGAGCACAGTGACCTTGATTCTGCAAACTGTATAAGCATATACTTAAAGTTTAGCTGATTTTTCAATGGCTTGCAGAATCAGTGCTGATACATCCATCACAGATATATCCAAACACACAGCTGACGAAATAAATTTCTTCTTAGTGTTCATATTATCATCCAGTGTTTTGGGGCCATCTCATAAAGGCGCTTATGTGCAACAATGCCTAAGCAAAATGGGTTGATTTAAGAGGGCTGAGGGAACACTTAGCTGAGAATTTCCTGGCTTCAGTTAGTTGCAGTCAGAGTGTTAAGATTATATTTCAGTGTCAGTATATTGTTTTTATTTGCTTTATTAAATTTGCTTTAACTTGCATTGACATTTTCTTTCCCTTGTTACTCAATCTCTCAGCTGTAAAGATTCCATTTGCTGAATTGTTTTGCCATTTGTACCAAAAATAAATGTTAATGCAATAGGAATTCTTAGGGTTGTTTTTTTTTCCACCAAGAGGTGAAATCAAGCCCCAGATGCTGCTGCTGCTTGACTTCCAGTCCCAGCCTGGGCAGACTAGTCACGAGCTTTTGCTTCAAAGGCAGTTGTACCACCAATACACAGAATTTGTTCTTCCAGAACACGCAGTTACTGCAGTTGGGCACCACTGGCTGCCACCAAAGTCCTGTTTAAATTCACAACCCCCTCTCTTGCAGATGGAGCAGTAGTAGTGTTAGCAACAGCACTGCTGTGACTGATTGCAACTATGGACAAGATCACATAATGCCAAGTTTCCTAAAGATAACTTTGATTTCAGCACATGCAGCATTGCACCTGTAAGTATTTTTGGGGGGCTAAGTGGCGGTGATGGGATTTGCTTACTGGGAACTCACTTGGAAAAATCAACGCACATTTAAGTCATATACTGGTGTACAGTGGTACATCTCTGCTTTATACTCCAGTCAGATAATTTGGTTCTGCGAAAAACATTATTTTCAGCTTTTCAAAGGCAAAGGCGGTTAAAGTTTCAGATTTGATTGTAAACAAATGTCCAAAGAAAGGAGAGAAAATGTCCAGATAAAACAGAGCTTTATATCAAGCATACAATTGTTCTAAAGTATCTAGACTTTGTATAAATAAGTTAGACCAGCACACTGGCCTTAAACATACTTCCGAGACACTGCATGAGGCTTTGCAGAGTCCCAGGAACTGATCCTGTAACGTAGGAGGGGTTGTAACGCAAGGCTATAGCAAGGGTTACCGCACTTTCTGTCAGGGCTCTTTTGCATGCAGGACTCCATTTGGGGTCCAGTCCCCAGCTCCAGGACTGTGCACAGACGGGATCTGGCACGGGGCAGAGGCGTCACAGCACAGGGCATGAAATGCTGTGCTGCCACTAGGAGCAAAGTCTTGGCATAACCTGTAAAATAGAGCACGGTGGGGCAAAGCCATTATGGATAGAAATCAGACCTGCGCCCTTCCTCCAAGTCATAGGGGACAAGATTTAGGTTTTGGCCTCTCTCTCCAATATTCAGGGAAGGGCATGACTCCCTGGCAAAATTCCCTGGAATGGGAGGTGAGTGAAATAGCTTACACTAGACAGCTGGAATCATCTTGTCTGTGCAAGAGGAGAGGAGAAATGGGTCTCATGCCCCTGGGTTTACCCAGGTCATCTGCAGGTCTCACCAGGATATTCCCACCCCACGTAAATCCTCCTCAGTGACAGAGGTGTCCAACCATCTGACAATACCACTGTTCACTCAGTGACCTTATTTTGAAACACCAGGCTCCAGAGACCTGTGGAGATATAACTTCTCTCCAGAGAGAGGATCCCAAATGGTCTTTACTTTATATCAGAGCCCTGCCATACATGTGAATAACAAACCACCGATGCAAGCAAAAATGTTCACAGCAAAACCGTCAATATTTCTCTCCTTTCTTTGTGCGCAGGGGCTGCTGAAATCCCGGAGAGCTGATGATCTCCTGCACTATCGATGCCGAAGTGTAACCCAGAGACATAGGGGATGAGCAAGGAACAAGCCACAGCTTTCAGGTCTTTGCAGATATTGAGTGAATTGGACCTGTAGCTTCATTCCCAATGTGCAGAGATTACACGATTTACTTGACCAGCTGTACAGTTCAGGTGTTCTTCAGTTCAACCCAATCCCCAATCCACTAGCAATAAATCCCGTGGTAATCAGTATTCAAGACACTACAGTGGGAGAGGCCCAAGCTTTTGAAGACAGAAAGACTACTGAAAGTTAACTTTTTATTTTCTACGGATATTTTCTGTTTTGGGGGGTAGGGAGAGGGAAGGGATATAATTAAAGCATGGCCAGGATTTCTAATGGCTGCTACAGAATCAACCCCATGAGTGGGCACCAGTGCTATGGTGCAGCAAACTCTGTGAGCATTAAGTGCTTCATCAATGCTGTGTCTTTAACCTGTAGTGCAAACATTTGATATGCTTCAGGCACAGCATTYCACTGTCATATTTGCCTGGGATCATGCCCAGATGAGCAAACCGCAGCGCCAGCCTCTGGTCTTTGCTCTGTGAATGCTGGTGCCAGTCCCAAGGATGCAAAAGTCCTGACACCAGTGTCAGGAAGCCACATGAATAGGTCAAACATCAAGTGATCCTTCTAAAAGAAATCACCACAGGTGCCTTTCATTCACCTTCTGCTTCCTGAACCTTGAGGGCACACTTGCTTTATGTTGCTCAGCTTTCTTTCTCAGCTCTAGAAACCTGTGCTTTTTAAAATGAAAACTGCAACTCTAGTTCCTTCTCTTCCTTCCAGCAGCTACAGCTTTAAGAGAAAGACCAAATATTGCAGTGAAATTTCCAGTGTTGGCAGTGGTTTGTCTCTGGCCCGAGGCAAGAGAGTCCAGGCAAGCACCGATCTGCAGGCCACGTCCTCAAGTTGGCTGTGAACAACGGCTTACACAGGGATCTGCACAGGAGCTACACATGTAAAAACAGCAGTTCCTTTTGGCCCGCAGTTGAAGGCATTTGGGTCTGCATCATCTTAAGGACAGAGTCTTCTTCTGCAACCCCCATAAGAGGGTTTATTTATAAAATGCTTTTTGCTAGTAAGGCCTGCCAGGAGGAATCGCTGGTCTTTTTACGTCATGGTCTAAAGCGCTGATCAGATTGTCACGGACCCAAGGCACCAGCCCCTTTGGAAAAGGACTCATGCCATGATATTATGGCAAAAAATACCCACAAGTGCTGCAGGAGAGCAGTGTCAAATTTATTAGCAGGGCAAAACTGTCAACATGCCTGCTAGGCTACTCCTGCATGTCCCCTGCACTGAAGATCATTTCCAACCCATTAAAGGCTTTTTAAGATCCTGATTCAGACCCAGCATAACCCTGTACAGCACTAGGCCATTCCCAAGACCCATTGCCCTAGCTCTCCCCCGGACAGCGCTGGGAAGACGGCAGCCAAAGAACAGAATTGATTTTACTGCTTGAAGGAAGCCCTGGTACCCCTACTCTGAGCCATCTCTTTACAAAGACCAGAAAATCCCTCCTGGTCACTGTTGAACTGAGTCCAGTAACTTTTGTGTGGGGCTCTCCAGACTCACACAGCCAGGCATAGCCCAGCCCATGGCAGAGTCTGGCTTTGTTTTTCCCTTTAAAAAGTACCAATAGAAAAAAAAAAAATAAGATCCAGTTCTCAAGCAGCCTGAGCAAAGAGGTCCATTCCTCTCCCCATACTTTGTAGAGCACCCTAAAAGGGGACAACCTGGCTCAGGCACCATTTGCAGCCTGTCCTGCAGGGCTGTTAGTGAATTTGGGCATGGGGATAGCCTCTAGCTACCAAATTAGATGCAACATAGACCTACCCAGAGCACCCCACACTGTATTATGGACAGTTGGTTCAGACCAAGCCTACAGCCTCCCACTTGGGCTACCACAGCAGTCTAGACGTTGCAAGTATGACATGCCACTTTTTCTACACTAATAAACCCATAAGGGCAGGGAAGGCTGCAGGAAAAATGAGAACTACCAGAGCAGAACAGCCCCTGAGTTTTTGTTTATCGCAGACTAATTAAAACAAAAAGTATACCATAACTCAACCCTTAATAATAGGTAGCCAGATGTGTCATTACTTGACCATGCTATATTGCAGCATATATATAAAGGTTATAAGATTATTTTTCAAAGCAGTGTGCCACAGCTAAGGGTTTCCTAGCACTTTTATAACAAACTTAGCACCTGAAGGAATTTTACCTACCAAGGCTAAAGCGAGAGATTGCTAAACCTAATGCACACAGTCCCTTAACCCAGGAATGAAAATCTTGGCATACGACATCATTGCACTATAAGACGCCATTACTATTAATAGGAGATCCTTCCTCAAAAGACCATTTTTCTGTTGAATCATATAAAATGTCCTGAATAAGGAAAACAGTGCCAAAACGCCAGTGGTGGGCAGTTCTTATTTTTTTGTGCACAGAGTTTACTCAGCCCACTCAAAGCACAAACAAAACCTCAATGTTTACAGAGGTAATAAAATATTATGGTGCAAGCCATTTTCCCGATTGCCAAAAGGACCAGGAACAAAAGTAAAAGGACAGCACTAAAAAATGTCCTAGACCTAAATCCAATAAAGCCTGTAGGCTTCTAACACCCCACAGAAATCACTGTTCATTACATATTTCCAGATGAGGGTACATTGCTTATGTCTGAAACCATGCAGCCGAACAACCCAAGATCCGCACGTTATTAATGTCATCCCACTGTCAATCACTTTCCAATACACCCGACTGATGTTTTCCACCCTGATCTTCAATATCTCTTCTGTGGATTGAATTTTCAAGTGTCCAGCATTGATTGAACTCTCTCCCCATTAAAGCCATCATGGGCATCAAGAGGAGCCACGCTGAATGCTCTCAGGACTGACGGGCAAGAATCACCAGAGGCTGCAGCTGGGCAATGTGCCTTCTAGCATGGTCAGAGCAGGGACACAGCTGGGGACAAGCCACTCTCTGCAGTGGCCTCATCTCTGCTCTACAATGCTACTTCTCACCCAGAAAGCAGCACTGCCAGCCGGGCAGATAAGAAGCACAAGGCTGTGGGCAATTGAATGACTCCAGTATGCAAAATTGAGGTGTTGTGGGTTTGTCCTGTGCAGCATGGATGCATGCAAAGAGATCCCTGCGGATAACCTTATTTTTGGTGTGGTGGTTTATTTTAGCAAAGTAAATAAACCAAACATATACATAGGCTTGGCTTAGAAACAAATAAAAAACCCACAATGGTGCCTTGCACGCAAAAACTGTTCTGACTGTTTTGCCCTGCCCAGAATCTCCTGTAGATTGAAATACAGGCTTTTCTTTCTGAACCATAATTAACATTTTTGCAATATTGCCTCAGAGTTCGCCCAGGCCATCTGATGAATCTGCCTAATAGGAGAAGATGCTTTTAACCTGTGGGCTGCCAGACAGCTGGGTACCTCCTTGGCCACATATATTTGGCTGTCAGGTTGAAAGAAAGGCAGCAGATTCAGGGTTAAGCACTATTCCTGTCATGATTGCCCTGAACTTGCCCAGTTAAATTGCAACAGCATGGGTCTCCATAATTATCTAATTGTTAGTGTTGTGCCTTTACGTAATTTATGATGTAGCATTAAAGCCTGACCTCTGGTTTGAGATGAAGTGCAGTACTGCTGACATCCAAGCTCAAATTAGTAGGTAAGTAAGCACCCAATTAACGATTATGCCACTGAGCTTTCATTTCAATCTGACCACACTGCTACACTAATCAGTTTTCTAAGCCTTTCACCTTCCCCATAACTAATAAGCATTTCTACTGCTTTTTATGTCTGCAAAAGCCTTGTTATCCTCATAAAAAGCACTCCAAGATTGCTGCTTCCAGTAATTCCTGCATTAAGCCACTGGCCCAGTGGCATATTACCAGCTCTCTAGCCACCCGATCAGTAAAACCCAAGGCATAAAGCATATGCAAGTTGGCACTCTACAGCAGGGAAGAGCAGGGACAAAACCCATGCAGTGGAGAGGAGTTGCCTTAGACCCCAAGCAGTGCAATTTAGATGAGAATTTGGTCCTGCCAAGGATCACATAGTTTCACGGGAATTTAAGGACACAGGACAAAGGGATTGAACGTCAAACCATATTTTACAGTTGACTAAATTCTGTCATATTAACAAAACAGTGACAAGACCTGGAGCATCAAGGATCTGCAGTTTTAATCTGAGATCCATGAATTACCTTTTATTTGCCATGAGCCAGGAACATGCATGGAGGGTTTTTGCCTACACAGACAACTCAAGCCACATGTTAGACACTGTATCACAGCTTGCATCACTGATAAAAATGCCCCCCTCCTTGAAAATCTGAGTTGCAGAGCTGAAGATCTGTTCCTCTTGGAATGAGATTCCTGATGTTATATAGATCTAATAAGGAGACAGGACTCAAGGCCTGGGCAACAACATCTGCAACTCTGCGTGATGACTGAAGTCAGTGCTGGAACACAAACCTATGGGAGGGGGAAATAAATCCCCACTTCAATGCAATCCCATCCTCTCTTAACCTGCAGTTTTCCAGAGCTCCTCTAATCTCTAAAACGTCTATCTTCAAGGCACTTGCAACTTTTTCTTGGTAACCAGCTATTTGAATCTGATCTCAACAGTACAAACACAAAAATCAGTGTTTTTTCAAAGGAGGAAAGCTTCACAGTCAAGTGCTGCCACTGGGCCAGACAAGCACTGCAAAGCTGTGATTAAAATGTAGAAGCGTGCAGCAAAACACGATTCCAACCCATGTGCAAGGAACCAGCATGTTTTGGATGGAATCAGATGCAGTTAGAAGCACTAAGGCATAAACAGGTGCAGAAAGCAGTGTCATGAGAAAGTAGGGGAAAAAAAAAAACAAACCACCACCAAAAAAAACCCGTAATTAGTGTCAGGCTTAAGATTTGAATACTACATCAGGGAATGCAATATAAAAATAATCTTACACACACACACACACACAAAAAAAGAATGGTAGGAAAAGCTGCACATTATAGGAAATTAGTTGTGTGAAATGTGTAGAAAAGCTGACAGAGTCATATAGCTATAGAGACTAATTTCCTGTTCCACCGTGGAGACAGCACTGATCAGCTGGACTTAATATAGCCTTCTCCATGGCAGCTGGGTCAAATAGTGGCCTAAGCACTAGAAAATTGCCTGCCATGTGGATGAGTTTAGTGCACAATAAGCTGTGTGGTAAATAAACACGTTTAGTATGCTCAAAAATAGATAGCACGCTCAAGACTTTTATGACACAGCCAGATAGACGCAGCCAGAGAGTCGCTGCAAATTGGCTGATTCAGGATAACTCATTCATGTGACCCAGTTTTAGGGGCCCACAAGCAATTTTCTGCATGACACCAAAATGTTCTAATAAGAGCCACGCGTGCGAGAACAAAATACCGTCACTTCCTCGTAACTCCACATATATATGGCAATCCTAATGGCAATTCTCTCAAAAAAGAAGCACCGATTTAGAAGGCATCACTGCAAACTCTCCTTGGCTGATAATGCCCCCAAGTCATGCCACGGTTTCCAGCAGCTTTTAAAAGCCGCTACATCTTTCTGGGTCTCGCTCACATACAATATGGTGCTGATTCTCCAACCCATTTTCTGTTAGCAACTATATCCGCCAACTTACACAACCGCCCATGTGTTTTTTCAGTGGCACTAATGAGTACCCCGGTGGATTAGGGACTGGACTGCCCACTCATCTCTTACAAATTGCCACAGATTTAAAGAAGAAAAACTATTAAGGAATCTATAAGGACTTAAGCCTGGGTTTTATAGCCACCCTTGCCCCGGCTGAGTCAACAAGCACGCACTCTACCTGACTAATTGGGAGTCACTCTGCCTTCTGACATCCATGCCTTCAGCTCTTATTCTGAGCTACTCAGAGGAGACTTGGGAATGTTTTAAATTATTGATGAAGATAGGAAACCTATCTCTGAAACGCCTTTGGCAAACTCTTAATATTCTGGGATTTGGCATCACAAAAGACGATGCCTCTGTCTCACTCATGCTGTTGATGTCTCTCACCCATTTACTCACACTATAAAATTACAGTTTCTGATTAAGTCCATACAGTATGGAGAGGCAAATGGAAAGTGCATTGTTTATAGCTCTGAAAGCTTCTAGGTAATCCGTCTTTGGCGCCGGAGTCTGCAAACCCCTCCATTTGCAGAATTTTCATTGATGACAGGAGTCCTCAGAGAAGCCGACCCAAAGCAGTCAGTTGTCATAAACGTATTGGATAATTATCTTAATTATTTATAATAGCACCAGTAAGCAAGCCAGCACTGAACGCACGGGTCCTGCCCTGGACAGCTCACATTTTAATCAGACGTGAACACAGTGCACAAGATGCAAAGCAGGGATGACATACAGGCTGCCAGGTGAATTTATTAATATTTTAGAAAAGGGTTCATCAGTAAAGAGTATTACTGTTTTCAGACCCTTTGACATGAGAGTGTTAAACCTGACCAAGCATCGCATGGCAGAGAGATTTTTTTCCCCCACATATTTAAAGGCAATATATTCAAACATGACAAAGCCCTACAGAAATCTTCTAATTATTTTCTTTCAGCTCACATGGTTTCAGATTAACTGCTTTGGCTCAGGCTGCGCTAACTGTGTCTTCAAAGTTAGCAAAGCTCAGCGAAATCTCCTTCAGTGCCTTGAGAGAGTTACCAAATCCAGAAGGGTTAAGAGACTCTTCTCATTTTCAGCTTTGGTGGCTCAGGAGAGCATTCTTCACAAATGACATTGAGGCTGATACATAGGTATTAATTACACCATCCTCTCAGAAAAAGCACCAGCTACACTTGTCATTATTGAAAAGGTAAGAAAGCAGCTTGTAACTACTAATGGACGATGTTTCACCACCACCTTTGAGGAAGGGAAAAGAAAAAGCCCAAGGGGAGAGCAAGAACCTGTCTGCAGTCAGATGGCAACTTGTGGGTATGCCAGGAATGGGACCGACCTCTCTCAAGTCCCAGACCTGCACCTCTGTTGCCAGATGCTGGTTTGCCATTTAATCAAGTTTCTTCAGGTATCACATGTAAACATAGTCTCCCCAAATCTGCCTAAAGCTGTAGTCGGCAATGTGTGTATATGTACACACATACATATATATATATTACAAATACACACACACAGAGTCTGGCCTTTCCTCATAAAAACAATTCTACCTGCATAAGGGCACCTGACCATATTGAGAGCAGTGACAGAGGTTGAATTTGTCTTTAACCTATGGATTTTGCAAGTGCTGACTGCCAAAATGTGTTTTTTCAGCTGGTTGGTATACTGGTCGTTCATTAATCAACCATCTTTTATTATCCATTAGTGTACATTAAGCTAAAAAAATTGATCTGGAGCAGGGATCCCATTCTTCTTGTCTTATCTAATTTTCTGTTCTCAGAGGAAGTTTATGTTTTTCTGTTTGAAAGGGATAGAATTACTGCAAAAGGGTCTGTCTCCACTGACAGATCTAGCTTTCTTTTCCTCCTCAACAGCTGGGTTATTATTAGAACTGGCAGAATAATTCATAATGAATAATTTGACACCTCTTTTTCCATACATATATCACAAGTTGCCCACATGTATTTGTTACTCCAAATTATTAACCGCAGACTTTTGCCAATAACTCCCAAAGGGGCATTACTGATACAATATATTCCTTATCCCCCCAATAAGGAAATCCTTTCATTAAAGTCAATGGGAAGTATTAATTACCCCTTATTTAAAGGTAATAACTCATCATCTGTAATCATTCCTCAGAGATAAATGCTAGTGTGATGACCCAAACTACTACGGAGTTTGAATTTAGCGTTGGATGCAGATGAAAATTCACTGAGAACACGAGGAAGAGCAGTTCTAGCTTTCTGGGTCACATCCTTGCAGAAAGAAATTTCTGTTGGATTATGGTCTTTTTAGGACTGCTTGTGTCCATAAGAGATCACTTCTGTCTTGTCTAAAAGACTCAGGAGCCATCGGAGTCTTTAAGCCCCTGAGTGTGATCATTGCACTGTGTAGGCTCTATTTTGAAAGGTTAAGTGGGACTTAAGCAGTGAATAAACCTCATTTTGGTGCCCAGAACAAGGGTGAATATGGTCCTTTGGTAGTATGTTATGTACGTTCCCTTTTGTGGCCAGTTAGTTTTCATTTGTAACAGTACAAGTCCAATACAGCTCCAGGGACACATTCTGCTAAGCCCCTAGGTAAATCAGTACACAACTAGAGAAGACAGCCCATGGACACATCCATTGAGCCTCCAACCTCGTATCTCCTCAAAAGAAGGACAAACATGCATTTCTCATTTCTCTAAAGGATAGAGCTCACTCCAACACCATGTTGGTGGTGCATATGAAAAAGAACCAGCCAAGACCAATCTCCACCTGGAGCGGGTACATTGCCCTTGACAGCTCAGGACAGCCTCAGGTACCTACTGGCATTAATATACATTGAAACCACTCACAAAATACCCCAGCAGGCTTGTAAACCAAAGACAAATACCATAAAACGTAAAGAAACTGCTGGGTGCAAAACCAAGTCAGCCTATAGCATGTGGGTACAAATACAATAACCAAAGGCCCAGTCTAGAGACTTGGAAACTACAAGAGCTCACATAATCCATTGAGATTTGCCTGGCCCTGACTATATGAAGGCTTTTAGTTATGTCAAGTTCAACAGGTGAGTTTAAACAACCTGTTTAACATAAAACATAAGGCTAAAAACCAGAAGTAAGCTAAACATATTGGCATTCTGGCACCTTATGCTGAATAATTCATACATAAGGTACTGCAGAAAAGAAACATATGTTTTTGGTCCACAGCAACTTTTTAAGCAGAACACTTAAGAACTAACCTCAAATGTATACGTCCAGCAAAAACCTTCTTGTGCAGAGTGAAAAGAGATCATTACAACTGCAGTCTACCTCTATCTTCACCATTTCCCATGGTGATTCAAATTTCCTTATTTGATTTTGCCCTGAAACAAAACAGGAATACTTACAAAATCTCATCTAAAAGATTTAGGGTGCTATCCCTGTTCCAGCAAAACTGGGCTTACCTCGTTTTGACACACTAATGTCAGATGCAAATTTGATGTATTAGCAGATACAAACTCTCGGGACAAAGGCCTCCCTTCCAAAAGCGAGCACCAGTTGAGGTCCAAATTGTCTGCAGAGGAGTTGTCATACTACAGTCATCAGTGCATCAATTCTCTCCTTGGTTTTTCTGAATACGGTCCCCTACTGAGCACCATATGCATGTCTGATAGCTGCCATTAAAAATCATCATTGCACACACCAGTCCCTCAAATACAGTCAGTGGAAAATAAACTCAGAATCCCAGCATGGTAACTGCTGGCAAATGAAGACTTTTAGTACTATACTCAGCCAAAGTACATAGCTACTTTACTCTTGGCTAATGCTGCATCCTTTCTGAGACACCTAAACCTATGTGCAAAGTGACAGCATTGCTGCAGTTACATCTTTAATCACAGCAGTGGTTAAAAGCCAAAAGTAAGCTAAACATATTGGCATTCTGGCACCTTATGCTGAATAATTCGTACGTAAAGTGCTGCAGAAAAGAAACATATGTTCTTGGTCCATAGTGCCTTTACTGTAAAATATTTAAGAATTAGCCTTGGATGCATACATTCAATAGTAGCCCACTGGTGTGGTATCAGAAAGTCTATCTGTACCTGCATATACTTATTCACTGTACTGATACAGCATGTATGTATTTATAGCAAAGATTCAAATCCATATAGCAAACAAATTCTTCAGGTTATTCAAGCGTTTTGAACACTTCTTTACAGTGGATGTGGATGGTAACCCGCACTTTCTTATGAGCACTACATGAAGCGACATGCAAAGCTGCTCTTCCTCTGCAAACACACAGCAACAAGGATGTCAAAATTTACAGCCCCTTTATAGCATCCAATCTAACTTGTATTGCTTTACATTTACATATAAGGCCTTGAATCCCATCTCATTACACCACTGAGATCAGAATCAGGTCCAGCATATCTGGAAACACACCCAGACACATGCACACACAGAAGAAACCTTCTGGCATATCTATGAAGAATAGGCCTTCCAAAAAAACATCCAGTATACAGATGAGCCCTCAAATTAGTAGAGAAAGCATGACGACTTCAGCAGTGGTGGTTGATGAAGAGACACACACATATACACCTCTGCCACCAATCGTGCTGCTAGGGCATTCATCAAATTAAGTACCAAGAGGAACAACACCTCTGATATCTCTTCATTTGGGGCTCCAGTAAATGAGGCACTAGATTAGGCCTGACAGAGGCCTAATGCAGCTTGAGCTTTTCCTGGTGTAATTAATTGGAACTTTGCCAGCTTGACAAATTGGAATGATGAATCTATCTTGTATGAATAGAAAAAAAATGCATAATCAGTCAAAGATTTAGTTAAGACAGCTTCTCTCTGACTCCCTGCCATAGCTAAATCCATTAAGGCGAGGAAACATCACTTTAAGAAAAGGCACTGCTCTCCGTATGTTCAATTTATAACTTTTTGTTCTTGAATTTAATGGAGCAGTCAACCTGGACAGATTTGACTTTGGAGGGGTGAGGAAGGGGGAGGTGGGAAAGGTTGTTTTATTTTTAGCATTCTAATCTTCCCTGCGCCTGGGTAGTCTGGGAAGGAAAATAGTCACTTTGGTTTGAATGTGCATTCCTGGGTTTGGATTTTAAATCTTTGGGGTTGCACCAGGGAATCTAATAAGAGTGCCCCACATACTTTGCCACTGAGATGATTCTGTGATAAAACTTGCATGTCAAGTTTTTCCCCTACTAACTTGTTTAATTGCTAGTAACATTTAGGCTTTAGAGGATGTGATAGATTGACTGCTCTGCCAGCACTGCTTTTTCCTGTCTAATTACCATCTAGTTGTAAAGGCCCTTTCCTGACACATTTAATGGAGAGGCAGAGGGAAAGCAGGTTTGCTTACTTTTAAAATACATTTTTATCATTCAGCAGTTATTTTCCATATATTTAATTTAAACCATGTGCTTCCTCCCTCCCTCCATCTCGCTTGCTCAGCCATAAGACCCGAATTTCGAAGAATCAATTAAGCAGCTAATATCCCCATTTGTACTGAATGTTTAGAGAAACTTTACATTTCCTCTTCGAGGCCGTGGGTTGCAAAATAAGTTACTTACATGCTACGGAAGAAATGCTTGTTGGTTAAGTGCGAGTTGACAATGATGGTTTTCATTTCAAACAACCCAGAATTCCTCCTTGACTCGCACATGCGAAAGTTCCAGGCAAATGTTTAGCTGACATAATGCAAATGACTGGCCATAGATTTATTTGACAAACAGTTGAGCAGACAGCCCTATACTGCACTCACTTGTACCCCACACAACCCCACCGGAGCCAGGAGGATTTTGCTGGCAGAAACAAGAGCAGAATTAAACCCAAACACTGCGGTTCACGCATTGAGCCATTCGCTTTTGGCCACTGGCCAACCTGACAGCCACATTTAAATAAGCCACCTGCTGAGTAGGGAGTTTAAAGAGCTAAGTGCTCAGGAGAGCTTTAGCCGAAAAGTATATTGAACTTATGCAATAAGGCGTGAAGTGAAAGGATTTCAGCGACAAGGAGTACTAGAGGCCGTATTATGGCCCTGACCTCTTGTTCTAGGGCAGATACAGAATAGTTTCTGGGATCCTCCCCTTCTTTGCCTATGCTACCTAAAATACATCAGATAGAAGCTCCGTCCAAAGAACACAATTACATACGTGTCCCAAGAAGTGAACTATACACAGTGGACACTCAAATTTCTTTTCCTTATGTCTAATAATGCTGTAGAACAGGAATGCTTATGCAGAACACGTTATTTCCCTCTGTTTAGATATTGTTGTGATTTTATTATTCAGAAGAACTGGATTAGCTGTGTCAGAGGCAGAAGTCCTTTCCCAGGAAAGCTGTGAGATCCCTCTCTTCCCATGCACTACCTTACCACTAGGCCTTGTCTAAGTCACCTCACAATTGCTTTCGATTTGCTTCTCACCCTCCGTGCCAATTTTAACAAAGATGTCTTTAAGCACCTAGATGCTGAAACAGGACCGTACTCTTTCTGCTGCTGATTACGTGAGAAAAAATAACAACTTCCTGCTATTACCAATCTGGTGACAAAAATCTCCCCAAAGAGAGAGACTGAACAAAGCGACAGAAAGGTGAGCAATTCTGCTGTTCCAGCCTGTAACAACAGCAGATTGCAAAAGTGTTATTTGGCTCTTTCTTAGCCGCAAGTTGTTCAAATCAAATCTAACCAAGTTATAGGTGCAAAGACCCCTGGGCGAGAGGCTTACTCAGCATCAGCCAGGACAGCCCCTCCAGCAGTCAGATTCTTAAACTAGATTGCTGTTCCTTTGAACTTCAGAGGGGTACACCTGATGCGTTACATCCGCGTAGGTAATTCAAATACATATCCACACTCTTTCCTCATTTGCACTATTACTGCTTAACCTTTCCCCTTCTCAGTCGTTGTTCAGAAAGCCGTGCTATGGCCTTCTACCAGTGGAAACTACCAGTTTATTTTTTATTTCTTTACCCTCAAACTGTCGCACGAATGCCTTCTGACTTGGTGGCGACATGGAGGTTGTCAAGTCAAGTTCAGCAGCTGACTCATAGGCCATTACTCACACAACTGCCATTCCACTTTTAACCTCCCCAGCCTGTGTTTAAAACCGAGTATCCCCTTAGCTATGCTGCTAGGAAACACTTTAAGAACTTAATTCAAATAAAAAGATGTTCTTCTCGGTGTGGAAGAGCTCCTATTTGGATATAGTACATGACAAGCGAATAATTTTAGTGGCAAAGGACTTGAACCTTTACTCATTACAGTGTAATATGTCATGGCACTGCTTCTATGCAATGGGTGTTTAAGGGTTAATGATTTGCCAATTAAAAAGATGTAGCCAAAAGATCTAAGATATATTACAGAAACGTACTTGTCACAGAAGGCCCCACTCTCCAAAGTGGTTCTGCAAGCGTTGTCCAGGAGTGATTTGAACATCAGGTCATTTGTTTCTGATCACATCTCAGATCCTGCCCTGACAGTGGGAATGATGTGCCCAACGCTCACTGTATCGTGCTGTTTGCCAGCTGTGGTCTGCCCTTTGCTTAACAGGCAGAACAACTGAGATCAGCAGCAGGCGGCTTTACCATAACACCGGCTGTGGTTGTGTTACCTCGCACAGGACCACAGGAGGCTCTGGAGACTATAGAAGTAACCTGTGAGCTATTTGTGCATACACACACACACCCTGCGCAGCACCTCCCTGCAAATCCGCATGCACACCCAGCATCTGCCTTTGCCCTTAGCTGCTTCTTGATGCAATCAGAGAAATACACTAAAACATACAACCTGCAAAACAGACGTCCGAGTTTGAAATATCTCTGTGCCTGGGTGTTTGACTCCAAAGGGTATTTCAGCCTGATAGAACTGTAGAAATTTCAATTCAAGTTTTGAGTTCAATTTTTCCCTATCTCAACACTGAATACCTGATCCTTCGTGCACATGCACATACCTGCCCCTTGTACAGAAGGTTTCTTTTTTACTGTAGAGATTTCAATTCAAGCTTTGAGTTCAATTTTTCTCTATCTCCACATTGAATACCCGATCCCTCGTGCATGTACGCACACCTGCCCCTTGTACAGAAGGTTTCTTTTTTGTTTTTTTAACTATCCTTTCTACGCAGGGATGATCAATCGCCTCTGTCTCTTCCTAGTCATGTCCCTATTACAGAAGATCCTGTTCCAATAAATGATTAGTACGTGCAGAATGCATTAAAATGAATTATAATAGCAATCCGATCCCCAGTGCCTCAGCAGAACCTTTCCATCACAGGTGACAGCTGGTTCCCTTGGGCTTAGCTCTGGAGAGAGCACGCCAGACCTCAAAACTCAATCCAATAACTTTGTATGAACCTAACCAAGTACACGAAGCATGCAGTTCTTCCATTGTCTCCGACCTAGGAAAGATATACCTCAAAGGCTAATCAACAAGCTGGTATACACAACCTCATCTCAAATAAATGTAAATGCATTTTTCCATATATTATGTGATTACAGCCTCTATCTGCCTATGGTGCTATGTTTTATTACAGGCCACCAAAAATAATTAGCTGGTGACCCAGAAAACTGATATATAAAATCCTTTTAATCACCAATATGGCTTTCAATTATATAGTGTAAACTTATTAACCTTTTTACTGCTGAGATTTGATTTATGGAATTCCAGCTGCATTAACATTACAGGAGGAGATAGAAAGTGTCTTGTATGATGCGTTGGGATTAACAACTGATAGCTGGCTTTGCCATCACAGAGTCTCACAGAGCAAAGGCAGCATGCTGCAAGTCCCCAGGGGCTCATTTCTATCAGAGCTGCGTGAAAAGTTTCGTCTGTGGAGTGAGACTGTGTAATTCCTGTCACTTCATATATAAACCAGAACACACAGGCCAGTTATGGCTTTCAGAAGGAGCAGGGGTTGTGTGAGCACTTGCTGCATTAATAAACAATAAGGGCAAAGATAGGGCCGCATTTGTACCTCTCCTTACTCGCATGGTCAGAAATACTTGTATATTGAAAGGAGACACTTTGCAGAATTCTGCTGCACGGGAATCCTTAACAGCAGCTTTATTCAAACAAAGGTCGAATACGAAGAGAAGGGCTATTTGTGAGGGTGTGTTTGTAGAAAACAATTTTCAAGTATGTTCTTCTTTCATTTTAACTGGACAGGTATTTCCCCTTTTTAGTTGTAGTGGATTTCCCCCCCCACCTCCCCCGGAAATTAGAAAGTTCCCAGAAACTTATAGATCTGTATAAGAGGGTTTGTTCACTTTTTCCTGGTACAGAAACAGCACTTAGTGCTTTGTACAAGGTCTTAGGCATTCCTGGTCATCTTCCCATGGGGCTGTGTTTCTACAGATAATGCAGATATCATCAGGAGAGACAAACAGGCCACAGTGAAGCCCTGCTAATTAAAAAGCCAAATTACTGATCTGAACTAGATGATGCATCAAGATCCAATAAAAGATACAGGCATCTAAAAGGTAAATACTACCATACCAGACTTGATTGAATCAGCCAAGGATGGGAAGACCTGTATTTCTAGCCCACGCACGTCATTTCATTCAAGCCTCAAGAATATACACAGAAATAATGAATCTTGCCGTAACGTCCATTCACAGTTCCCCTCCTATTTCTTGATGGCTCATTATTTGTTGTTTAATGACAATAAAATAGAATAGCAATGTTCTGTAAGGTCATTTCTGCTGTGAACACCTAATTACCTCTTTTACAGTCTCAGGAGGACTAAAATAATTAATAGATTTGGGTCAAATTTTGCAAATAAATATCAGTTTTCAATTTTCAAATCTTACCCTTTTTCAATCTTAAAAACCATTTTACAGTTAACCTATTTTTCAGGAATTTTTAATGTGTAAGCATCCCCAAATGACACAAAATAGCAAGGTGAAATAACCAACATTTCCCCACGAACTGAACCAAACCCTCATCACTCACTAGGTTTTTGTTCTTCAAACTTGAAAAGCTTTGAAAGCTGCAGCAAAGAGAGGCTATGTGGGTAGGTGCTTTGATAACCTGTGCAAAAGACATCGTCTTTATAGAAGAGAAATGCCAATATTTGCCATCATCTTTCTCAGGATTAAATGTTATTGAATGAGACACAGTTTCCCACACAGCACTGCCTTGCCAGCAAAACGGGCAGCCTAGTTCCCTTTGGACAGTCCTCAGGTCACCGTTTCTTTTGCAGATATAGATTTGTAATGGTTCACTTCAACCCACACACTGGGAAAAGACACCCAAATCCTGACTGCCTGGGTCATACCTGGACATCCAGCAGATTTATCCCAAGGTCAGCTTTGCAATCTCCTTCTCCACGAGCTGTGATTTCTAGCGCAGCAGAACAGCATGCGTTACCGCCATCCAACTCACACCAGCTTCTCCGAGTGCTAATAAGGCCCATCACAGAGATAGCAAGATTTTTAAGCATATTCTGTGAAACAAGGAGAATAAAAATCAATGGCACTACATAATCCAGTCAGTGCCTTTCGTTGCTCACAAATCTTCATTTGTTCAGCTGGGAAAATTATGAACTGTCTAGAAATAATACAGTAAAGGCGGTCAATGACAATTATACGTAAAGACTAATAGACATGGTGGTATGAATCTGGTATATTCTGTTCTGCTGAAGCCCATTTATAATTTTTAATAAAAACAGTAACACTTTACGATAAGTGGACATCATTTAATGCTCAATTACTATGAAATTCCTTTGGAAATATGTATTAAATGCAGCAGCTCTGTATTTATACCAGGAGGGTTCCTTGAGATTGATGTTATCACAGTGAATACTAGGGGAATGTCAAGTCCAACACCAGTGCATTCAATATTCTTGCCCTCTGGGTCAGGTATCCTTTCCTCCCCCACCCTGACATTTGAGACGAGTCCTTATCTACATGGAGAGGAGCCACATGAATTATATACGTGCTGCATTTTTTAAAAAAGGAATTTGCAGCACAGCCTGGCAAGGCCTTTAGCAATGATTAACTAAGACATTTTTGAATAACAATACAAAAAGGTACAGCTCCCAAACAGGCAGTTTTCTCTTGAAGGCCAAGAGGTTTCTAAACCCCTACATTTATAAAACAAGCATTATTTCAGATAAAGCACAAAACCTTTACAGCAGAACTAACTTCAACTTACTGAAGATTCCTCTTAGCAAGAAAAATACAATAAGCCTTTGTCCCCTACTTGCAGAAGCTCTTATGCTGTGACATCCTTAGCCCTACCTTACCACCAGAGTTCACCAGGTAGATTTAAGCCCTCAAACTTGCTCAGCACAGGTGGGATTAGTTACCCTGGAAAGCAAAGCAGGATCTCCCTGATCCCCTACAGCTGCCTGCATCTATGCTTTCAGCCACAGATGTTAGTGCTGTGACTCACCACCACTCTTTCCTGGCAGGTTGGGGGAGAACGTGTTTGTTCCAGAGGTATTTGCGAGGGGAAGCAAGGGGATGTGGTCAGTGAAGCAGCAAATTGAACCCCAGCAGGGTATGGCTGGACCTTGCTGAAGAAGCCTTAAACCAGAGGCTTCCACATTTTGTTTAGCTACAACTTCTATTAGCAGCTGTTAGCAGCAGAGGCAACAAAAATGGCTGGACTTGGTTTGGGAAATGCAGTTTGGGAAGCCAAATCCGAGGCCATCCTTCCTCCCTGGATGTATCTGCAGCCAGGGCTCTTATCTGAATGCAATCCCTAACGTGACTTTGTACACAAAATCTATCACCTGCGGGTGGTAGTTAACTGGCTTCTGTGGGGTGAGGGTGCTGCCATTTGGGGTGCTGCCCTGCTTGCTTTGCAGTGAAGACTAACAAGATTAGACAAGGTTTGAAAGGTGGCAGGTACCAGACACAGGTCACCGGAGTCTTCAGTTTGCAACACTGCTAGGATCCACAGACAAATTTAAAGCAGTACATCTCTTCCCAGACAATAAATACTATCGATAGCTACTTAGCAGCTTGGGAAAAAGAAACAGCAATTGGAGGAAGGGGGCATCCTAAGCGCTCTGCTAGAACTAACATCATTCCATTTAATCTGAAATCATATTTTGCATCCTCTGCTGGAACACTATTTATCCCAGACCTCCAGGCAGCTTAGACACCTGGCATAATAGCCCATTAATTACTTCAGCATGGGAAATAAATTTTAATATCTTTCTCTTTGATGCTCATTACTAAACACTTCACGCATTCCCAAATACACATCAATGGCTCATCCTTCTTCCTTTTAGATATAACAGGCTCTATTTTACAGTTTGACTTTAATCAACATCTCCCTCAACTCTGGGTGGCGTGTGATAATGTTTATACCCTCACCCGAGGTCACCAGTTCATTTAGGAACTCAGGACAAGGTATTTATATTTTGCTGCACTTGTGTTCTCATCCTGTTAAAGGTGATTACAACATCAAGTTTTGTCCAGTGTTTCAGTATCTGAAGATGAAAGGTGGTATGAGGTATAATGGTAGCAGGTCAGCACTTTCAATAAGCTTCCATCTGTAAACAAGTCCCTTAAAATATTGCAGCAGTGTGAAAGGAAGCTGCATCCTAATTGGGTAGAGTGAAAAGCCATAGGGCTTATAAATATAATGTGTAGGTGATCTGTCTTGCCAAAAAAGAGGAGGTTCGTTATATGAAGGACACATTATCCTTTTCTCTTCCTATGATTCAGCATGGTAAGTAGTCATTCCTAATTGGCTTACAGCTTAGTATGAAATATTAGGATGCCACACAATGTGATGACACAGCTGGATTCCTAAGGGAAGCCAAAGAGTGATCTGAGAACAGAAGAGGGACAAGAGCAGATGCGGGTCTGAAAAAAAATAGTTGTAACTTACAGAGTAGCGTGTCATTCTTTATCCTCCTCCTCCTGTGTACAGCATGCTGTGTACAGCACACCACTCTCCTGGTAGAAAGGCAAGAGACCTGTCATTTCAGAGTTCCTAAATAAAACGTGGGGAAAAAAATGTGATTGCTGGGAGCATTGAAACAGGAAGAGACGAGCAGGCTGAATAAATCTGGGCAATAGCTGCCTCATCATGAAAAATACACTGCACAAATTTCACCTCTCTTTGTGCCTCAAATGATGATTTCCTCAAATTTATTCTCGACTGGAAAGTATTTGCCAAATTACCTATTCAAACAATCTGTGGGTCACTCACAGAAGTTCGGCAGTCAGAAGACAAGCAGTTTGAGTGGGCACCCAGGTCATATGCTGGGGCCTTGTTTCCTGGTCCTGGCCTTGATTCAGGAAGGTAATTAAACAGCTGCCCACCTGAAGTCAATAGGGCTATTCACATGCACTTAAGTGCTGCTGACGCCAGGCTGAGGGGAATAGACTTCTCGGGGGGAGATTTCTGCTGCAAATACTAGCGCTAATTCAAAATTCACTTTCTACAAAGTCCTTCTCCTGCAGTCAGCTGAAATTAGCTATATCCACTGTTGTGCTTGCCAGGAAACTTGATAGAATATTGCCCAAAGTGAACATAAAGGAGAAATAAACACAGCAGAAATTAATAACAGGAGTTCAGACCAGTAGGTTGCAGAAGATGTGTTATAAATTTCATCCAGCTGTAATGCAAATTCTGCCAAATGATTGGGAACATCTCCCTTTTTATATCACTGTTTCACTACATATTAATAGCAACCAGTTACTGATGCGGTACTAAAATATTAATGATATGGTCATAAACCTGAATCAGTGCCTAACTTGGCAGAACAACGTAGGGCAACTTTTCAATCACGTGTGAACAAAACCAGTTTTCAGAAACCATTTTGTTACTGCAAGACCATGTGAGCAGAAGTAATTGCATGGCTATTTTAGGCACAAAAATTGTTAGTCTTCCTTGGAAAATCAACAGCCCCGTTGAGGTGTACAGTATGGGTGCCCAGATATTTATGCAAGGCTGAGAGAATCTCAAACCAGGCAGAAACAAAGTTCATGCAATTAATTAGTAAGATTTCATCTGTGATTTCATCTGCAGCTGGTATGACTGACTTTTATATGTACATTAGAGGCAATAGCCTCAAGCCCCTGGGGCCTGATTGTTTCAGCAGGATTTAGCTCTTTGTTCTGGACTGAGCTGGAATATGCTTACCAAGTAAGGCAAGAAATCCAAAGCAAAACCCAGAGCTTTTGCACCTGCCTGATACAAGAGCAGGTGAATTTATCAACTCTGCATTGTATCATCTGTGACCACAACAGAAATTTGGGGATGTTAAAAGGATGTAAAAGTCAGAGACTTCTCTTCACCTTTTATATTTTCCAGCCTGCTACCCAAGCCATCCTACTCAGGACAACCAGGGGCAGCTGCCAGCTAAATAAGGCAGCCTTTAGGATGCTTGATTGGATCCATAAAAGAGAAGCATGTCTTGAAGTCTCCTTGCTTCTCACTTTAGCAACACTCCGGTAGAACTGGGCTGGTCCATTTTATTATTCACATTTGTCCCGTTCTATGAAGATGGGGCCATATATCTAAGCTCCTTTCAAATACCTTTAAATGAAGCTACAAATTAAGGTGAGTAAGGACAGATGCAGAAGGATTCTGTGTACTCTGCACAATTCCCAACAGCCACTAGCACCCCAGGAAGAGCTGGAATACTAAAAGAATATTTTATTTCTACATTTCCACAGAACACAGCTAATGGCTCACACTCATGGCTACCATCGCTCTCCCCCCGCCCCCCATCAGGATCCAAAAGAGACACTGGAGGAAACTCATATATAGCTGACGTTTTATGTAGGTGTATCAATACTAAACCAAGGTCTTTGCTTTAAAGGTCTTTCACTGCTTCTTCTCTGAGTCATCGGTGCAGAAATAAGCTGACTTTGGTCATGACTAACGGAGTTTTCAGTTTAGAAGTGCAGAGAATGGCATGAAATTAATTATGTCACAAAAAAGAAGGGTCCTTTTCTTCTGGTTTTCTATTGCAGTCACATAAATGAGGACCCAAAATACCACTGAGATATCACTTAACATTGTTTGCACCTGGGAGGCAGGTCCGATCACTGCGACAATGTCTTTATTATTTGCTGACCAGAGTCGCTGCAGTCACTTACAGCAATGATAATCTTTCTTCATTATATCTGCAAGCAGATGCCATCGAGGTGTGACTGACAATCATCCCTTTCAGAGTAAGTGATCATAGGGTTTCCATTGCTCTCACATCCATTGGCTCCTTGTTTATTAATGACACTGTTGAAATTTAGTGTTGCTTCTGCTCAGGTGGGAGATAGCAAACACTTACTTGATTGACACCTGTCATTAGGAAAGTTTCTCCTACAACTCAAGTGGTAAATAATGCAGTCTTACTGCAAATCAAGYTGCCAAACAAAGAAATTTTTTTTGTTTACATGTTACCAGAGTAGAAGAAAAATTGCCCGTGTTTTGAAACTTGTTCTAGCAAGACACTGGAAATGCATCGAGCAGCCTGAGAACCTCTGGCAGTCATTCATTTCTGGTCCCAGACAACCAGCTTTTCACTTCCTAACAAAGCGAATGGCAAATGTAGTATTTCAGGGCTCCTTCACATACCAAAGCAATTAGCATTAGTGAAACACCAGGAAGACAATTATACCTCCAAACATACCTACTCCTTGGACAAAGTCTATGGTCAGCTCAGCTCCAGTTCATCTCTTAGATCTTCTTTCTCTCTCTTTTTTCTGTGGCAAAGACCAATGGAGGACAGTGAGGAGAAAGATAAGATCCTCTGAGACTCTCCCCCATGTGTCGCACAAGGTGCACGTGACTATAGATGGGTCTGCRGAGGCTACAGGGCCTGCAGAGGTGCCATGATAAATCTGCATCTTAAAACTGTACAGAGCAGCTCCCACAACATCTCCCACATCTAAAGTCTACTCTAAAAAACAAAAAAAAAAATCATCCCTTGGAAGAAGACAAGTCAAACATAACTCGTTCCTTTATTCTTTTTCTCTCTTACCATGCTTTACAGATGATTGTTTCATCTCATTCTTCTGTTTCCAAGAAAGACCTTTCTAAATCCTCAGGCAATATTCAGAGCAGGCAGATTTTTCTTTGAGTGTTCAAGGCTGATCTGATCAATTAAAAAAAAGAAGGTTACAGTACATTTTAAATCAAATACCCCATAGTATAAAATCTCAGAGGTCATTCTATAAGAAAGATATTTTTTGTTATTAAATAAATGCAAAGAAATGATAACAGGGATTGAGCACAACCCCCTTTCTCATGTGTCCTATGGGACTTTCTGTATTGTTCTCTCTGTTTGAAGGCTTTAAAATGCAAGGGTAAGGCTGCTGAAGTCCTGGACGTGTGAGTTCTGTTCTCTTGCTGGAAACTAAGTGCCGCGGATCACACAAAATTCTTCCCAGCTGTTTTGCCTCCCCACATTTTTCTCCTTTTTCACTCATGAAAGCTACAAATTCTCTCCAGCCACAGACTTTCTCCCAGCATGTGATGCACCACAGGGCCCCACAATCTTATCTGAGGCTGTTTGTGCCCAGCTGCAATGTAAAGTCTTCACCGCTGGGACTCCCTTACAGGGTTTAGAGTCTCTCTTTGCAACAGCAAATTTTCAGTGAAGTACAACCGCTTCCCCAAGGTGAGTGTTCCCTAAGGCCTCAGGAATCAGAGCTGACATAATGTGAAATTTGCTTCCCCCTTTACCAACTCTGGCTAAATAAACTCATCTTCTGTACAGTAGGACACACATCGTTTTCCTGTCCTTCATTTTCTTCTCCCTCTTGTTGATTCCAAAAGGAGACCACATAGACCAACTATCACAGCCAATTTGATTTCCAATTTTCTGGGTAGCTTTGCAATCACACTCCATTTGTCACCTGAATGCAGTATCGAATTTGCAGCCTGGGTGTGAATGACTTCTGGAATTATCTCCCTTGGACAAGACACCAAAGCAATTCAAAAGCAAGTAAACAGAATGCAGAAATACCCCTGAATAGGATTATGTCAGGTTTCTAAATCCTAATCCTGTTACTTCAGCAGCTATCCATTTCTCTTTTCTTTCTTCCCTTCTGGCTAATATTTTCCTACCCAGAACTCAGTTCAGCATCGCCACAACAATCAAATATATTCTGTAAAGTTACTAGGACTGCATGAACATTTAGAGCTTGGCAAGCTGTATTGTAACACCAAAATATGTTCTTGACAACCACTGACCCCAAAAGCTGATGTGATGAAACACATCCCCCCACAAAAGAAAGAATAAGACTGTAATCAGTTTTACCATTTTAAGGAAAATAAATCCTAATCCTTTGCCGTTCTGTGGTATTCCTCTAATTGCTGTTTCCTTACACATTCAAACATCTACAATTTGGTTCCGTTGTTTGAACGTCACTTGGAATCAAATCAGTGTTGCGGATATAATGTCTTTGAACCTTTTAGTCCAGCTGTGAACTTTGGGCTTAATCCTTTAGGGCACCCTTGTCTAGCAAGCTTTAATGTATATTAAATTTTCTAAAAGGAGAGTGAAAGTGGTCAAAGCAAGATAGTGCAAGATTCTGTGTTTCATAAATTAATAAGCATCACCAACTGCATTGCTTGACCCTTTAAACTCTGTGAAATTAATATAAGTAGACAACCAAAGTGCACTTGGCCCCTGAAGAGCCTTGGA
This sequence comes from Phoebastria nigripes, assembly GCA_035582835.1. NCBI lineage: Eukaryota > Metazoa > Chordata > Aves > Procellariiformes > Diomedeidae > Phoebastria > Phoebastria nigripes. Next base: position 6,717,146 of record JAYKAV010000001.1, read on the forward strand.
AGTTCACTTAAGCAATCCAAGTTTCCTTAAAGTTTTATAAGCCAGCTTTTAAAGCAAGTCCTTTGTACTTATTACTGGTGACAGTGAGCATTACAACAGCCAATGAACCCTTGCTGACTTCTGACCCCAATATGGTAGAGCACAGTTATCAAGGGAAATATCAGAATCAAAGCTTGTATATTACATTGAGGTCCTGACTCCTGAAAGAGCCCCCCATAGACTCTTCAGAGTATGTCAGTGAAATAAACAGCTAATATTCTCAGACATCTACTTATGATGTACGGATATTATTGTTTACTTAAGCACTTTTGGCATAGTAACACCCCCCCCCCCCCAATAAAACCTGAAACCTCTTACGAAGAAACCTGTGGTACTCTCAGTTCCCTTGCAAGAAGACTATATTTTAAGATCTTTTATTTAGCCCAGAAAAACACTCCACTTGGTGGTGGTGAGTCAAGCAACACTAAGTCTTCATCTTAACCGATTAATGGATTTAAATTATTAAATGGCACTAGGTAGGCGTGGTGAGGAATACACGGTCTTCTCTTAGCCCTCCGTGCAGGGTGAGACTGCCTTGAACAATGAGGGAAATGTGTATCCACATCTACTGCGTTTTGGCATTAATCTTGCAGTCACTTGTAATACTTGAGTTAGTGTCCTGTAGAAATAAGATATCTCACCCTTGCCAGCTGATTATATTTTTCATAATGTAAAAGGTTCTTGCTGAATTATTCAGGTGTTTTTCCCACTGCTTAAAAAAAAAAAAAAAAAAGAGAGACAGAAAAGCTAAGGCAGCCAGGTATCTAGGAATAAGCAGGCTGACAGGCAGCGGTGCCCAGTGTTAGTAATTATTATTGGACTGTAAAGCCCAATTAATGATGGTGTTTAAGCTAAACTTTTCAAAAGGGCAAGCAGAATTTCAAAAAACAGACAGGTGATGAGATATCGCAAGATTATCTGCTGAAGGGCATCAAACTCCTATTGCATGTATCGCCCCCCCCAGCAGTGAAGTCAGGGAGGGCATGTGTTATCCGTTCTCTCCACCTGTTTAGAACACTTGGGTGAAGCTTTTGGGGATATTTAATGATACTGGTTTCCATTTGTTCATCTCGTTTGTCTGCCTAGATCTGAACGCTGACAGAGACAACAATATCGCGGCATGGAGAAAATAAGTACATAAACATATATACACATTTTATACATATACCATACGTAATTGTAGATAAGAAATTAAACCCAAATAGAAAGCAGAATTCAACTATCAGGAAATAATTGATGAAATTTCTTACCAGAAGCACAGGTAACAAGAAGCAGCTGGAAAAATGAGGTACTTTCAAGGAATGTGGCTCTCAGCTTCCACGTAAAATGAATGTTAACAGGGACAGTCTGGTGACAGGGTTGCAATCCCTGCCAGGCAGATGTCTCCTCTAAGAACAGTGAAGTTCATTTAGCAGCTCCCTGATTATTAAATAGAAATTGGACCATAAGTGAACCTTGAAATATTTTGGGTCTATTCTGACACGTGTTGCTCCAATTCAGATTTTTTGTGAGTGTAACCAAGCAATGATTATTGAAGATGGAATCACATGAATTGATCATTACTGATGACACAGCTAATTTGAATGTATCTATATATACCTATGGCCATCTACAGTGGTATTAGTGGTTTAATTGCATGGACCAATACTGAAGGAAATGAAAGTATATTCAAATGAATCCCATGCGCTTACCAGCCACGTAGTCTAAGGGGCCACCCTAGAGCAGCATAAGCAAACAAATAACAAAATTGTTGACATGAGAGAAAACAATTTCTACATTCAGGACTCCTTCATTTGAAAAACAGTCACTCATGGGCTGCTGGTTGCTGCCTTTCCTCAGAGCTATTAGTCTTCTTGCTTGCAAGCGGATCACCATCTGGTGTCAGGAGGAAATGTCCACAAGGAATAGAATAGGGCATTTTTAAGGGAGGTGACAAGAGAGGTCTGCGTTTCCTTCCAAGGAAGGAAAGCCAACTTTGTAAATCCCAAATCTTCAACATCAACCTGAGAAGAAGGCTCTGGTAAATGCTCATTTAGCACTGGTAAAATAGACTCTGCATAAGAAAGAAAGACTGTAGCCCCTCACTAGCTCTCTTTTCGAGAAAACCATCTGTGTAACTCTATGTGCAAGACAGATCTCTCCCAACTATGAAAGTTGCTTTCCTTTCTTGGAACAGTTGAGCACTGGAGAACCTACAGGAGCTTGGAGATGGCATATTAATTTGTTTTCCACCTTTCCCCGGGAGATTTCCAGGCTTACAGAGCTGATGAATGAGCACTGCCTACCCAGCTCCCATATTCCTTCAGGCCTGTGACACATCTTTGTTTTTTCTTTCCTTGGATCAGAAAAGTTTGCTGAGTCTGGGGGAGTCTCAGAACTACCATCCAAGTCACTAAGGTCTTCTACAGACCGCGTTTCATTAGCCAGCTGGAAACGAAAAGCCCCTTTTATCAAATCCCCTGGGGCTAAGTCATATTGAAAATAATTTGTTCTTAGCACTTTTAGAGGCAGGGTTTCAAATGATGAATGAAGAAGAATATTCTCTGTCACAGGGTTTTCTTTGTTTTTCAAGTCCTTAGAGTGAGTTTGTGATCTTTGAAACTCTGGTACTAAGAGCACTGTCATTTTCCACTGAACTTGCCACTGTTCTCTTATGCAGAAGGCTGACTGTGTCTTGCAAAAGAAAAGTACAGATTCATTTGTTATCCTGGAAGTATATGGTTAGAGCATTTCCATAACTCAGGTAATTAACTTGGGGTGAAGATACATATTTTCTTTCTTTGGACAGCATCTAGTACCAAATGCTGCAATCCTGACGGTTCATGAACACTCCTGCCGTACAAATGGCTTTTATAATAATGGGAAATAGCCAGGGTATGTCTACCTTCATGGACTGGTTTTCTGTTTTGTTTTAATTTGATGATATATTTTCTCTTTGAAGTGTCTGAGGATTTTTACCTTTTTTAAGTTTTGGGGTGTTTTTTCTTCTCTCACTTTTAGTAACTTTTCAATTGTTTTTAGTTATTTCTTAGGAAGAACAGAATCAAGCTCTGAAATGTAATTAAATTTTCTACAGTTCCCAGTTTCTAGGCTAATTTTCTTAAACACCAAAAAATTAAAATGGAAACATGAAAATAGGTTTTGATCAAGTGTTCAAAAATTTTCAGCACCTAAAAAACACCAGTGTGTTATTAACAGCTTCAAAGTTTTCAAAATTTTCAGCAGAAGCCAGTACAATTTTTATGAAACAACAAACCCTTTTCTGACTATTTTATCAGTGAAGCTTATAAAAGAAAAATCTAACAGACAATACGTAGGAAAAATGCTCTAGCGAGACTAACAATTAAAACCACAAATACTGTACTTGGATCAGAAAATTCCATTTCCACAGTAAGTGAATATTAATTTCAAGGATACAACTTAGGACGAGAGGAAATGGCCTCAAGTTGCGCCAGGGGAGGTTTAGATTGGACACTAGGAAAAATTTCTTTACTGAAAGAGTGGTTAAGCATTGGAACAGGCTGCCCAGGGAAGTGGTGGAGTCACCATCCCTGGAAGTATTTAAAAGACGTGTAGATGAGGCGCTTAGGGACATGGTTTAGTGGGCATGGTGGTGTTGGGTTGACGGTTGGACTTGATGATCTTAGAGGTCTTTTCCAACCTTAATGATTCTATGATTCTATGATTCTATGAACTTAGTAACTAAAAACAGTATTAAATGTATCGGCTGTTGTACATTACATTGTACAAACAACTTCTAATGTGAACAAATACTGCTGGTCCAGCCCCACGAAGACAGCCACACACATAACTCCTATTGATTTCCCTTGAATCATTTACTTGAGGGTACAAGCATGATTTTCTTCTTTAGAGTTAGCTCAGATACCTCTGTGCAGCACTTCCTTGCGATACAGAGACGTACTTTGGTCCTTCCAGCCCATCGGCTATTGAGATCATGGGTGTTTTAGGGTTAATATCTCACCTGCGATGGCCCTGGGGTCCCACCTTCCTGCCTTGCAGCCAGAGGAAGCCATGCTCCATCTCCTCTACTTACCAATGAAGATGGTCTTCACTTGCAGCCTCCTGCCTCCAGAAGGGCCAAAAGGGGAAATCCTGCCTAATCAGCTGTGACCACAATGGAAAGCAATGGCCATCTTCCACTTTTAACCAGAAAAGTGTTCCTCTTCATGTAACTGTCTGCTTTGGTTTGGGTTTACATCTGCTTGAGGGAATGTAGTGCGACTTCAGCTTCCCTGTGTGTGAGGTGGAAATGACCAGGTGATTCTTTTCCAGCAGGTAAGGGAAGGTTTAAAATGGGAAAAATTGGGATTGGACCTTAATATGTCCCTAACTATTGACTTTATAGCAAAAGAGACACACAGGCAACATTGTTGAGGGGCTAAAACTTCAACCACTAGAAAAAGGTCTGGTATCAGCTATAAGCTCTGCCAAATAACATCTAATTAATCCAATTCCGCCCAGGTAGGCATTCACCCCAGCGCTCCATTTGGACTACTGACACTGCAGCAAATTCAAATATTGAGTTAGCCCCCGAAAGAAACCCCTCCCACGCAGACCTAACACACTCTACATCCCCCACAAAGGCAGGAGACCTTTCCACAGCTCCAGAAATACTCATTTGACAGTTTCTCCTTCCTTGGCTACAGCTCTAGTAATTGATCTGCTCTATTATTTTTCCCCATTCTTTCTCTCTTACATTTAAATATGTCCTTCATATTTCTGGAGCTTTTTTTTCCCCCAGCCTGTATCTCCACTGTTACATTATTTTTTATCTCTCTCCTCTATTCTTCAAGTGTGAAAAGGGTGCTCTGTTCTCTAATATTCATTTTTCTTTTTTTATTCTCCAAGTACTTTCTTTCCCATCTGTAACAGCCCCTAATATGCACCTCCATTCGATTTTACTTACCCAGCTTGAAACCCTCTCATTCTAATTACCTTTTCAGTTTTCTTCTATTTCTCCCTTGAGATGTCTCAATTAGTGTACTTTTTCTTACTGGCTGTCACCTCTGAGCTACAAGGTGGGTCTAACTCCAACTTAAACCATGCAGAAAATAAATGAGGAGCCGTTCTTGGCGGCCCTGCTGAAGGTGGTGTTACTTTACAAACTAGTGCACCTTTAATAGATGATAAATGGGCAGAAAAGTGGCCTTGTTAATGCAGCAGCCCTTGATTTGGTTGCCATGCCATGTCCTTTCATTACTCAAAGATACAGGAAAGGCAACCTATGCTAAGTCCTGGGTGATGTACTTCCATACAAAGAGAGTGAGTAGAGGCTAATTAACATAGTTCTGGTCAAAGCCTGAAATTAACTCTTGTCTTTTGAAGACCAAAGCTAAAAATGTCATTTGTCTTGCCCATAATTATGTTTAGAGGTAATTATGGTAGCAGAATAACAGCAAGCAAAATGAGTCTAGAAGTGGGTTTTTCTGCCCTTTCTATCTCTAGCAGAACTCTAAATTCTATTTCTGTTGAAGAGAACTGGATAAAAATGCAGGTGACGTCCACAGTATATTTCTTTGATTAAAATCAGCACCGTCATATTGAAGTTCACACAGAGCTTTCAGAACCTGAGGAGTAAATTCTCTCTCTACGTGCTCCCATATAATGGGAAAAAGAGCACCCTCCCCACCRCAGCCTGTACTGTGCAGACAAGGGGAGATGTGTGACCGGCTGATTAAAAGTGCCAGGCTTGGACCCAAGAACCAAGAACCATATCCACAGGAACGTGTCCTGCCACATACACATCTCCCAGGTCACTTCAAATGACCCAAGATATCTCCATGGCACAGAGAGCAGCCCTTGTCGTGTATTAGCACAGCATTACCTCCAAATTTAAGCACTTGCTTCCTGGGGTAATTAATTTGTCATGCAGGTCTGACTATACTGCATCCAGCTTTCAATCTCATTTGTCCAGAGCCAGGATAGCTATCTCTGTATTCTGCAGAACAGATATACAGATGTTTGAACCCACTTATTTAAATTTAGGAAAAAAAAAAAAAATTATTGTTGTTATCATTGCTGCTATTATTAAAATCCCAATGGCATATGCTGCTGTCACCATTCAGTTGTCCTAAGATCCATCTACCTGCAGTGCCTGTTTCACCACCATCACTGAAATTTATGAGCACATCAGCCATTAGTGGGTTGGAGGATTTATCTGTGAGTATGGTAGCACTAATTTAAAGATTTCAAACTAAACTMTTCTAAAGTTGGTATATATTTGGATCAAAGCTTGACACTGAAGCTAAACTTCTCCCCAGGTTTTATTACTGAAAGAAATTTCAAATACCTAATATACCTAGATCGATAGATCTATCTATCTATATATACATATACGCTCGGTTTTCCAGTTATTGCATTTATCTAGGTTGGCAAAAGCATTTAGATTTCTACTGTACTGGGCCCGAAGGTCTCCATGTGGTACAAAATGCATATATACTAGGCACACTGGAGTTTCTAAGACATGTATTATTGGATTGGCTGCTAGCAAACACCAAGGTCTGTAACACAAATGTATGCAGAGCATATTCACTTGGTCCAAATTTGTCTGTTTCTGAAATTATTACACTTTACAGCGTAAATTCAGTGAATTCACCCAAGGGCCCATAATATCATTTTTGGCACAAGTACAAACTAAGATATAGCCATGATTTCACTGAGATGACGATACTGCATAAAACATGTTATAGCAACTTTTTTGAAGTACTGGAGGAGAAAAGATCACCCGTGCAGACTTTTCTAATGCTTCTAATGGAACCACCTCTGCCATTTTTACTAGTATCCTTCATGGTGAGCAGGGAGTCAGGGCAAAAGTTCCTCTGAAGGGATCAGTCCTGGGGGTCCCAAAGGCATTCTCTCACCGTGCCCCAGACAGATCTTAGTCAGTCTTCAGAGATCAGCTCAACCGGAGTACCAATTTAAGAACCACAGGGTATAGGAGTTCTGCTTCAAAAAAAAGCCCAAAACCACAGCACCCTTTTGAAAGTCTCACTGTGCTATCAAAGGTGAATTCCAAAAGACCTGTATATCCCTGGAGCTGTGACTTTCCAGAACTGCAGAAAACTTCCCGAAAGTAGGGCTCCTGGCCTCAAAAGTTTATCTGTTTTTTTCCCAACTGTATCAGTTATCTAATAAAAGTTATCCCTTCTCCCTATAGATGTTGCCTCACGTACCTCTTCAGACCCTCACAGCTATTGCATTACTACTACTACCTTTACAAGTGGTGAAAATATCTTTACGATGACATCTGCCAGTATCACCTGACAGATACAACCACCAAAGCCCATCTGGAAAAGCTGCCTCTTCCCATAATATTTTTGCATCCTTCATGAGATGTTCTTGAAAAATTTCGTAATGATTTGTTTAAACACAAAAAAGCTTAAGAGTTATGTGTTACTCTGACTTCTGTTACATTCAAACTCTCTTCGGGGTCCTGTTAATTGAGTTTCATCTGTAACTAGGTGGAACTCTAGAGCTGCAAACCTTGCAATGTTGCCATTTATGGGACCTTCACTGATGTTACAGGGTACATCTCTCAATTCATAAGAGCAAAGACACTTTTCTGCAGCACACGCAGCCTAGCTTGTACTCCCGGGGGAAGTGCAAAGCACGCAGAGTACAAAACAGAAAACCATATTGTGACTGAAGTGCTCTACAGACAGCAGACAATAATCCTGAAACTAAGCCATATTCTGCCTCTCCCTGGCACAGCACGGAACTGGCAGAACCAAAGATGTGATCTGAAAATAGAGTTCATAGCTAGCTGTCAGTCACCAGGGGCAAGTGTGACACTCTTCTGACCTGCAACCATTCTACACCACACCAGGAGCTGGATAGTGCAGGACCACTGCTAGGGGATGGCTATGTCAGTAAGCCCACATGGCCCAAACCACCACCATGAGATTCACCACTGTTTAGCCATGTTAGCCCAGGACTGGCAAGCAGAATTTCTTTACATGGTGAACACTACATCAGGCTCTGAGATGGCTTGCATGTAGTTGCTGAAGTATTTCTTCCCCATCTTCACTGCCCTGAGGTTCGGTGTGTCGGGATGCACCAGCCAGCGTAGATGTGTAATAGAGAAACTTTTTCTACAGTCTCACCACACTCAATCTCACTGTTTCACTGCAAATTGTTAGCTTGCACAGGAATGACTTATCTTTTCCTTTTGGTACAGGAAGATCACCAGATGCTATGATGTGTGAACAGGGCCCAGCTGTGCAGTCACTGGCAGAGCACTTTCTCCTTTGAGATCAATAGGTCTGTGTAAGTAAGGCCATTCCACCAGTAGCGGCACCTAGATCCACAGTTCCCAAATCATACTATACATACCACTGCATAAAGCCATTCCAAGGTGACTTGCTGCCACAGAAGAGCTCACTGTCTTTCCATCCATATTGTTTGGGCATGATTGATACCAAGTCTTGACCCTGAGCTCACAGGATCGTGGTATTCCTCTCCTTAACATCAATGAGATACCTAAAACAGTAAAATATTTTTACTGAAGCCCTCAACTCCTATTGAAGACAAAGATATGTATTGGAGGGTGAAGGAGAGGGTAGAAGCAGAGGTCCCAGTTTGTGCTCAGCATCCAGCAGGATGAAACCCACCAATGCTGCTTGGCTTCCAGTGGTTAATTTAAGTGAAGGAACTTCTTTCCTCTGTGGAAACCTTCTTAAATCAGCAGGAACTCATTTGTTACAACTGCTTCCCTATTTCTACTGCTTTTTGAGAGCACCTTGGTCTTTGCAGAGCAGCGCAAACCAACACAGACAGCTCTAAAATGTCTTACATGGCAGCTCCAAGTGCTTACAGTTTATGTAAAGCCATGGAGCCAGCATGATAAGATCTAATTACCAAGCGAATTAGTAAAAAAACAGCTGCAAGGTTTGCAGAAATGTCTGGAAGTGCAGAGTAAATGGCCACAATTGATAGAGTTATTGCACAGGCATCCTGAGGGCACAGTCTGCAGCGCTTGAGTCCTAACCAAAATCACTGTCAACAGTCGTTGTTTTCTCCATTCTGTTAAATGAAAAGAGCATGAAAATGATCCTGCAAACAGCCATTTAATATTCTCATGCACATGAACTGCAATTATCAGCAGCAGCAACAACAAACTCTGCTGTAATGTGTTCATGGTTAATCAATTCAATTGATCACTGTTTATTAAATAAAAACCTGCTCTCTAAACAGTTCTTCTCTAAGTGGCATGTTTTGGGGCTCTTTTTTTTTTCCTAGCTTTCTTTTTTTTTTTTTTTTTTTTTTTAACTGAAATTCTGTGATTTATGGGCTGGGGAGGCGTGGAAACAGACCATGAGTGCTCTTTATTAGATAATAACAATTGCAAGCACATGTACCTTTTTTTTTTTTTTTTTTTTCTTTTTTAAACATGCTGCTAGGAAAATCAGCAGACCAATTAAAGCTTTTAATTTAAATCCAGGCTAAGAGAAATGCTAGCAACATATAGTGCCTTTACAAAAGCATTAGCTTAAAAGAGGTTTGAATCAGCCTAGCCACTCCCTGGAAAAGCTACACTGAATCTGATTCGTTCCTATTTTAAAGGCTTTCAAGCCATGTTAGCAACAGCCAGTGTATTTATCTGTGTAAGAGCCAGTCATGACCAGGTCAGCTCAGGATATCAGGAAGTGGGCCGTTGATAATGCAGATTAGGGGACACACTTTATTCACATCAGCACTGTAGCATTGATCACTCCTATACTGCACCTTTAGAGAGTAGATCAGAAATCAATGAATTCCAGGCTGGAGAGATGCTGTAGATAACAGAAATCCTCTATAGCCAGTTATCTACCAACAAGGAATAACGATCTTGCACAGAATTGAATGCTTTAAATGTACAAAGAATATACACTACATTACAAGTTCAATGGAAGATTGATACCGGGCCAGATAAGAGTCTGGGCATATCCCCAGCCCTGAGCTAACTTGTGCAGTTGAATGCTGCACTGAGAACTTCCACCTATGGTGCTGGAGTCCTCCTTGCCCTTCGGCTGCTCCAAACAGTGCAGAAGGGAGGAGAAGGGGAGTGTTGACACACAAAAATAACCTCRTGGGATTTAATTAAGACTACTGAACCTGTGTCACTTGTAATTTATGGCAGATTTGAACCCATGCCTCCAGAGGGAGAAAATGAAGGCATTTCCAGTACATTAGCTGACTTCAATAGCAAAGTCAAATCTGACGTCCTGTGACCCTCGAGTGAACGAAGACTAAGGAGTCCCTGTTATCCCAATTATTTCTGACTAGATTTGTGATGTTTGCACTACCATGGAATCCAGCCACAATCAGGTACCTGCCCTAATGGGGGAAGTGCAAAGTCTCCTCATGCCACTAACCCTTGTGAGAGCATTAGAAACCTCCAGCAAAATTGGGTCATTAATGGCATGTTCCATGGAGAAAAAGGGATGTGAGGCATATTCCCTCCCCAGCCAGCAGACACCTGGCCTCCACAGGAGCTAAGAGAAGGCTTACAAATAAAGTTGTGCAAATAGCCGGCTTTGCCTTTTATGGCCAAACTGAAAAAAATAAACTTAGCAAAAATGCTTTAGGTCAACTAAAATGTTTTGTTCAGCCTCATATCAGGTGTTTCACCTTTGATCCTTTGGGAGACTGGGGGAAGGGTGCTTTATTTATCGGTCAAAATGGGGCATATTTTGCAATGGAAAAATGTTTAAATTATTTTTTTAAACTGTTTTTCTTATTCTTTGTTTTTCAGCCAGAATTAATTGCTAACTATGCAACCAACTTCCAAGTAGRTTCAGCTGACCCAAAATTATCTGTCTCTTCAGGGGTAGAAGAAATCATTGAAACCTTTCACTCAGAATAACTTCTACAAAGGTATTTCAGGGAACTGAAAAGCAAAGACACCTTCTTTTTTGAGTGGCCACAGTAAATGAGTTCAATAAAATAATATTAAAAGGAAGACTTTTCACCAAGATGAGACAGATGTCTTGCATGACTGACCAGCCCTGAAACCAATAACAACAACGCCAGTGAGACTGAAAGCTGCGGCAGTAGCCTCTCTAGTCTGACCCGTTTGAGAGAAAAGGGATTATTAGGGAATAAAATTAAATCCTTTCGATATAGGTTCCACAGCCAGTGAGTTTAGCACGCAGATGTCTAGTGACTGTGTTAAATCCATCTTTACCCCTAGGCTTGCTAGGCAGCATCAGCTAAATGAATTTCTGACCGTGCTGATAAGACAGCTGACAGTTGGGCAGAGGAGAGGAGGGAGGCAGGTAGATCCAACTCAAAAAGACGCTGTGGGGGAACGCTGCCCAGACCAGCACTTGCAAAGACGTCCCCAGATCTGTGCCTAAAACACCAGCCTTGTTCTGGGTGCTCTTCTGAACACGCCACTCAAGGGTGGGTTTTTTCCCTGTAGGAAATTGGCACTCTGAAATTAGGATAGAAGCAATGCCGCATCAAAGCGGTTCATAATTAGGTACAAATTTTGCTTGTAGTTCAGCAATTTATACGGATTAGCAGCCGCTGACCTTCCCAAGGCCCCCAAACGCCAGTCTCCATCCTTGGTCACAGAGTGACCTCTAGTGTTACCGACCGCGGCGCTCCCCGCCGGCCCCACCAGCGCCCGCTGCCGCGGCGCAGCCACCAGCGCTCCCCGCCGCCACCAGCGCTCCCCGCAGCCACCAGCGCTCCCCGCCGCCACCAGCGCTCCCCGCAGCCACCAGCGCTCCCCGCCGCCACCAGC
>JAYKAV010000001.1:6729036-6866374 GCA_035582835.1 Phoebastria nigripes
CCCCGCCGCCACCAGCGCTCCCCGCAGCCACCAGCGCCCCCCGCAGCCACCAGCGCTCCCCGCAGCCACCAGCGCCCCCCGCAGCCACCAGTGCTCCCCGCAGCCACCAGCGCTCCCCGCGGCCATCAGCGCCCCCAGCAGCCACCAGCGCTTCCCGCAGCCTGGCTTTCGCTCTTTCTTACTTATTTCTTCGACAAGCGCCCAGGGAACGCTATCAAACCTCTGGAAGCGGTGAGCCAGCCTCCCTCCTGCTCTAGTGGAACATGTCTCTGAGCATATTTGCGTTTTGTGTTCCTGCAAATAGTTTGAAAAGAAAATCTCTCGTGCTGTGCAGAGAGGCTTAGAGATTATGCAAGAGTCCAAGGGCTACGACCAGCTTCCCAACTGGGCTAAACTGGTATCTTCCCCCTGATTTTACTGGAGCACTGTTTATTTAAGCCAGATGACATAGACCCTAGAGGCTTTTCTAGCTGTGCTGCACTTTGTACTGTAGCAAGACAGAAGTACCCAAAAGTCTGCTGATTTGACTTTGGTCCTTCTTGTGTCTTCGGCATACCCAAATCAAAGCAGCCCTACCCAAGATGTGAAGGTCATTGTATCACTGCACAGTGACAAATGCTGGACGTGAACATCATTTGTCAAGCACCTTCTGACAGTCATTTCTGCAGCAAGAGATTTTCTTTTTCCCACAGTTGGGGGCTCCAGTTCAGATTATAAGAGAAAGAAATAGTTTTGCGACTTCCTGCTTATCCATCACTGCCCCCAGTAACTGTGAATATTGGACATCCATGGAGAAGGGTCAAAACTGCACTGGAGACAAGCCCTCTAGATCCTCTCAGCAGGGTCAGAAGCATAACACAGCGTAACATAACATAAGCAAAGTTCAATCAGGTCTTACTGAGTTGACCAGAAAAGGGTTTTTAAAGTCCATTTCAGTCCACTGTCAGTTCAGGTCTACCTGAAGAGCTAGAAGTCCTTCATATTCCAGGGGTGCAAGTCTAGCACAAGACCTCCATGTACTACTTTTTAGTGATGTGCAGTAAGACTTCACCTCTCCAGTCTCATGATGTTCCCATGCCTTCCCTAAAAGCAACAGCCTGGACTAGCAGAAGTTGAGCAAATTGTGAGGTGCCATGGCAGAGCTGCATTAGCTAAACTGCTGCTAGCCTGCCTGGCACACTTCAGTGCTGGTGGGTCCCTCTCCTTTGTGAGAATTAAAATTAAAGGACAAGAAAAGTTACTTGATGAGAGTAGAGAGAGTTACTTACTAGAGATGAGAGGGGCTACAGGGGCACACATGGTAGATGAAAGGCAAAAGGCAAATGGGAATGGGAAGAATTCGTATGAGGGTAGGAGTACAGAAGTACAAAAAGCTCACAGGAGAAGAGGAAAGAGCTGGAGAGCAGTGGTCAGGATGTTGCCAAACTGGCTATTACCGTGATCATGTAATCTTACAACTTCAGTTTTCCTTGTAACAAAAATTAACGCAAGTATTTTGACATGGATGGGGGACTAAGATAAAAGCAGATTTTCACTGCTGGATTGAAGTCAGGGTTTACAGATGCTTCTTTGGCATTTCTGATTCCTCTGTGCTTTTAGCTACTTCCTTTTCTCTCTCTCTTTTGCCCTCATCTATAAGCACAACTGAGAGCACTCTGAGTTCTGTCAGTCTACTTTAATTCATGGGCAAGCTTCTACCCTCCACAGACCAACAACAGCCTGTGATACACATCTCTTCCCCCAGATCAGGGAATGAAGAGAACACTGCCTAAGATTTAATAAATAAAATAAAACAAAACATTTAACTTAAAAACTTTGTATGATGTCTTTCACCTACACAAAAGAGTTGAAGAGACAAGTGCCTATTTTAAGCAGGGGAGGCTAGAAAGTCCACTAGTAGCTGACACAGTGGCTTTTTCCAGACAAAATGAAGACATGAACTGGAATGGCATGAACGACAGGGTTGGCATTCCTTGCAGGCCATGATTATCACTTATCAAATTACCCATGAGCAGAGAAAGCCAAGTGGAGCAGCACATCACACTGACACACACCAAACCAAGGCCTGCAGGAAGCTTCAGAATTCACTGTCCTCACCTGGGGGGAAGAAATGTTGTAGATTAGGCATGAGAGAGTGACTCTGTGTTCAAATTACCTGTTCTCATCTCAGAATCGTAAAAGCCAGGAAAGGAACCCGCTGCTCAGAAAAAAAGATATTCTGATAACATACAGGGATGGGGAATACAATAAAAGAAGGGTTAAGGAAGTGGCAGCCTGGAATACATCTGGTTATTGTTTGGTTCAGTGTTCTCAGGGACTGGCCCAATAGACCCTGGGGTCACTGGAGTGGTTTCCATCAACTTCAGTGAGCATTTAACACACAACCACTCTGACAGACCTATCTCCAGCATACCTTGGGTACCATTGCACCAGGAAGAAATCTCAGCTGAAAGGGAAAGCAGGTTTGATGAAGGCTGAAGTTAAGACTTGTTCCACACAGGACACTGAGTTCAAATAGGAGGGAGAAAAATTAAAGGATGCCGGAAGACTCCCTGACAAGACATGGTTCCTGGAATAGCAGTGCAAATAATCTGCATCCATTTCCAAAGGGCAATGGACCCTAAATGTGAGCTTCCACAGAGTGATAGTCCAGAGTTATTCCTGACTGATATCTCCTCCTGTAGACAAACACTCACTTGCTAAAAGCGAAACACAGTGTATTGACAGGAATAAACTGTACAATTCAGATACGTTTGTTAGGGCTAAGAGAAGTGTAAACCTCTAAGATAAAATTAGGGAAAGTTTCTAGGTGTAACTTATTGAGGAGTCAAGGGAGAAAGCTAACATCAAACACCACCAGACAGACAACTATCAGTAATCCAAACAACAAAGGGAGGTACAAAAGGCCAGAGAAACAGCAGCATGTGAAAAAACACATTCCACAGATTGTAAAGCACTTAACTTATTTATGATTACATGAGACAGAGAAGGATGGCAAAGTTAAAAAAGAAACGTGCTTGGGCCGTAGTCATCACAGGCATATGCCAGTTGTGCACCTCTCCAATTTTGACCCACTGTTTCTTGACTTATTTTTCCAGAAAAAAAACCTGTGATGTTTTAGATATGTCTAGAAGAAAAAAAAAAATCTCATGAGATAATTTACAATATTGCATACCAAAGTGCTGCAGGAAAGGGTGATTTTGTTGAGAGACAGAAATTCTAGAAAATTTTAAGGTGGTCAACAGCTACTTGCGACAGATCTCCCCAAGAAACAGACTAACGTTATTGTGATGAGTGAAGTGATAATATTGCAGCTTCTCCCAGTATTTCCTGAGCATCTCTGAGAATGAGAGAAAAATAACTGTGTCAGGAACACCTCTCCTCTTTGTCTTCATTAATTTACATTTTTGGCTGCACACCCCAGAGGTGTGCAGTAGAGAGGAATATGCAGGCTCAAAAGGGCTCAACTGGAATTGCAGCCCAGTTCTGCCATAAAATGACTCAAACTTCATTAAATAAATTAAACCTGTTGTAGCCCAAGGATTGAGTGACTTGCAGTTTCCCTTACTCTTGGGTTAATACAGCGAAGTTGGCACATTGATAGAACACTCAGCAGGACAATGGGGCGTGCTGAATTCAAATGAGTCTTTGTAGCTGGTAGGACTGTACTAGGTACTTCATACATAGTCTGCTGCTTGGGGGAAGGGAACAGAATACAGCTAAAGGAGGAAGAAAAAATGTAAAAATCTGCAACTGCACACTGACATAGATTTGTCACAGAAAATAGAGGATCTTGCAGGCCTTGAAGTGACTGCAAACTAGAGAAGACCATAAATTCCACATTGGAGTCTAGATTAAGAGGATCTTCTGATTTAGATATGTCTGACTACAGATCAGCTCATTATAAAAACTAACAGTCCATACATCCTGATGGGATATTGTCAGAAATTCTAAAACAGATAGAGCCCATGCACTACACCCAACCTACAGCACACATGCTGGACGACTGAATCGTGTAGCAAACCAAGGACTACCAGAATGCATGAGCTGCCTTGGATACGTCCACATGCTCACTTCACAGCTCAGCTGCAAATCATGCTACACAGGAGATGTCAGGCATCAACCACGCAGAGCTGATGATGTGAAGTTGTGACACCTTCCAAGAGCATGCAAGGTGGAGTCTGTCCATGAGATCCTAGTGCCCATCTGCTGGAAGTTTCTACTTGTAGAGCAACCTAGTAAGAGCTACTCTTCCAGGAATGCTGTCAGACATCTAGAAGTCAGAATATACAGCGGATGGCCTGTTAAACCCGAAGCCTTCTGCCGAAAGCAATAAGGAAGTCTTTCCAAATCTTGATTCTGGTTCCAAATCAGTCAGGCCAGCACTCAAGAAAGGCACTTAGGCATTGGGATATCCAGGTTTGAGACTAAAATGCAGAATATTGAGCAAGGGCCCATGTCTGTGCACTATTGGCAAGGATTTGATGGGRAGCCACAAGAGCCAGCACAATAGGGAACGCCAAGCAAAAGCACTCATCTGAAACCTGGCTTCTTCACATACTCAGACACTGGTCTCCTGCCAATAGTAAGGCACCTCTGTAAAACCGTAATTCAGGCTTGAAGCTGATTCCTACCATCAAGAAACAGGCAGGTGGGGCTGTGACCCCAGAGAGGATTACATGGTGACTTGACTGCCAAGACTAAGGCAGCAGACCTCACAGGAGTCTGAACTGGCTTTCAGGAGGTATTGGGGAAAAGCCTAGTCCATTTTGGCACAAATTATATACAGAAGGGTAGGAAAGAGGTTCTGGAAGCAAAATTTAGGCTCTGTGGAAGGAAACTGCAGACAATGAATATTCTCTGAAAACAATCCCAGTAACCTCATGCAGGACTGGAAAGAGAGGCAGAAAAGCCAAGGTTTAATACGTGGCTGAGAAGATGGTTGAAAGAACAGATTCACCAGAAACTGGGGATGCTTCTGGAAGAGAGGGGGCCCATGCCAGAGGGACAGAGATCTCTGACTCATTGCACAGTACTCTTATGGGCACTTAAAATCAGGAAGGTTGTGAGCAGGCTTTTAAACTGGAGAGCAGAGGAAAGCAAACAAGTGCAGAGGCACARCTTTGGCTGATGCTTCTTTAAGGACAAAGGCATGGAAATCATGTATCCTCACGTAGAGGACACAGCAGGGGATAGAACAAGTCAGACAGAAGGACAGAAAACAGAGTAGATGCCATTTGAGGAAAGTACTATGAGAACCAAAACAATGATACAAAATGCCAGAAATCTAGTAAGTGAGAAAACTGGAATGTCTTCGTTAGGTGAGGACATCAACTAAATGTGTATTTCAGAAACTTGGAGGACAGAAGACAACCTGTGACATTCTCCCCACATACCCCCCACTCCATTTATGCACAAATCAGATAAATATGGGGTGATTTCCACTATGTACAAGAGGAGACATTCTGGGAGAAATGCCCAATGGCTAATATTTATTCCATGCTAGATGCATCAGCAGCGTTCTGGCAGCAGTGTCAAGGCACAAAAACCAGAGTTTGTGCCTGGGTGCACTCAGTACCTCCCTTGGGAGATTCTGCCACCTTTAACTACCATTTGGGTTATGTTCAGCATGCACGATTTATCACTGCTGAATACAACACACTTTCTATGCTGTCAGGAGAACAATGTCTAAATGCAATAGTGTTTTGAGCTGGAGAAGAGACTGACAGTTTTGGAAAGACATTAATTTCATAAAACAGAAATAATACACTAGGTAACAAGTTAACATACCAAGGTGGACAATATATTATTGTAAGGTTCAATCAGTCAGCAGGCATCCTGCCCCAGGAGATGAGGAAGCAATACTTGAAATGGTGACTGACATAGGGAACTGAGAGTCTACAAGTTCACACCTCTGCACAGGCTTGCCTTTACACCTCTCCTCATGTTGACAACAAAAACTGTTATCTATTGGGGAGCTTCTCCACTTTGTTTCCTTGGTTTCTGCATCCCCTTCTGTCCAGCAGTCCCATCATTTGGGGCCATGCTGTCCCTGTTTGGTTCCTCTGGGATGAGATGTTGCAACCTCTGCGTTACCCACTATGATATCCAGCCGTGGCACCTGCACAGTGAGCTGAGACTGGCCTGTGTCTCAGAGGCGCGGAACTGAGGAGTGATAACCYGGCCTCTGTTTGGACATCTCATTTTTTTCTGTCTTTAAAATTACAGATTCATAGGCTTTAAGGGCCTCATGTGGTCATCTAGTTCTGCCTTCTGGCCCAAGACAGGACCTACCTCACTCCTGAGAAAAGAATTATCAGGAGAAAATATTCTGAGCGCAGAAAAGCAATTACTTAAACACCACTTCATTTTAACGCTGATCAGCTTTCAATCTGTATCTGTATCAGTGTGGGGGTGTTTAACACAGGATTGTACAATTCCTAGAGTAATTTCAAGAACAAATTGTACCAGAGCCACAGAAAGAGAGAGAGATCCCTAGGAGGTATTTGGGTAACATAATCAGTTCATACAGAGAGAGCGGGTGTGTGAGTATGCAAGCGAGTACAAAAAAAGCACATGTACACATACACCCACACATCACGCCAGGATGCTGCAGAATCCCATAGACATCAGGAGTATAAAAGCCAGCCTTTTGCATGCATTATTTCTGAAATTTCTCAAGCCGTTGTGCTTCGCAAAACTGAATTATTTAAAACCAACATGGAGAAGCACGATTGCACTTTAAAGAAAGAAAAAAACAACACAAAACATTACCTGTATCTGAGCAAATCAGATTTGTTTCATACTCAATTGCTCACAAAGAAAGTTTATAACCCTGCTCTGACCTCACCCAGAGCTGCAATTTTCCAACTCACAGGGTGACAAAACTAAGTTGAAACATATCTCTGAATACACTGACAGCAGTTCGACCCTGGTTTGAGTTAAACTGATTTTTATATCTAAAGACAACAATCATTTTTTGTGTCATCAGAAGTAATGCAGGGGGACAACAGTGTGAGGAATGTCACAACATGGGGTGCTACGGACTGGAAAAAGTGGCTCCTTGATGGGGTCCCCTGGTCTTTGGTGTGCCCCTGGTAAAATGATCTAAGTGATTCTGGCCCAATGCCACAAGCCCTCTTCTCTGCTGTATGTGCAGAGAAATATGTTACAGCATTATGAACATGTCACTGGCACTGTTAGCAGTGCAGAGATAAAACCTTACTCATCTTCAGTGCAGCGAGTAGGAAAGCGTATCGTTCCTTTAATTATTAAGCATAAGTGAGCTATCCTCAGTTTCCCAAAGCCAGTTTAAACTGGATTGTGCCCTGCAGATTCATCGCTCGTGGGTTGACGTTGCAGAGCTTTAAAAATATTTTGCTCTCTTTCTCTAGCCCTTTCTCACTCCTTTGTTTACTTTTTTTTTCTCCCTTGAACTCCCAAGCCCTCTGAATCCGAGGACAGCAAGCACCACGAGTGAACTCTGAACAAAGCTGGCAGCTATCCTGCCTCACCGCTCACCCTTCTGCCAGCGCGGAGCCCCGGCTCCAGCCTGCCAAGTCAGCCCTGCCGAGCGCGGGCGCTCACAGGGGAAGGGTTTGTTAAGCCTCCTGCACCTCTCATCTGAGTTCGATGCTGACACAGCTGAGGAGAAGGAAGAGCCCGGCTGCAGCAAGCGGTGTGCCCGTCACTCTTCCAGGAATGGGGATGTATTGTGTCACTCAGGAAACTATTGCTCAATAACAGTTATTCCAGCAAACATATCTACACTGGTACATTGGCTTCTGCAGCCCAGGCTGTAGGCCCAGAAGGAGCCAGGGGAGGATCTGTGAAATGAAAAGGACAAGATCTGAGTTTTGGCTGAAAGGCACTTTAAAGTTTTCAATGCAGCATAATGTGGCTGTCCTCTGCCCCGGGCTGCCACCTGCAAAGATCTGTCCTCTTCACCACTTGGCTCCTCTGGGTTGTCTGTCCACTGTGAATGGACCTACTCACTCATTGGGAGGTCGGAAGGAAGAGCATTTTATGGAAGAAAGACAGATTCAAAATAAAGAGGAAAACAAAATTAATCCTTGGAATAGAGGCCAGCCTAAATCTTGATATTTGGATAATGAATCAGACAATGTCAACTACACCAAAAGAATCATGAGTATTCAGGGCTCTGGTTTTGCATCTCTGACTGGGTGTAAAACCCTGTGTTCCTTCCAGATCCCATGTTGCCATCTGTCTCTGCTTCTCACCAACTCCATTTGGCCACATGCCGCTCTTCAGGGCATACGGATGAATCAGCCAGTAAAGAGGAGCATTACCTGAGGTTTTCTTTTCCCAGAACTCTTTTTGTGTTTCCTGAAGGTAACGAAGTCTGACCTTTCCCCCCTGCCTCCAACATGGCCCTGAGTTTGAACTAAATCCAAGAGCAGGGTAGTTCAGATTGTAGGTCTGATTCGATTTTACTGACGCCTCTTTGTGGGTACCTTGAAAACTGGACATAGAATAAGAACAGACAGAGGAGAAACAGCTACAGTGCAGGTAGTGTAAGACAAGAGAACCCTTATTTTAGGAGAGACAACCGTGGAAAAAGTGAAGGAAGAAATTCATTAACATCTGTGGTCTGGGATATATACAGCAGGTGAAGTGGACATTGATTCAAGTAAAAGTGGTGCAACTGGGCTGCTAAGACCAATCACCACTAGAAGACAGAGGAACACCCTGTATCTAGGTAGACATGAATGTTCAGATTCCAAAATTTAGCTCAAGGTCATCTAAGCACAGAGTTAGCTGTTACTAGCATAGTAACAGCTATGCTAGTTTGTGCAGCTTTGAATGGCACTTGAATGCCAGAAATTTCAGGAGCTCAGATCAGATGCTACATACTGCATAACCTCCCCGTGGAGGGGCTTTCCTCCGACTCGCCTCCRGGCCATTAACTATCTTGCAAAGGTAAGGCTGAGCCCAAGACACAGGGAGAACTCCCTACCAACCCCAACCTCTCCATACAGCCCTCCAACTTCTCCTCACACATCCTTTCCCTCTCAGTTCCTGCTTGGCTCATTTGCTGCCTGATGTTTGCTCTGTGCCCACCCTATGCCAGTGCCTCCCCTGCCCGGCAGGACACCACGCATCTGGTCCATATTGCCCAAGGCTGCAGGGGAGTGCTGGGGACACAGAAAAGCCGTGGTGTGGGTTTGTAGCTGATCACTGTYAACTTGCATCGTTTCAGCCACTGAGTTATCTGCTACTGCAAACCATCCTCAGAGAGCCCCGCACGTCATCTTCACTGCCAGCTGCCAGCCACAGCCCAGTTTCTATTTACTATTGCAACATACAGCCAGATCTGGAACCCAGATTGTTAAATCACAGTGTTGGTCCAAGCTATTCCATGGCTTGGACTAAATCAACACATGCACATCCCTTTTGTCATTCTTGCTAAGCTCAGTCCTGTGCTTCTCTGCATACATTAAACTGGGGGGTGAAGAGAAAGATTAACACAGTGTCTGTACTGGAATTTTACTCTGTCAGTTTGTGCTGAGAGAAGGGGGAAGGCAGATGCTTAACCCCCAGCAGGAGCACACCACTGAAGTTAGCTTTGCAACCTCCTCTTCCTTGCCAATGTTCCTGTGAAGATCCTCCAGGCAATATGCACAGAGCAGGCTCTGGCTCACCTGCAGTCACTTGCATCTGCGAGATCAGCTGCTTGGTGGCATCTCGTCGTTGTGAAGGGCTGGAGCTGCTTCATCTCAGCTCCTGCTGAGTTCTGAGGTCAGCAGAAGTTGTGAGTGTCTGCTACACAGGGAAGCAAAATGCTGCTCTGCAAATAGCAGGGTCTCTCAGCCTCTGCTCAGATGAGAATGCAGCTGGAGATGTAAGATTAGCCCCTGCCTAATACCAGAGACAGGATTTTGCTCGCATGAAAGGCAGATACTCCTCCTTCCCATCTCCTGCTTAGCTAGGAACCATATTCTTCTTTAAGTAGTGCTTATACCTACAGCCTTTCACTGCCTTCTAATTGTGTTCATAGCCAGATCCACACAGCTCAGCTTTCTGCTCCTTACGGTGCTACCTCTGCTGAACCCCACTGAACATTAACCACATTGTACAGGGTTGAGGAAAGACTGTGGAAGCATCTTACACATCAYGAATACTGCTTGCAAGAGAAGAAACAAAGTGAGGACCAAAATCAGCCTTCAGGATTTCAATCAGTGCACAGACAAGACAGAATCTGAATCAACTTTTGGACTCTAGAAAGGTTTTCTTTGCTGCTCTAAGAATGCTTCTTAGAGCCTTTTATGGAGAGTTATTTCAGAAACAAGAGGTACAGTGCCCCATGATTTTTTCAAGAGGAGAACTGTGCTTCAAGATATTTCTTTATATTTCTGAGCCAAGGCACACCTGCCTTTTATTGATCTACTGTACAACTGGAAGAGAGCCAACATACTCTCGCAGAGCAAGCCCCCACCAGAGCAGCACGATGCTCCATCAAACACTGGTCACCTATCCATTGTCATGTATCCTGTATTTGTCACTAGCCAGATCAATCCCATGCTGTTCAGCACATTTTAGGAACCCAGGCTAATAAATCATTTAAGTGCCTCTCACTTCACAGATGGTAAGTGCAGTTCAATGAAGGTAATTATAAAAAAAATTACTTCTGGAGCAAAAAAATCAAAACATGGGAATATCTGTCTAATAGAAAAGGCCTGCAAAGAGATTTGGGAGTTCTAATAATTCTGAGGAGCAGGTTAAAGGTCTGAGAGTCTGACAGTAGGTTTTCCCTCTGATTGACTGAATCGATCCTGTCCTCATGTAACAGCTCTGGGCCCCTGTATCTACAAGATTTCAGGTCCTGAAAACAGTGCTGAGGAAAAAAATACACCGCACCTCCTTCTCTCACTATAATGTGGGTTTTTTTCTTTTTGCGAACACAATATCCATCACTAAGACAAGATGAYGGAAATGCGCAGGTCCTGTAGGGAGGAGGGAAAATACTAAAGCAAGACCCGAACTCTGATAACAGTGGCAGATTCAAAGTGAACTCCCAAATTTCCATTTGATTTTTGTTCTTGGATTTCGACATGACATGCTGTGACTGTGTCATTTCAACCTATCACTTACACTGATCTTTCTAACATGGCAGAATAAAACTCCTTAGTTCTTAGATGATACATCTAAGGGGAAGAGGCCCTTCTCAGCCAACATCACTGAAGATACATTTACAAATGGTCAAACCACTCTCTCCAGCTAAGAGGCCACAGCGAGTGAAGTCACCTTAGTCCAGCCGTTGAGGCCACAGCTACTACCACCTCTGCAACGCATAACCAAGGGAGAGAAGCAAGATAGACTGGAGAAAGCAGTCTTTCTGAAGCATCTTTCATTCCAGGAGAGGCTGAGAGATCTGTGATTGTTTAGGCGCTTGTCCTGACCCTTCATTTCTGTTCTGGTTCTTGTCTCTGACTTCTGACTGTCTCTCCATGTCTCCTAGTTTCAACTTCAGATCTAAGCACAGAAATGGGCTGCCTCACCTTTTCCAGACTTTTTTACGCAGCAGAGCTAGTTCAGCCAAATTTGGGGTTATTACAGAATCCATGCTCCCAATACTACTGAGATATAGAACCAAATACTAAACTGTTGGATTTATTTATATGTAGCATGGCAAAAACTAATTCAGCAACTGACAAAATCCCTCCAGAGTTCAAAGCAAATCCAAAACAAAGATCTGAAGTAATCTGTTTACCATTTTCTTTCTTTCTTTTTCCACCTCAGTGAAAGATAAATTCATGTTCCCCAAGCAATTTACAAAGTTAGTGTTCTTACTCCACCTACATTTGCATTAAGCTATACACCCAATTTTAACAAACCCGCTAATTTAAAAAAAAATCACATAAGGCCTTCACATAAAGCCTTCAGAGTTTAGGGTATTCACCTGATCCTCTTAGTACCTGGTAAGTTGTGATCTTCATCTTGATCTAAAGACATTATGTTGACTACCCCAAGCGTAAAGCTTTGTTTACAAAGCACTAGGTAAATATAAGTGGCTGTGTCTCCTTCTTCAGCTTTCAGAACAAATAACACTTTTTTGATTGCAGTTACAATTTGAGGAGCATGACATTTAGTGATGCATTCTAAGTGACCTTAAATTGTTGTGTAAAATAAGATGTATAGGCCAAATGTGAAATATGCTTCCAGGAACTGTTAGAAGATTAGAGATATGAATAAATAAATTTGTTGAATGAATACCTTCCTTGGATCCTTAAGCTGGATCTTAATAGCAGCCAATCACAAAACCTTTTTTATTATGAAGAGTCCTAACAGCAGTATAAAACATGCAGTGCAGCTACAAAAGAGAAGAGTTAAGGTGAGGACAGTTTTGGTGAGATTTGTCATGTGCTGAAGGCCGGAAGAACTAGCTATATCCCCAAGACCTTGGAACTGCTATTTTTTTTGACACACTCTTAGAGACTCAAGAGATTTTACCTAACATCCATCCCTGGCATTTGAGTATGCATCTGAACTGAATCAGTAAAGTTTTGAGAGCTATCTAATATGAGTTAGCATAAGTTTTGTGATTTCATAAGTGTCTGAAGCTTTCCTTTTTCCTGAAGTTTCACTAAAGTCATCAACTAAACTAGTGTATAAACTAGGTAGCCCTGAACTCTTACTCCCTCTCCCACTTTGACAACAACTTCCATTAAATTAGCACCTTATCATGCCGATACATCTCAAGGCACTTTATGAAAGATGTACAGTCATATAATCTGCAATGCCAAGGTAACAAATGAGATCAAGAAAGAAAAAACAAGAAAAGCCTCAATTTAGATTTATAGAGCAAAAGAGTTGTAAAGGACAAAATGGGTTGGATTCTCAACAGGCATATATCAGTGACCGGGTTCTGTTCTCCATCTGCTGATGGTCTAGTCCACTAACTTCAGGAAAAGTTTCTCCTCTTATCTTAGTAATGTTTCATATTCATATCTCCACACATTAGAAATTTTTAAAAAGTACCTAAGAAAGAAAGTCTGGAAACAAAGTTTTGATATTGCTGACTGGTAACTCCTTACTCCCCTTTAAACTCAGCTCCAGAAGACTGTATGCGTAGGACTAAAAATTATAGTAAAAATAATTCAGCATTGCTTGCATTGCTTCTATTTAATGTCTTGCCTGTGGGTCAAGAAGTAACATATGTCACACCCACAGTAAGATGTACATGTACACAGATACCCAGATCCGGTGCAGCGTTATGATAAGTGAGGCTGATACTGGAAACGATACCCATCAAATGAGAAATTAAACACTTGTCCAATCTGGATTTTTCCTGATTATCCAGATGGATACTAAGGATCACATGACACTCTTCACAAAGCATGGGGGACAATGCTGGTGTCTTGACCAATATCCCCTACTCAACAGCAGGGCTTTATGTCCTAGACTGTGAATAGCCATAAAATAGATGCTGGTTTCCTCTAAAGCATTACTAACATTATTAATCTGGGTCATGGGGCACATCCTGATGTTCCTAGTCAGATTCTGTTCAGGTGAAATGCCCAGTAAATGTCGAGGATTTCCCTTTGCCCTTACCTGATTCATTATCTTAATAAAAGCCTCATTTCTGGAGGCTATCACAATCAGAACATGTTCAAGCACTACCTTCAGCAGGAAGGTAGCTGAAGCTGAAAGAAGACCACAAGATATTAGGACTAAGGTTTAAATTGAGGAGTCCACTCAAGCTTGTCAGTTGGGCCAAACTGTTATTAGAAACCCTGATATGGAAATAAATAGATACTTCTAAAAATCCCATTTCAAATGCCTTCTCTCATAAAACTCTTTGCTAGGCATTGACCTCACCGCATTTTATTATACGTCGCACCCAGCTACATTAATAAAAGTGATGTTTAACATATTAAATTCTTGTCAAAAGTAAATGGTAACTTTAAGAAAAAAAATTTCTAAGGAGAAAATGCAATTTTAATGACATCAAGCATAGATTTGTAAGAAGATCATGTGCTCTGGTTTGATGAAAAAAAGAAAAAATGTAGAGCTCAGGCAACTTCCTGATGTACAACAATGAACCAAATACATTATACATTTGAAAAAGAAATTAAAAAAAAACCAACCAAAAGGAGGACAGAGATTAGAAAATGAAAAACACAGTCTAATCTGACTCTTTTTGAATAGGCAAGGTTAGTGAGCACACAGTCCTGGAAAAGATTCCAAGGCAACAGGGAAATAACAGTTAAAAAGCAATGAATAAGAATCTCTGTGCTTTAAATATAAAAATATGAATAAAATGCAACAGTGTCATAAAACAAAAATATACAAAAAGGCCATAACAAGTTACATTTTCACCAAAGCTTCACTGATGTTATTGGAAGAACTGTGTTTTTAAACCCAGATTTCCCCTCTTTTCAAAGCTTCTGATAATATGCAAAAGCTCGCGGTTTGTTGCTGTAGAAAAAAACATCCTTGAATACAATTTCATGTTATTCCCTTTTCTCCCTTTTGGCTTCTGTGATGCCACTAAACCTAGAATGTATTTTAGTTCAGAAAGATCTACTGGCCTGTCAACTTTCAAAATATCCATCAAGCCATTTTTGTAACACATTGGGGCGAGGAAAGGGGAAACCAAATTTGAAGGTCTTGTCAAAGCTCATAGTAATGAGTAATGAAGTGAATGGAAAGTGCCTTTGACAGTAAGAAACTACTTGCCATGAAACTACTTTGCAATGAAATAAATATTGTAAACCATACTAGGATGGCAAACTTCTTGCCAGCATCCTACCAGGGGGGTGTGCAATGCATTGCCCTCTTTTGTACCTAATTTACGCCACCTCTGAAAGAAGATTGTGAGAATCCTAACTGTGGAAAGCTCATCAACATTAATCAGTGGAACAGTCTCAAGGACAGGTAAGAGCCGTCTTCACTTTCACCCTCTTCTGAAGACACACCATGTCCTACCTTATTTAAGTATTGCTCAGGTTACAATAGCACATGGAAGTACCAACAACACAGACCCTGTTAAATTTGGCACCGCACACACATATAACAAGATATGGGAGTTGTAAAGCCTTGAGAAATTATGCTCTGATCACACAAGATGACACAGGAAGTGTTTCTGTCCCCCAGTTTCAAGGTCAAGAACTGAGAGTACTCAAAATTTCTGGCAAAGGTGGGAGATGAGTCCAAGTCTCCCAAGTGCCTTAATTATAATTTGAACTAAGTAAGACTAGAACATCACACATATAGCAACAAATATTAGCAGGTAAATAAAGTCTACAGAAATAGATAAGGACTGGCTAAAATTTTTTCATGTTGTCTGGAAGTGGAAGAGCTCTGTGGAGATTTGGGTTTTAATAAAAGAAAGCTTTGATAGAAGTGTCCTTTTTCTGGAAAAAAAAAAGATGGTGTGGATAACATCACAAATAAATAGTCTCTCTCTCTGATAAATAGCCAGTCACAACATTACGTTTGGCAAAGCCCCTGCAAAGTACACATTACTTTATTACTGTTACTATTTCTACAGAAATAGGTTTGCACTAGTATTGTCATGGAGCAGCCCAATCTTCCCCAGCCTTTTTGGGTCAGAAATGATGAATATATGGTACAGATGTCCCAGCAAGGATTGCTGGGCAAGTCAGTGAAGTGATGCAGTGGAAACACAAGGCTATGATGCAAGGTGAGGGTACTTTAAAAGATACAGGCAAATACAAGCCAACACGGAGGGAACAACTAAGCAACTTAGAGCTAGTCTGGTGAGGTAATTGAGAGTGGTGGGCTCTGAAGAAGCAGACACTCTTGTGAGCAGGCACAGACTGAAAAGGACAGTTGAATACAGTGTTTTGGGGACTTATGCCTCACAGAGCTTCCAATAATAGGCAATCATTTTAGCACAATGTTTAGAGCATTTAGAACAAATGAGACAGCTGATGCATTTTCCACTCTTACGCTGAGATTGAAGAATGTTTGAGGAAACTGAAACACCTCCATGCCCGATGAAGTGGAAAAGGGGTTACAAGCGGCTGCTATAACTCAATGCAAGTATTATCCAGCTAGCACTGAAAAGAATTCAGAAGAAGAGTCAAGATTAGGTGGCTCACAGAGCAGCGTAAACCACCAATTTGTGGATTGTTCCCAAACACAACTGAGACTGGAAAAAAAGTCAGCTGTGAGAAAAGAGTCAGAGATTCCTTTTGTAAGCCCAGTGGCATGTGACTGATTAGAATTGCAGGCAGTGTTTTCAGTCATTGTTTGTTCATGTTTTGTCTGTAAATCTGAAAACTGTAATAACATTTCATACTCCCAAAGAAGACTCAGAAGTAGGGAAAAGATAGTCTGAATGGTCCATTTACAAYGACCTCCATTTCTGAATCCCTTTATTCCTTATCTCTCTCATTTAATCAGTGAAGGTTATTAATGGAAACAACCCCATGTTTTATTGGTCCTCAATGCCAGGGTTGCTTCTTAAAATTATTCAAGAGATGCCAGCATGCAAGTCATCTTTTTCAGCCAAGTAACAGTGAGACTAACTTCCAGTGCTAGTAGTAAAGCTAAAAAACTGTCTTTGCCATGAAAACTGTGAGGGTTTCAAATCAGTTTTAAATAGCAAACATTACCTTAGGCTACATCTTTATTTTCAAGCTTCAGCTATTTATTTATCTTTTTAATTGTTCCAAAATTCAATTTTTAAACTGAGTTTGATCGGGTTTGGATGATTTTTTGTATTTGTCAGCCCAAGGTCAGAGTTTGGATGAGTGCCTTAGCCTAAGGGTTTTAACAAGTAGCATAGGAGCTGGGCGTCCCACTAGTAGCAGACAAGCCAGAGTCTTTTAATATGTAGGATGTTGTTTGGGATCCAATTGTGTTTTGGTTGCTATGGAATGAAGTCTCCCATAGGAGAAAAAAGCCCCAGGGCATTGAGTCCACATTCTGGGGATGTACTGGCAGCAAAAAAATAACATTGTGCCAGTTGTAGGCTTTTGCATTTTTACAATGTTTTGCATGCAAAGTGATGGAACCAGGATAAATGGTTGCAGATGGTTGAAACGAGACTTCAGAAAACAAACTGAGTTTACCTAGTGCATCGCATATCTACACTGCAGATATTTGCTTGGTTAGCAGGTCCTGCTGAAACAATTCAGAAAGGATTACTTGTAAAACTGGCTTSGAGATGAAAGCTGCTAAGGTCATTAGTATATCCCACTTTAAAAAACATCATCAGCCCCAGCTCATTTTCAAGGATTTGTGATCATGATGTAATTGGAGCTTTTGCCTTCATCTTCCTTTGGGTTTCCTCTGTCTCCTAAAACACTGTTGAAGAATAACCTAATGGGGAAAGGGGCAGCTCACCCTCACGTCACCAACATACTACACTGTTTAGAAGACAAATGCAGATATTAGAGGGGACCATCATATGTCCTTAGAATTAAAACCCACAACAAGAAGATCCAGATTCTAATCCCACTTTTCCCCAATGAGGACAATTGATGTCAGAAAGGGGTCTATTAGAATTGGAAAAGATTCAGGGAGACAGTGTGGAAAACTTTTGTATGAGGAAGGCTCATACAGACTCTTTAGGACTTCAAAAAGAGATGACGTAGAAATTATTTTACGGGTCTATAAAATCATGAGTGGTCTGGAGACGTTTGACAGGAATGGACTGTTCACCACCTCTTCCAATATAAGAATGAGGGGCCATTAGACAAAGCCTGTGAAAACTATGTTCAAACAAGCAAAAGGAGGTTGTTCTTCATGTAACAGAAAACAGACATGTGGAACTCTGCCAAAGGCATTATGAACGCAAAGAATTTACATTACTTCAAAGGGAGGCTGGGCCAGGATTGGGAAGAGAGATCCAAGTCCAGAGATCCTGAATTGATCCACGTCTTTCTGTGACTCTTCAGATCTATGGCCTGCCAGTGCATTTTTCCCAGTATGTAGCATATCATCCGATTCCAAATAGCTTTCCTTGTTCTCACTTTTAAATGGTACCTCTGTCTCCTGACTGCCCAAAATGCCAGAACTTGTGGTTATCAAGGAGAGGGATCAGATAAAGATCCCTCTTCTTCTCACTTTTGACTCTTAGAGCAGCCCCCATGCTTGCAATGTATGAAGTCAAATACTGATTAATAATTAAGGACTTCAAAATGGTTTCCAGTAACTTTCAGTAGATTACTGGTGTTCAAGCATGAGAAGGAGGCTTAAGCAAAATAAAAAAGACCTGGGAGATGACTTAATTCTTCTCTGAAATGAAGAGCTCATTGAAGGGCAGCTAGAAACAAGTCCTACAGAAATGCCACAAGACAAAAGAAGTGCACAGGGGTAGCATGTTTATGTAGCAACACACACATATTAGGGAGAAGGAATGCTAAAGTCTCATAAATTATTGCCCATTTCTAATAAAAGCCCTTGCTTACTAGCTAGAAGATAATTCAGTTAATATAACAAATTGGTAGCATTCTCTGCTAAACTTAAGATTTATCCCTGTAGGTCCAGAAGGCAGAAACTATGGGTCTTGTAATTCTGCACATATGCACACTCAAAGCAGACACTCCCAGGGTATTTTCATGTACAAGAGTTCATGATCAAAATGGTGCATAACCTAGTACTGTTCATCATTGAGAGACTGAAGTCAGGTTATTCAAGGCTTTCTATGATAAGATTAATAACAGGGAGCATAYTGAGCCTGGAGCAAAACAGCATCTAGGTCATGGCAGGATAACTTCCAGTCTATCACAATAGCTTCATGAACTTTGGAAAAGCTCAACTAGATGCAGAGAGGTACTGAATAACTCAAAGTTGTCAACAGTTCCTCAACAYAGCATATATTTTCAAGTATTTAGGAATTCACAAGGCCATTTTCATTATGGGGCTCAGAGAAAATGGCTTATTGTTTACTTACTTCTAGTTGCTGCAATAGGAACATTGTGCACTGATTATCGAAAGGTACCTTTTGCTGCACAGAATTTCTCAGTAATGCAGGGACAGAGAGGGGATATTTAGTATAGATCTTGGAGGGGAAAGAAATGTTCTTTCACTAAAGAAACGCCAGTAGGTTTTGGACCAGCACATCACATTCCCCCACTTCATGCTCTGGGGGGCATGAAGCCTGTTGACCTGCCCCTCAGAGCAACCCACGCCTCAAGTTTCAGAACAAAATTAATTACTCCTAACATATGTTGTGCTACACAATACAGAAAATGTGTTAAGAAAGGAGGCAGGACCAAGTAGTAACGGCAGAACAGAAGAGATAGAGATACTCCTGTATGCATAACTTTTTCCAAAGAYCAGCAATCTCATTAAACAGTTCAGGTCTTCGTATTCATCCACAGCATTTGCTTCTGTAACCTCCTATGACCGCAAGTTTCTGTGCAGTGTGAGAAAGCATTTCTTTTTTTCTGTCCCATATTCATTGCCATTGATTTCATTGATTGACCCCCTTTAAATCAGTCACTGCAAAAATACAAAGGGCATCTGATTGATAGGGTTCCAGAGTGACATAACTTGACATAATATAGCCTAATGTGACAAGCTGCTGAAGGCTGAAGGAGAAGATATTCCCAATTCCAGACAGATACCAAGAGTGAACTGAGACAATCTCAGGTCCTCTGTTCACACCTCTGTGATGTAGCACCACCCTGTCAACTCACCCCCCACTTCTGTCCTTCAGTATCAGTAACTTTCAGGTGTAAGATGAATGAGGGAATTTATCACTTTAGTATTTACCTTGAATGAGAAGGTCTTTGATGGTACGCACTCCTGCTGAAAACCTGTGGTGAGGAAGTTACAACACTCCAAAGTTTACACCAAGCTTTCACCTGTGGCATTCACAGTGCCCGCATCAAGGAGCTGGGGAATATTAAGTAAACAGTTACATTGCTGTCAGAGCAGAGGTATAAGGACAGCTGCTTTTTAAGCACAAGCACAAGCACATGATGCTCTATGGATTTTCACAACTCCTCCAGCATATGGAGCATGTGCTGCTCTCTCCAAGTTGCAACTGCTGACAGGAGCTGATGTTTTCACAGGTTGCTTTCTTCCTGGAACGAGGTCAAGATTTGAAGGGCCTCCAGGAAATAAGAAGGATCCCTTCTTTCATGCATAACTCTTAATGCTTTTCTTAAATATCACGTCATACATTACAACTCAACAGAGCTTGTGAATGCGTGTGCAAAGGTGGCTTCATTATTTGACACAATGTACTCAGCAATGCAGACAGTGAGAAGCACACTGCTATGCTGTGCCACCGTGAGACCTTAACAACTTCAAACAAAGCCTGATGGTCTTTCTTCATTAAAACCCCTAATTCTCTTCACTGGATCCTCTTCATAATTAGATGAATGTTTCAGTCTCTTCAGGCAGATGCGGAGGGGATAGCTCAACGGAAAGCAACGGGGGCATGCACACTGCTTAAATTCAGCATGAATGTAGGTGTCTCACTTGGGAGATCGCATTCATTACATAARTAGTGGAAAGAGATAGGCTTCTCCAAAGAGTGACTCAAGACCCGATATTAAAAGGGAGTTCAGCTTTCTCCATTGGTTATGTAGGAAGCAAGGAGGAACTGGCCTGCTAATCTAATCATTTACAGGCAGTGTGAATAGTCTCAACATTTCACAATATTATAGTAGCAATTTGTGTTTGTTTATAAGAGTGATTTCCTGCACAGAAGAGAAACAGGAAGGTGTAGAACTGTTTGCATAACATAGGTTTAGAGATTGCAATGGATTATCATCGGTTACATGCACTCATACAGCACTATACGACAAAGTGAGGACAAAGGAGAACAGGTTTTATCACCTTGCCAAAAGTTTGCAAGAACTCTGTGTCAGGGAGAAGTGCACACTTACAACTTACATTTTAACAACACTTTAGGCTGGAGACATGAAAGAAATAAATAGAAAGCACGTTCAAGAACACACCAAGTTAGATAGCTTCTTTTACGTCTTCTGTATAGGTTGTCAAGGTTCCTAGAAGATCCTCATATGAAAACTTTAGAAGAAAGAAAAGACACAGCTAGACAATCCTACTTATGCAGAAGATAAAGTACTTCGGTACTCCTGAAAGCAAAGGATCCATGTAGGAGGATAAAATCAAATCCATTATGTGAAACCTCTGTCCATCTCCAGGTAAGCAGGAGGGTAGAGGGACCATTCCATTTCACACATCTTATCCTTCCTGCATTACCACATACAGAGCAAACCCTAATAATCTGCCCTCCTTGTGGTTTCTGGTCCTGGAATTAAACCAGACAAAATTCCACAATTTTAGCATTCCAGCAACAAAAGGGAACCCGATCTCTTGCCTACTCATTTGTAACACACATTACAAGAATGAAACTAGGTACTTAAATCCTAACTTGTCCTTCATCCTCATTCTTTTACATCCATATGAAAGACTTCCCCACCACCCATGCATTCATACTGCTACTTCCCAAAGTGTGTAAAGAGGAAATGAATGCAAGGTGTTACATTTGCCCTGCAGGTGCCCAGCTGAGCTGGAATCTGTTCCTGTCCATCTGCCCAGGTTTTTTACTGTATTTGACACATAAGGTTACAAGATTAAGGACCATCTACTCTTTTTTTTTTATGGTAGAGAATGCTGGTTGAAATCACCGGGAGTGAAAGGTATCAGGCATTTAGGAACCTATGCAGACAAGCACAGTAAACTCTACAAGAACTGGCAAGCAAAACAGTTTTGCATCTGGAAACTCAGAGTGCGATTCATTACATCCCAACAGTATTCTTCTTTTGTCTTCCTAGAGCTCACTGAAGAAGCTCCAATTCGCTCTTGCTTTTCAGGTTCTGGTGGGGTAGGTTCCTCAAGACACCCATGACTTTTCTTTCTCTGTTAAGAAATCTGTTTGTGCGATGGCTGTTCTTTGCATTTAGTGAAAACCCCTGCTTTGGAACAAGTCTGGTGCCTCACTGTCTTTCATGAAGGCACATAGATGCATGCAGCTGGGCCTTTTTGTGGTATCCAGGTCTTCTTGAACCTTGCTTCTATGACCCTCTTTGAGCCTCAGACTTTTCTACCAGCTGCATCATTGATGCTCCATGTGCTAGCAAAGCCGATTCAAAAATCCCTTCACAGCCTCTGTCAGATCTAGAAATCTTTGCTATGCAAGATCACCCTCCCAAACACACCCTAATCCAGATGTATTGCTAAAATCTGATTGATATTACAGACTTCCCTTCCAAAACGAATTGACCAAAAAGTTTATATCTATGTTATTTTTCCCTTTCCCATGCTATCCATAACCTCTAGATCCATACACTGAAAGCCACAGACCCAAATACCTAACCGGCTCCAAAATTTCAATTTTGCATATTTGAATCACTGAAAAACACATCTTAAACTTCAACAAAGGATCTACAAAAGAAAATGTTACAGAACTATTTGTGATGATGAGCCATACTTCCCTGCAGCAGCTCTCTCTCCAGTTTTGCTTAGCTTATGATCAACTAGGCAATGGCATGATCATTGTTAAACTTGGCACAGAGTCACAACACCAGCTAGATATTTCCATAAGTACCTCAATACCCCAGGTGCAGCTTTCATGGTTTAAAGGGACTTTTGAAGACCAAGGATTTTTCCTGGCTGGCCAAAGTGTGTTTTATTTACATTTAAATAGTAAAATTATGATTCTGTTYCCATGTGCTTTGCATGTATATAACTTCTGGGTTTTTTACTTGCAACTTGAAGAGATAGCACATACTGAGTTTATTTTAAACGGTTTCCTCTTCAACCCCCCCCAACCTACACTATCCTGTACTGAGGCTAAATTCTCCCCTTCAGAATAAACAAGCCTTGAAGTTTCATTTCTCTCTGACTTATCTCTGATCTGTTTGAAAAACCTGACCAGATCCTTCTTTTCGTCTCACAAAAATTCACGCCAAGAGAAGTAACATCATCACAACCTGTCAACACTTAGAGGCTAAACAAAGAAAGAAACAGATCAAGAAAACAGAGCTGAAAAGCTTTTATGTCCCTCTTCCCAAACTAATACTCCCAAAATGTGTTTGGAGAGATGGGGAAGGAACCATTGTTTGAGCTAACACATCAGCCGATGTGATTATTTAACTAACTATCTCCATCCCCAGACATATCAAATGGAATGCAATGCCAGCTGAAAGTATTCTGTAGCTCTAAGGCATACAGTTTGGCTGAAGACTCCAGCTGGCACTGGTAGTTTTATTGTACTGTGAAAAACATTAAAGTCCTCAGATGCCCTGCTGATCATGGGATCTGAAAAACTTTCCTGTATCTGCCTGACATGTACTCACACTGCAATTAACACACCCCTCCCTCTCTTTCTTTTTCCCTTGCTCCAGATGTATACGCGCACACACACACACGCGCGCGCACACACACTGCCAACATTATTTAGTCCAAGAACACTTGTGTTGGGAGTCCATGTGCCGTTGCGTTTGGGAGGGGAGGCATTCTTTGTCCAAGTGCTAAAAAATCTGGTACCTCAACTTTCACTTGAAGGTGGCTGCAGCACATGTAGAGACCATTAAAGGCTGTGTTTTGCTTCCTAACTTTTCACATTTTTTCCTCCCTTTATGACATGTTTATTGGCCTTGAAGGGCAAGGAGGGATAACATAGGAAAACTGAAGTCCTCCATTCAGCTCTGACTCACCTATTGTGCACCCCAGCCTCATTTAAGGGCAAGCTGCACTCGGTGTGGTGGCTAGGTAGCGTGAGCAACTGGAACCATTAATCCCTGTTCACATCTGATTTTCGGCAAAATCTAAGCCAGTGGGTCCAGGGTAGTTAAATGTGCAGCTTGGGCAATTAAAAAAAAAAAGGTTACAGATGAATATTATTTGGTCTGAAAACAAATCTGCAAGGGGTTTTGGAGACTAGTGCCTTGAGGATTACAGCTTATTTGTGGAGCTTTAACAGGAAACTGCTAATTATGACACCTGCACAGCTTTCCTTGAATTAGACCCTGGGGATGCATTGCCTTGCCTATAGATGTTAGCCAAAGCCTCAGGCTCTTAATCCATAGCCGTCACCTAAAGTGAGAACAGAACAGCCAGCCATAGGGCATTTGCAATCTTAGTTAAGAAAGGGTATCGCACACTTTAAACTGGAGTTTTCCTTCCAAGACAAACTACTTGAGTTTTGAATACTCTTCCAAGGAGTTTCACCCTTCAGGCTTTTGTGAAATCAGCAGTCTGATCCATTAAAATGGCTTCGAGTCCAAGTGAATACGTATGCAGCACTACAAAATTGTTGGGAAAACAGATTCAAACTATAAGAATCAAAGCAAATAATCTAATTGATATGATTGTAAAACAAGGGAATTCCACACAGAACAAATGTATCACTGACTCTCTATTTCAGGTTAAAATGGACATGTGTTTCTCAAGCCTTGCCTTGGTTCTCTAGGTGAGATGAATACTGATTTCCAGACTTTAACAAATACAATTTTAGAAGTACTTTCTAGAGCTGCTATGCTTGCACAGTCCATGCTTTTCAGTACACAGTGTTCACTTTGTGAATACAAAAGCCAGGATTTTGTTCAAGAAAGCTTCACTTGAGGGTTTAAGTCAGGCAGTGGTTTACCCAAGATGGACTTGCAAAATCAGATGAGCTTGCATGTCTTCTTGCAAAAATTGAGGTTCTAAAAATTGCATGAGCAGTCACGTTCTGGGTGAGACTTTGGGAACAGTCTGCTACGACAGGCTTTTCTACACTGCCCACTGGTTATGTGGTAATGAAGCCGGTGCCAAACAGGCTGGTGTGTCTACATAGCACGATCACACCTCCTGAGCTATGTTAATGTGTTAACCCTCCTCCTCCTCAGCAATTATTACCCCTTTAGCCTGTGTATGGGTCTTGGACACAGCAACAGGCTRGTATGGCTGTATGTTCCTGTTCCAAAGCTAAGCTGGGTATTTCTGCATGGTGCTTTATATCCTGAGAAGATATTCAGACCACCAGCATCAAGCATGTGATACAGGAGATAGCTGTGTTAGGAATCCAGTCATGGCACATTCCCCATAGCATCGAGAAAGCCTCCTTCACAGTTCTCCAGCAAGTTTCCTCCTGAAGTGCAACTCACAGCTATCCTGATGGCAAATAATGACTGACTACGACGCTTTTTTTTTTTAAATCAAACTGGTCAGTGGCAAAGACCACTGACACTGTCCTCATCCTGGTGAACGTAACAGGCACTCCTGGAAGCCTCTGAGGCAGGCTCTCATTTTGTTGACAGAAACATGCCCAAAGTCCTGTCTGCAGCTCATGCACCTGAGCCACTTCAGAACTTGTTGGTACTAAGGTAATAACTGATCCCTAGGTCTTACACAGTGTTTCTGTTCAGCAGACTGTGAAGTTGTCTCCAAAAATAACCTGCCAGTGCCATGCTCAGACAGCAAAGTCCAAGCCAGAATCAAAACTCTCATCTCGCGAGGTCCTGACACTCCTGTGTAACATCACAGTGTGCCTCGCTCTCTGACTAGTGGATTTGCTGCAAGTCTGCTCTGACCTTATCGAAAGAGCAATATTCAAATAATGACGAAGCAGTGCAACATTTTTTTCTTATTGGGGCAGCCAGGGTTGACAAACGGGTGGCAGGACAAGGGGAAGCAATGCATTCATAGAAGAAAGCACTCATGGGTTTATTTCCTTGTCTCTGTCAATGACTTTTGCAAATGTCTTAGCTCCTTTTTGTTTCAAACTGCTTAAAACATGGGAGCGTTCCAAGTAATAATAAATTCCTCGTCTTTAATTTATAACTCCTAAAATTGACAGAAGCCCAAAACACTTTTTTAAGCCTGAAAAGGTGGCAGAGACGCATATTGTGTTCTCAGCACAAGAACTTCTGTGGCTGCAAGGAGAGAGAGCTGCCAATGCGCTTGCAGAAATAGCAGCAGTATTTTATTTATCCCTGTAAAGCTTGGCCAGTATGTTTTGCACTGAAGGAGCAGATTTACCATGAGGAGAGGGAACTGCTGCCTCCATCCCTTTTAACATTGCCCAGTGCGGAGCACATCCCAGTCCCGGGCTGTGAACCCTGCCCTCCCTCGTGGCCACATCTACTGCAGGAGCACACGGAAGGGCTATTGCATCAGATGCTGTAAACCCTCCTGCTCGAGTTTACCGTCCAGAGCCTGTGCCTCCTCTCCTCCCCAGCTTTCCTATCGCAAAACCTGAGAACCAAACATCAGTCGGTCCCATTGCACCCTCTTGTCTTTCCAAAGCGTGCGGTCAATGGGCTTCTGCGCATCTGTGTTGTAACAGTGGCACGGAAAGCAGGGGGTCAGGAGCGGAGGAAATGCGTACACCAAATCCTCCATCTGCAGCCCAAAGTAACAACGTTGCGGGGGCGGGAGAGGGAGCGTGGTGCACACAGCAATACAAAAAGTAGTTTTTGTGCCAGGCTCATCAGTGTGGCAGGGTAATAAGGTCGATGTGAAAACAACTGGAAGGCACATTCCCCAGTAAACATGTGCTGAGTGAAAACGGCCCGACCTTATGTTGTAGAATCCAAACCCATTGAGTCAATTGCCAGAAAACATGACATGACCTTTCAGATTCAGTGAGCATCAGTTCCAAGAGCAGGCTGCCGTGCTCTTTTCCATTTCACTGCTGCCCCCGGAGGGCCTCAAGTCACCGGAAATAATAGCTCGGGCTCAAAATCTGCACTCCTTTAA
This sequence comes from Phoebastria nigripes, assembly GCA_035582835.1. Taxonomy (NCBI): domain Eukaryota; kingdom Metazoa; phylum Chordata; class Aves; order Procellariiformes; family Diomedeidae; genus Phoebastria; species Phoebastria nigripes. The sequence continues at coordinate 6,755,695 of JAYKAV010000001.1, forward strand.
TGAAAAAAAAATACACATGGCATCAAGTTTGACCCTGGTGGCAGATTTTTTATATGCTTAGCTCAATTTCTTTAAACTTAACAACCATGCTTTTTTTTTTATTATTATTTTATTTTTTTAAATCTTCCCAGAGCTCAGGTTTTCCCACAGACAACCCATTTTTGGCAATGGAGGAAACCTCTTGTCTTTGTGAATGAGGAAAATAATTAATAGCTAATGAGGTCTCATTCTAACCCACAGCCTTCCCTCCCCAAACAAGTAAAGAAAAAGCTATTCCAGTTGGAACATATTCTCTTTGCTTTCTAGACTGAGAAACACATAAAGGTGTATTTTCACCCACAAACCTCCAAAATCTTATTTTAATCCACAAAACTCAAGCCGCCCATGAGAGGAGTAAAACTGTGCAATGTTCCAAGCACTAGCAAGATGAGAGCTTGTGATATTAAGTGCAATTCAAAATGTACTTTCCCTCCCACTGAATTACTTTCCCTGCTAAATCCTGATTAAAATTTTTCTCCCCATTTACTGTCTTCCCTGACAGACTGATGGGGCTGAGATCTGAAATCAACTACAGCTCTTAGGCGAAACATTTATTTTGGGGGCCAAACAAGAAGTTTTTTTGGATACTATTCAGATTTTCCCCTCCTCTGTCAAAAAAGCAGAAAGGAGAGGCAAGGATCTGTGCCGTCTGGAAATTGTATTTATTTTGACTTGAGCTGTGCCAACCTGCGGTATACAAATACTCAGTCAAAACTGCCTACCATCTGTGTTTATTGTAGAGGAATAGCAACATCCAATGGCCAGTTAAATGCAGGTTAATTGCAGGCGTGTATAGAATTCCCTGGAGAGCCAAGTACACAGTTAGCTCCCCTAGTGTAATCTCTTTCTGTTACATGAAGGAAATCAAAAAGAGAAAGAACAACAGTGCCAACCCACAGAAGAGCTGGATGCCTCTCTGCACAGAGGGGGGGTATCTGCAGGGAACAATAAGGGTCTATTAAATTCTTTCATTGGCACTGAAGATGTAAAATGAACGTAAATTAATCAGCTACAAAAGATGGGACAAGTGTTGGTGCAACTCTATTGAAGTCCATGGAGTTGTGGTAGGGATAAATTTAACCCAGGATCTTTCAACGTCTGCATATTTGAAAGTGGCTTGTTGAAAAAATTGGGCATTCTTAGAAAAGAAAAAAGGAGTGCGAGAGACTCCCTGTGAAATGCCATCCTTTTAATATCCCTGAACAGTCACATGTTCGCCATAGCCATACTGACATTTATCATTTTATTTCCTTGCATTTATAAAGCCATCTGGCCAAGATTTTCGAAAGCATTGACAAATTGCGGGCATCAAACTTTTGAGCTTAAAAGACCCAGGCTGACAATGGCTGCACAGAGGTGTATCAGGTTGGGCAGGACCAGATGCAGATGCTGTGGTGCATTTTGGAAGAAGGAGAGGAACAGCCTCTGGCCCATGTGAACCAGAGCAAACACACCAGATTTGGAGAAGGAGCAGGGAAAAGGGATCTGCAGCTTCGTTACAGTCACAGCTGGGGAAATCCATACCAAAAAGGCAAGCAAAGTTTAAGGTCCTTGGGTCAACCTTAATCTCCTCCTCACAGCTGCCATCCTGTACTATGCATTGCATGTGGCCTAAAAAGAGCCACAAAACATTTAAAAAAAAAAAAAAGAAAAAGAAAAAGATGGGGTTCGTGGTATGGGGTTCGTGGTGTACCCAGAAGGCAGAAACTCTGGGTGGTGCCAGAAGGGGAGCAGAGAGCTCCCAAGACCTCTCCAGAGAATGTCCTTCCCACGTGCACGCTCGCGGGGCCCACACCACACAATGCGATGGAGCGCGGGGATGAGGATCTCTCTCAAAGTACCAAATCACAGAGCAGATTTAGAGCTTTAAAACTAGGACCAGGTTTAACCAGCAGGGGTGAAGAGAAAGGAAAGGAGGGTCTCAAGGGACCACAGTATCATACACAATAGAGGAAAGGCTGTGCCTTGGCACAGCTTCCCCACGAACACTGCAGCCGCATCCAGCCCTGAAAGGCAGCAGCCTGCTCCTACACGGACCAGGCGTTAGTTAGCTAGGCTAGAAAGAGCTCCAGGGCAGAGCCTTGGATGAGATAAGGGCAATGGATGAGGTACAATACTTCAGGTGTACTGCACAGTAAATTGGTATCACAGAGAGCCACATTATTTCCCTGACATCCCCTTTTGCTCTGGGAGAAGTAATTCACTTTAGCCTTAAAATACCTACTTCCCACCTCTCTAGCAAGCTCTACAGCTGGCGCACTGAATTGACAGAAGTGTGACCCCTTCCTTCCACTGAAGGAAAAGCTATGCACCACCCACGCGCCGCACAACATGCAGAGGGGCTTAATGGGGCAGTCGGTGCTCGCTCCCCCCACCTACTTGTGTGCGCTCAGAATTTCAGCCTCCGAACTGTTAGCCTTTGGGGGGGTTAATGCGTTTTCTCCTTCCTTTCCACATTGCCAGTGGCGATGTTCTTCTCACAGACTCATATTCTTAGGGGCATTTTTAGCTCTTCCTACCTCTTCTCCCAGACGTCAAAGCTGCCATTAAATCTGCCTGCCCAATTTATAATGCTGAAGCCTTTCAGCCAAGGCTTAGTCATCTCATGCCTCATCTCACTGAAGCTTTCTCCCCTCCAGGTTTCTGCCCTCATCCCCTCCAGTCCATTTATCCAGTCACCTACCTTCCCCGCCATCCTCAGATCCTTCTGCTTCCCAGCCAATGCTCATCACGTCAAAGCTTATTGTTTTCACATTCAGCACCTTGCGCAACTACTTTTTTTTTTCTCTCCACTTCCCCCTCTTTTCACGTTCATCCTGGCCCTCCTCAGCTCTCCCAGGAGGCAATTTGTTCATGATTTTCTTCCAATTGCATACCAGAGTTTCTTGATCAGGCTGCAGTACTCTACCAGGTCAGATCCGTATATCATACATCTATGAGTAAGTTTAGTTCTTCCTCACTTTGAAACATTAAAATAACCATTACCACCATGAAAAGTAAAATTAATGCTACACTTTTCTGCTCCCTTCAGTTACATCCCAACCTCATGTGCTCACGCTGGCTTCAGATGACAAGCTGTTATTCTCAGGCCTCACATCTTTTGGGCATAAGATTAGGGCTATATGTGATACTATGTAATAACGGCTGTGCACGGTCTCCCTGAAAACTCCTTCCTCTCATATTTCACCCAAAACCATTCTAGCTCCCTGTTTTGAAACCAAATCTTAAAATATCTTTCCATATTACAGCACTTACAATTAAATATTTGTAAGGGGTGTGGGGCTGGATTCTTAAAAAGCATAAGCCAGTATGGCTTTGTTGACATCCATGAAATATAATAGGCTTTATTAAAGTGTGTTGAGTAGCATCAGCTGGAAAGTTGGCCCCACAACCTAAAATTCAAATAGAATCAAGTCACTGATTCCGAGTTTAATTCAAAAAGCACCACTGCACACTTGGGATTTTACATTGCCAAATCTATTTCAGAAACTAAAGAGTAAGAATCACGTTTCTCTTCATACCGATTTCTCAGTTCAGAACAAGCAAGAGGAGAAGGCTCCGCATATGCTGTTGTTTAAACTGCTGAGCCAATGAGCTGAGCATTTCAGCCTGAAGCTGACACCTATTGCCATGACCCATGGTGCCCTCATTTACCTCTTGAATTAAAATGGAGCATATCAACATATTTCCTGTCTTACTCCTTGGATAGTCACTCACACAAGGCTTCAGACTGCAAAGTTCATCATTAAATGCAGATTATCACACCCAGGAATTTCCAGAGGCCCAGAGAAAGATGCTACAAGCTTGAGTTCCTACAGTGGATTCAATTACAGTATGCAAGGGACGTTTAAACAAGCTTCCCTGCGATAAATGAGAGAAAAGAGCCAGCACACTCAGCATGAGTAAAATAAAAAGCAATCTTCAGCTGGTGCTGGCCATGCATATTTTGAAAACCATCCCCTTCAGCCATTACCAACAGAAAGTCAGCAAAAACTTATTTTAGAATCTGAAAAGACAGAAATTTAAAGCATTTGGCGGCACAATCTGTTACTTAGGGACAAGCTCATTAAAAATGCAGCACTATTTACTGAAGGCAAAATGCAGACATGCACTTTTGCATGTAAAGCAAGCCCTTATTGAATGATAGGAACACCTTTCCTCCTGATTAGAATGGGAAGAAGTGTTGGTTTAATTGTGCTGATGGATGGCTCTCTGAAAGAAGGTAATAATTGGAGAAGCCAGTCCAAAACCTCGCACAAACCCATAAGGCCAATGACTAAGAGATTGAATTCAACAAGAAAGGAGCTACAGGGAGTTAAGAGGAGCTTAGGAAGAACCACATAATGGACTCTAGGCTGCACGCACACTGGGGGAGAGCAAGGGTGAACAGTGTCTAGGTAGCAGTCCGAGCAGCACATATCTGTGTCTTCGGGAGGAGATAAACTTGTGAAGGGAGAAGAGGGACCAGGCAAACTGAGTTGCAAAGGCAAATGTCAAGAATTGCAGAAATAGGAGCAGGGGAAATCATAAATCAAGGGAAGTGACACAGTGGGAAGATGAGACTGAGGAAGAACACTGTGACTGTCAACCCAAATCAGAGGGAAAGGAGAGGGGGAAGGACCCGGAGCAGTGGAGGTTCATTATTCTCCTTTTTCCACTAAAACTACTTCTTTTGCCTGACCGGCTGCTGCAGACTGCAGTTCAAGTTTGTTGGGGAAACTCAGCTGTTTGAGCTGGCGACTGATCTCACCATGGATTTATACTGCCATAAATCTCTGACTTAAATCAAGTAGTTACTCATCATCTTGATAGATCAGGAGCAAGCCCTTGGAAGTGAAAGGTGCCATAGGAGCATGAAGCACTTTCTTAAAACACAAAGAAAAGATCCTGAACACAAACAAACACTTGAAGCTCACAGCTATGAATTCCCTTGCTACATAAAGCCATATATCAGCCATTCCTATGGTTGATGGGAGCAAGTCACTTGTTTGTTTCAAGACGACATATTATACATATTGTATATATGCTGTAAAACATCTGAAAGTAAATGTAATAACCATTAAAATAATCATTACCAGACTGATATGCTCTGTACCTTTCTAGATCTTTTATGTGGTGGTTTTAATCTCTGGTCTTCAAAGCCCTGGGTGTCCATGGCTCCCTTTGAAATAGGTCTATGAAATTTAACTTAAAAAAAAAAACAAAAAAACAAAAAAAAMCAAAACAAGAGAGCTGTCAAAAGGCTTAAATTCAAGAGTTCCTGTCCAAGCAGAAAAAGGGGGAGGAGAAGCTTGGCAAATTAAAAAGGGTTGAAAGTTTGAGAGGCTTGCAAAAGTGAGTAGACCAGCCTCCTACAACTCCATGGCAACAGTGTACAGTGTAYGACCACTGCACGCATGGAAAAGAAGGAAGGGTGGAAAACAGCTTCCCAGTCAAATAATATCTTTTTCGGGTCAAAGAATTTATTGCAGCATATCTCCAACATCCCACCTGATTCAGAAGACTGAACATCATTCCAAACAGCTCTGGCTTCACCAAAAACATCTCCAGAAAAATGAGATTTGCAATCCCAAGCCCTAGCCCACTTGACTACTTAACACTGCTTCCAAGCTTCCCATCTGGCAGCTAGAGAAGCATCCTCTCTATTGGATAACTGGAGACACATACTAAGGTTAATTCATTCAAAATAAGCCTAATAACAAAGTAGAGGTTTATAAAGAAGTCATAGTCTCTTCCAGATTGTTTTGCTCCTTTAAATTTTCCCAATCTGGTAAATATGAGGGAACATTAGGGGAAAATTTATAGAGGGAAGAAAAAATGTTTTATTTTGATGCAAGAAATAATTAGAATAAAAATTTTAAAAGATAATCCAAGAGACTCTTATTTCTATTTCTTTGTTTTGTATCTTACCCTCCACTCCCTGTTCTGCTCCCCTTATACAAAAAATAAAAAAGCAAGTGTTTAACACAGGCTGTGTGGAAAGGGAATGGAAAGGAAATAGAAGAATCAGTATTCCTGGTGAATAATTTGGCTAGCGGAAAAAGACAGATAGAGATCAGATTCTTTTGATATGTTAAAAGCATCCCAAAATGCCTACGCTCTGGATGCTTTTACACAAATTATCTTTCATCATAAAAGTACAAAATACATATAATGGACAGCTCATCTCTCTCCAATGAATATGTAGCCACTAGCTGATAAGATAATAGACTAAACACTGACCTGTCACAGACTTGACGATCATAAAAGTAGAGTTTAAAAAGTTGGTTCTCACGTCTCAGGCATTTAATGGGCAGGCACTAAGATATGCTTCCAATCTTCAAACTCTTTTCATACTATTCTGCCTTAATAAGGACAGGCATAACCCTCAAACTGGTTGCATTTGGAGAAAGACACTGTTTGTACATATACTTCTCCTACAATCTCAGTTCCCAGGAACTCCCTCCCACTTAACCTTAGAATGACTTTAGTATCACATAGTTGCTCTGAAAGCAGCCCAATTTGTTTTATATTCTAATCGCAAGAGGCGCTTGAGGCCGCAGTTGATGGATAGGCTCCTAATAAACAACAATTATTATTGCAGTGTGCAACCAGCTGAACTGTTGAGAACAGAGCCTCAGAACTGGTACCTCTTTTACTGGTAGCCTTCTCTGGGTCACCCCTGTCTCGCTGTGGGATCCATGCCTCCTCTCTTCAGTGTGCCACGGTGCCCATGAGAACCAAGCTTTTTTCCTACGTCTCCTTCCCCAAGCACTTTCTTCCAAGGCAGGAAAGACAATGTATTTTTGGCCTTAATGATTAATCTAACAGGCACCTTCATTCCTGTACATGCACCACACATATCTGCTACTTTTTCCCCCTACACTGCAAAAGAGTCTGTATCTGATAGCTCGATCCTTCTTCTCTTTTCTCAGTATCTCCCTCTGGAATCTGACAGGCTTCATGTAAGGATAGAAAATACTCACTTCTATAAACAATACAGCAGGTGAATTCATTTGAACTGGGCAGAACGCATTACAGATTGCTTTTACATAGCTCACTGTCCTGTAAGATGTCACATAAAGATTGCCTGGTTATTGGTAAATATTATATTTCAAATCAACAGCCAGCCTGAAAAGAAACAGCATGTGGTGCTCAGACCTCAGAACTGATGAGTCTGGGTTCTTTCTACAGTCCTGCTACTAACCCACTGTGGGATCTCTGGAAAGTCCCTGACCCTCACTATCACTATTTTAAAACCTGAAAAACAGGGAGATTAGCTGTAAAATGGTAAGTTATTAATGAGGTTCTAGCAGCAGTCTCATACAGGTACTAGCATCTCTTCCTATTAAATTAATAGAAGCTCAGCTCTTTAAAGGAATTTAGGTGCTTATTTCCACTATAGAAGCTAAAAGTACAGGAAAATATGTACACTTGGCCACCTCCTGGGGGAACAGACCTGCATCTCTCAAGCCTTCTCTTTTTCTCCCCAGTTCACATCACGACCGCTTGTGTGGCACCTAACACTCATTTAAACCAATATTTATTGATTGATTTAGGCACTTAAATAGTTACAGAAAAGCTCTTCATTCTTCCTTAGTGATATGTAGACATAGCCACAGAACTCAGAGGAAAGAGCGACAGCTTTTAGATGACAAAAATGCAAATGTTGACAGCATTCAGGGGTGAAGGCAGGCCAATGCATACAGGCACAGGTGGGTACTGCCTCCCTGAGGAACAGATTCACATATGTGGCAGGTATCTCACTTTTATTTATCCTGGATATAGTTTTTCTTACTCTCCCATGCTTAGAGCAGGGCTTGCTTTTTTTTTTTTTAATGAAAGAATAAACAATAAGCAAAAGAAACAAAGCTTTAAAGAGCTTTTAAAAAGAAGGTTTTTTTGGTTTTGTGTTTTTTTGTTTTGTTTTGTTTTGTTTTGTTTTGTTTTTTTAAAAGCAACACCCTGAAATTGTATTTATTTATTCCATTCATTCTCCAGGACAGCTTCATCCTCACTCTGCTTCTTCAGTTCTACAATATTTGAAGACATTTCTTTTCTTGATCCAAATTAGTTTTGTTGATTGGCTTGAGAGAGGGGAAGAAACCCACACTTTGATAGTTTGACAGACTTACCATTTGACCCATTAACGCTCACGAAGCTCCAAAAAGACAGGCTGAAGTACAGGCACAGCTTTGCCCAGGAGAATAGTTCAAGGACAGTGTGTTAGCCCCTTGACTGGCTGCAGTACCACCTCAGTCCTTGGAAAAATAACTTGCATACAGACAGCGCTAGACCACCTCGGTGAGCAATACACATGCTRCTTTGAACAGAAAGAGGGTCCCTTTGGGCAGGAATCCAGGTGAGCCTCAGGGTGAGTCAGTAGCAGCACAAGCAGGCTGGCACACATGTTGAGTGGCACTACGAATGGTAAGACTGGAGGTATTTGTCACCATCTTCTATGTACCCTGAGGTCTGTTTGCCACGGCTTCTCAGTTATGAGGTACTTGCTACAACAACGACACATCTCTAAAAATTCTTTCTATTTATTGTACCCAGGGATTATCACAGTGTGACTCCAAATCTATCCCATTTGGATTAAGAAAAGAAAAACAGTATGTGATTCATTTAGGCAGTGTTAGGGACAAACACTCTGGGAGTGCAAAAACAATGTTTGAATTATTTTGTGGCAAATAATCAGAAAGCATAATATGCCTGAAATCACCTTTTAGTTGTCTTCTGGAATATATAAGAACCTGGTCAAGCTCAGGCTGACTAGGAGCCAGGTGAGAGCTTACACGATCACGCCACTGACTTGTTAAGACACTTTCACAAAGGCTTTTTGATTTCACTTGCACCAGCAGCCTCACGCTGAAAGGTTACACTTACAATCAAAGAGAATCTATGAGCTCAATGCAACATGAGCCATTTCTTAGTCACAGAAAGAAGACAACAAAGATTTCCCCCCAGAACCAGTGGGGTATCATTCAACACAGAATCAGAATCTGAATACAGCGTTAATAAGAGCATGAGGTACATCGGTCTATAATTGGTGGGTTTGTGGAGCTCTGTGAAGCCCCAATCCAAGAGAAAGAAAAAGACAGACAAAGGGATGAAGCTGTGGCCTTTCTGCAGCTCTCTGTATATTCACCCTCGGGAACCAGTTTGTTGGAAGGGCAGAGGATCTGCTCAATGTTGTACAAGAAGTTAGTGTTGAGGCAGCGGGTGCCTCCGTATCTCCGTGACTGTACCTGGTGCTGCTTATTCCTACCACACAGCTATGGCTGAGGCGAATTCCCTGGTGTTCTCCATTGCTCAGGGACATTATTCCAGCAAACCAATCTCTCTGGCTTAATTCAGCCTCTACAGATGAATTAATGTAATCCACAGCTTTCTACAACTGGAAATCATGAGAGGCAAAGTCCAGTCTAGAAATGCAGCGCCTTTCCTTATAATGGTGCTAGACCGGCTGGACATAGTCTCACCAGTGACTGTTAATCTGAAAGTAGTTTAAAAGGATGATGGTGTACTGGTAGGTACTTTGGAATTCATTCCCTCCCTTCTTCTGCCAGACCCTCAATTGCGTAACTTTTCTAGAAGTGCTGAAATGCTAATCTTTCCCATTCATCCATTTGGGCAGGGATAGGAATGGGGAACCTCTGTGTTCTGCCACAGGGTTAATTATGGTGACTTACGCATTACTGTACTGTCATGAGAGCAGGCTGATACTTTATGCTTCATACTGTATAATTCAACTATTGTCAAACATCAAATCCCCAAAATATAGCACAGCCCTGTAAGGAAAGGGAAGTAAATGACATAATATATGGAATATGAGCAATGCCTAAGAAGGGATAAAAAAAAGCCTAAGAGGCACAATCTTCCATCGAGGCCTGAAACCCATGCTATTTAGCAACCCAAAGTGGTTACTCAGAGAAAGAACAGAAAAGCATGTCAGGCCTAGAGTGATGCTTCTTCCACCTTCCAGCTTCTGGCAATCTGCCATTTAGGGATTTCCTGAGCCAGAGGTTGCATCTGCATCAGCGTGTTTAATAGCCCCTGCTGGACCTATTTTCCATGAATTTGTCTAATTGCTTCTTGAATCTATATCTGTCAGCAATAAGTTCCACAACTGAATTATGCACTGTGTGAAAAAGCACTTCTATTTGTTCTGGTCTAAAGTAGCTGCCTGAAAATTCCCTTCATTGCCCCTTTAGTCTTGTGTTATAACAGGGGATAGTCATTTCCAATTCACTTTTCCCATGCCATTTATGAATTTACACACACCTGTATTACTTGTCTCTCTTCCAAGCTGAACTGCCCTATTTAATTTAATCTCTTCTAGGAAAGCAATTTTATAACTCTGCTCATCCTTGTTGCCTTCCTCTGTGGCTTCTCTTTTTCTATCATATCCTTTTTAAGAGAGGATGATCCGGACTGTACACTTGGTCAAGAGATGGGTGGATCATAAGTTTGCAAGCTGCATAAGGCCATTTTCTATTTTGCTGTCTACTTCTCACTTAAACATGCCTAACATTGTATTTTCCCCTTTGTTCTCTAGCTGCAGGCAGGTCAGTTCTCTCTTGTCTGTTTATGCTGTAAGCTCTTCAGGGTAAAGCTGTTTTCTGATCATGAATTTGTACAGGACCTACTGCACAATAGGGGGCTACAAAACAGACTTTCTGAAGGTAGACAACACTGGTAACCAATTTTTATGCAGACAAACCTAAGTTAGCTAACCCTACTGCTTGCTGATGGTGACTTACAGGAAATGGTCACGCAGGCCACGTACCTGTGGGGTTAATCCCAAAACTGCATTCTACATGCAAATGATAGGCAGGTAGTACAAATGACACAAACCATAGAGCCAATAGTAAACAATTCCGTTTTAGTGAAGTGCTCAGCAATGCATGGAAAAAATCCATTATGAGCAAATAATAATCGCTCCAAAACTCTGTTTTTGGCTCAGGAAATCCTGAGCCCCTGCTAACTTATGCCAGGGGAACGCACCAGAGGATTAGTGCCATAGTTTTATCCTCCTCAGAAGCTCTGCTGTTGGCCACTGGTGCTAACAGATAAAGGAATAGATACCTTTTTGGTTTCATTTAGCATGTCTGTCTTTATGTTTTTATTTTCAACCATCTTAATTGCAGTTGCATCCCATAGAGCCGACTGCTTAGCAAACCCAGACGTGAGGCAGTTCCTGTCTGAATACATTTCATCCTAAAGAGGCACAAAAAGATCCAGACTTTCATGCATTGTGGCCAAATACATTTCTTGTTTGCTATAGAATTGCACTGATCAGAGCTATACATCTCTTCCACTTCCTGACCAGCACACCCCAAGCACAGTGTCTTACGTTCAAGTCAAGAATCTTTGTGGGCCAAAACTCAACCCTTTATACCCAAATGTTCTCAACTACTGCTTTCATACCTAGCATTGTCTGTCCCCGCCCTACTCCTTATCTCCAGCATCCACAGACTCTGGATCTGTACTTTGCAGAGCACTTGCAAAGAGAATCTGAATTAATTTTTAGAACAGATTAGCTAAAATGCATTGAATATCTGTGTGGACATACTTACTCTGAATTAAAGTAGCCCTAATTCAATTTAACTTACTTCACTTCCAAAGTGAATTAAGGTAAATGTAATTGAGCCTACTTAAATTCTGATTAAGAGTCTTGACATCTGCCACAAGTGTAGCTATATTATCCACAGGGAGTTAATTCACCACCGTAAGTGTGGAAACACAACTAACTGCATAGCAGGAAAGCCAGAGAAAAAGGAAATCGTTAGTCCCTGAATTGCAATAATCACCACAGTGTATTTATGCTAAATGCATATTTAATTTGGGAGGCAACATTCTTGCATACCAAAAAGGGAAATAGACTTACCTTGCTTAGAAGAACAATCCTATAAAATTTTCCAGTTAAATTTTTATTTTATAATAGGATTATAATTGCGTCAGAATTCCAGAGAAGTTGGTTAAGGAAAAAAAAGATAAAGTTTCATCACAGTAAGTGCAACAGCAAGCAAATTTTCCTTGCTAACTACGGCTGCATGAGTGTCTGTCTTTATGTGGGCATAGTAGAAAATGTCTTAGAAAATTACCCCAGTTTACACAATATATCACAGAAAACCCATGTGTGCTCTGCTGCGCTTTTCTTCTCCCTATCAATTTGATGGTTAATACACTTGTCTTCACCTGATTGCAGAATCAGAGAAACCTCAAGCTCTTGCTGCCTTGATGCTGTACCTGTTTCAGGCCACATCTATGAATAATTCTACTGCTATTGACAGTAAGAGGCTTGTGGATGTCCTTGAACAGCCTCGTGGTTTCAACTCTTGGTTCAAGGGTGCCATCCCTGATAGAATTACTTCCTATGCTGTTGGTGAAGCTGCACATACTAGATATAATTGAAAAAGCTGTTTCTTCATGATCTGCTTTTACTATAAATCAAGAGTTCTGTTATTTGAAAAATCAAGGTTTAACTTTGTGCATTATTCATTCATTCCATGCTATTATTATGCTGATCTTTTGTGTACAGCAGTAGTTATTTACAACTGAACTGTGAATCTAAAACTTAAAAGCAGTTTTCCAGCTTATCCTTCACTTCCCTGTTGACAGCCATAGCAAAAGCAGAATTGCTAAGGTTACTGGCCCAACCTGGGTTTAGGAGGTGCCTGAATAAAGAGCAGAGCTCCAAAGCAGCAAAAGGTGCCTGAGAGCAAAACAAGATAGTAGTAGCCAAAGGAATAGGTACCTTCTTTAGACTGTTACACAGCCTAATAATCCTCCCCAGCTCTCTCCACATGTCTGCAGGTATGTGAAGTCCTTGTGATGTTTGGCCAAGGCTTTTGTTGTCCAAGTCCTATTCATGCTGTTCTGTATTCAGACTGGAGGAGCATGCATGTTTCTAGAGATAAAGAAGAAGGAAAGCTGTGACCTTTCCCATGAAGAAATCTAAGACCTTTTCTGGACCAGCCTCAAACACAGTAATGAAGGACTAAGGCTCACTTTCTGACATATATATGCATTTTTTCTAACTTTATCTTCTAAAACTTTACAAGGTTTGACACTTATTCCTTCCTGTACACCTCATTCCAACAGCTGCATCGCCAGTGGAAATTTCTCCATAGTCTCTAATATTAGCGCTGTACATGTTGAGAACATGGGATTTGGCAAGAAATTTGCCTTCTCCTAGATTTCAGTCGGTTAGAATTGCACTGTAGAATCAAGGGTAATTTCATAGGTTTTGTAAGAAATTTTCAGTAGAAATTTGAAGGCTTCTTGTCTTCCCTGCAGAATTTCTCCTCAGAAAGACACCAGAGATACCCTAAATAGTAACTCAAAGTTGCCATCTCAGCCTGATGGGCAGCAAGCTCTACACCAGCTCTCCTTGTCTACCCCATAGAAAGTGTGTCAAGGATATGACTCTGCCTGTATGCTACTCTCCTCTACACATTCCCCAACACAGTCCAGCTTATTTCCAGGTAGTACTGGAAACTTCAAACTTGTTAACTTGTTTTAACTACCTTTCACTAACAATCAGACTTTTTTTTTAATTAAAAAAAAATAGATGCATTTTAAAAAAATACTGTTTGAAATAGAAATACAAAAAAGTTTACTAAAATGGTGGGGAAAAAAAATTCATGTCTGAAACCAAAACATTTCATTCTGAAAATTCCCTTAACAATCAAAGTCCACATTGACACCAAGTGAGAAGAGAGAAAAAGACGTTACTTGATATTTCTGAGAGATTTATTCCTCTGAGAAAATGCTTGTTGACAAAGACAGGGGAGAAAAAAAAAGCAGAAACAACACACAAAAAACCCTGAAACCCAGAAAGAAGTGGGTTTAAAGGGGACATAAATATGTAAGGGATACAAGACCTTCCTACCTCATCCCCAGAACATTTCAGAGCAAGACTAATAATATTATTTTAATGATACCCATGTAGGAATCTGTTTTTCTACCTGGAATTTCTTGCCTGACAAAGTGATCAAGGCCTCAGCCTCAGGTAACTCATAGAGAAATAATATGTGCGAAAAAATATAATTTTAATGTCTTCTACCAAAAATGATGACCAGCTGTGCCCTCTATACTGGCATTATTAGTTCATTACTTCCAGATAATGGGGAAGTAGCTTTGCTGTGTGGTCATAAGTGAAGTAGACTGGAGTAGTGAGTTCAAAACTGACAGAAAAAAAAAATTCCAAGAACTCAACTGAGAAGCTTGCTGGAAAAGTGGGGCTGAAGATCTAAATGCAGGAGGTGGATGATTCAGTAATGAATGGAAGGCTCATTTTGACAGGTTGGGCTGCCATCCAAGCTAATTTGTTTCCAAGCCTTCAGTTTGCCAACTGAAGTGGCTGAGAAATAATAGGCCCCCAAAAATATTTCTAAGGAAACACAATGCCCATTATCACTGAAGGAGAAAGAATCTGCACATTTGAAAGAGGAAAAAGAAATTTGAGATCTGCCAACTTTGGCCAGTTCCAAATGACACAGGAAGGAGCAGTTACAGTGTAGTGAAAGGAAAGAAGTAGAGTATTGTTAAATAAATTCAAAGTAGAAGTCATCATAAAAAATCGACACAATAAATAGAAGGATGTTTCTTTCACAGAGGGATGGTTTTATGGCTGAGCCCATGCAAGCAGCCTATGATAAAGAAAAGAGTCAGGGGCATAGGAAAAAAGAACAGTACATAATAAAATGAAAAATAATGAGACAATCTCTTTATATTTGACTTGGTCATCATAGAATTTCATATAACCCAGTTTGGATATTTTATAAACATTAGAGACTTAAAAAACTCCCACACACAAACACTTTGTAGCTCTCAGTAAAGTCAACAACAGCAAGGAATGTCTTGTAATTGTCACCAGAGGTTACGCCTGGGCTTCCTTGTCCTTCCAGTCACACGGTGCTTGTACAATCTCAGCCAACACACTTACAACATGTCTACATCGAGCACTGTGCGGAAATACCCAACTTACTGGTAAGGCCACATGGCACAGCACAGAGTTGTGTTGGTTTAACACCTCGAGCTGGGAAACGGAAAAGCCACGTTCTGTCCATGGATCAGCCAGATGCAAAGACCAGACCTGCTGAACGGGAGCTGCCTGTCCCTACATCAGAGTTGAAAACACACCCACAGCCACTCTCTGCCTTCATACCGTGTTTCTTCATGTTTACTAAGATGACAGCTCACCTAGAAAACAGAAGCGAAGCAGGAGATTTGATAACCATTTTCCAAAAAGTGAAAGGTTTTTTTAGAGTAGCGCAACCAGATGTTCCCTACTAGAAAAAGGAGTTAGCTTTATGTGCAGTTAAGCAGAATAAGAGATTTTGAAGTGTTAAGAAACCACTTCATGGCTACAAAAAATACCTATGGAGGTTGTATACTCTTTTTCACCACAGACTTTTATGAAGAGGCTAGACATGGCCGACATATATATATAAAGGGTTTTTTTGTTTTAATTTATGAGAACACATAAAAAAATGGTTATTATTTGTAAAAATATTTCCTTATTATAGTTTTTTTTCTACCTAAGGGCACAACATTCCAGTTTTCTGGAATAGTGGTATCTCATCTGTTTTAAGACCTGCTCAGCAAAAAAAAGTTACCTGTTAGCCTTCAGCTTAGGTTTTCCTAACATTCAGCAGCTGCAAAACTCACCTTTCTCACATGCTACACACTTGATGCTACACCCTCTCTTTTTGCCAGCATTGTGCACAAAAGCAAACTAACATTTTGCTAAAAGACTTGCCAGCCTTTTGCATGATACCATCTCTGTGATGCCCCAACAACTCATGACTATAGAAATGGCTTTCTCAGCCTCCCTCCTAACCATCTTCCTGATTTGAAACCTCCTTTTTTCTGTAAGGTATGTTCAGCCTGCGTTTTTAAATGAATGAAGGAAGAATGAAACTACTGTAATTTTCTTGCACTAGACAGATTTCTAAGTGTCAAGTGGTTTTAGATGCACGTTTCRTGGTAGACGGTAGTGAGGACCATTCCTAATAGATTTATACAGGTGCCCACTACCTCCATTTCCACTGAGAAGGGAATCTAGCACTGAAGGTTATTTTTTTCTATTTCTAATACAATTGCACTACCAGGCTACTTAATTAAATGGGCACTCAAAACTAACATGTTCCTTCAGGGTAAATCTAAATTGCAATGGGAAGGTATGACTGCAACTTACGTAGGCATACCAAGCTGAGCTTCCACCTCATGAGTATCAGTAGCAACAAAGCTACACCTGAGCAGGCTTCATTGCAGACTGTATCACTGCACACATATTCACACAACTGTGTCACCTCCGAGTTTTTTACAGCAGCTAGATTAAAACTAGCTACAGCAGAATCAGGGCCAGCATTGGACTCATGAAATATTTGAGAAGATAAGATATGGAGTCCCTTCCCTTTCCAATCACCCAGTGAATTTCTACCTAACTTAATTTCAGAGCCTTTGTAACTGCCCCCGTTGCTTGCCCCTAAAGCCAATAGTGTTTCCATGTGCTCATTTGCAGCAAGGTACACTTTTAATAAGTATGCACTGTCATACCTTGCAGTCTTTTCATGTCAGTTGTTTTCATGGGTGGTCACCTCTCCACAGCAGAGCCCAAGGATTTATTCAATACCTCGCAAATTGATTCTTCCTCATGAGAGGGTACTGGCTGGATGCCACTGAAACAGAAATAACCATGTTTCCGGAGGTGTTTATTCAATAAGCTGCATCTTCACAATATTCTGTTATTGGAAATCCAAGTATTTTAAGAAATTAACCTTTTGACAGAATTCTGACAAGGCAGGATGTTTTGCTGTTAGATGAACAGTATCCTGACACACTTAAACAGATTAATATTTGTGAATTTTGACATAATTACTGATTTCCTCAACAGATTTAAAGTCTAAGTTTATCTTCATGCTAATCCAATTTCATGCCTAGAACAGAGCAAGCACAACAGAATGTCTTTCGTAACCTTCCGATATCATTAATTATTGCTACATTGGGAGTTACAGCATGGAACAAACAGGTTTTTAAATGGAAATCATTTGTCTCTCAGCAGGGAGACTCAACAGTTTTATTTCCTTCAACACCAAGCTGCATTCAAGTAATCTTGTTTCATGGTGATCCTCCCTCGACAACCTGCAAGTCAATGGTGAAATCCCATCTATTTTGTCCCTGGATTGGTCAAATATGCTGCCCATAAGGGGAGGTGTCTATTTCCTCTCCTAATTGTGGAGGAAGGGTTTTCTATACATTAAGGCCACGCTTTCCCCAAGCTGTGGGCATTTGGTCAGGTTTCCTGGTGATTTTCCACAAAAGGAAATCCCCTAACTCATTAAAAAAAAAAAAATAGATTAATTGACCGGTTCAGTAACAAGCTGCCCCAGGACCCAATAAACTTTACAAAGGGTACATTCCAATTACGACTGGGCTCAGCATGAACCTGATAAGTAAGCCAGCATAATCTTTCTCCAGCATTAAGATTTTTTTTTCCTTTTCCCCCATTAATTTAACTCTTTCTCAGCACTTGTGGATTGACTAACTTCTTATTTTCCCTTTCCCTGTGAATGTTAACCCCACTGAACAACTACCAGCAACATGATCTAACAGGTTCAATAAAACCAACCACTGGTCTACAATCACTTTCTTGGCACTGCTGTGGCCTTGTAAGAAGGGTTAGCTACAGTGCTGCCTTCTTCCACACTTTGCCTGGTGTCATAAAATGAATCCAGATCTCAGACCAGGACATGGAAGAGGGAAAGTGATCTTCTCACAGGAGAAACATCTGGTGGAGCAATTGGAACCACTTCCTAGCAGAGTACAGCTACAAGCCTGCCTTCACTATGTGAGAGGGCTGGGAGGGATACAGGGTCTTTTGGTAACGAGCCTAAGCGCAACAGCAGGAGAAGGAAATAGAAGGCAGACATCAAGTTAGGGAGACAAAAACAAAAGTTACTGGCTACAAAACATTTGTTGTTTTATATTCTCATATGTTAGTCCACCATAGCATTAGACGATACAGACACATAAGAAAGAGCATCTAAGACTCAAGTACTCTTAACCCTTTTGCGCCCATCCCTGTTCTAAGGCTCTGTCTAGAAAAGCCTGATGTTTGGTAACACATACATATCGGATGTGAGTAAGCCTGGTTAGCCAAAAAGAAGAGCTCCTCCTAATTTTAGATCTTTGCAGCGGTTCCCCACCTGAGGCACCAAGCTGCATGCGGATACGGAAGACGATGCGCTTCAACTCTATCTCGTCTTTGCCTATGAGGAATATTGTGGAAGCGCAGGCAGAGAGCGGGGTTGTCCTCAGGTACAAAAGAAATCATTTGACCACCCTGGCAGCATCTGGATGTGGCTCAAACAATCATTAGGCATCTCCTCCAGAGACAGACACAGAGGTCAGGTGGAAGTGTCCCATGAACTGCATCTGCTCTGCAGAACCCCCAGCCTGACCCTGCTGCCACACAGCCTGGCTTGGGTACCGAACCCAAACTGTTCCACCGAACTGAACGCTACTGATGCAAGACAACCTTTATTCACACAGGCTTATTTCGAAAACATTCAATGATTACCTGACTAGTAATGTAAAGCAAATTTACACACCTGCCTGGTAACTACTGCTGCTTTTAACACATAAAAATGCACAGAAATTTGTACAGAAGACACTTAAACTGTTTGGACCTACATCTACTTCTGCTCAGATTTCATTTTCGTACATTTATTATGCCTAGCCTGCACTGTATTTCTTGTAGGAACAAGAATAGCTGTAATTATTGTTGTCAATCAAAGTTTCTCTGAAGTCCTCAGCTTTACTGTTTCAATAACTCATTTTTACCGGTGGCAAATAACTTCAACAAACACTAGAGCCTAATTTGCAGTTTGGTTCCCTTGTCATTTTCTGAGTCATCTTGCTGGAACGCTGTGAGGCAAGAGATTAGTTTTAGGACTTTTTTTCATCTTCCCTTTCTTTACATCTGAGGGCTGTTAAGAAATTTGGTTTCAATAGCTCAGACATATCGAAGGCGTACTACAGGTACCGAAGGTGCAATGAAATACAAAGTTTATTCTACTGCACTACAAAGAGAATACCTGATAAACTGTTCCAAAGTCAGCCTTAGCACATGCAGGTGCAGCTGTTATTGGTTTCACTGGAATTACAGTTGCTTACAACTGGTGCTGGATTTAGACCCTTACAAGTAAACTCCTCAGCATCACATAAGTCTCAACTGTGATTGCACACCCATTGGTGTAAATCAGAAGTAATTCTACCAATGATGCACAAACCTCAAGGTAAACATCAGCCTCCCAAAATAGCTAAGATGCCAAAAATAAACATGATACAATGCTGATGGATTTATAGGTAACTGACAGTTTCCTCCTCAGATTCTTAATCAGGTGTCACTGAGAGGTGCTAATATAATTAGGGATGAGATATGGATTAATAGGAAGAAAATATCATAACCTCACTCTTACAATAAAACAGCCCGTACACTATACTTACCCGCAAACTGCACCATTCTTCTGGTAGCATGACATTTGCTAAAGCAAAAGCCTGTTGATAATTCTCTATGGTCCTATATAGCACTCTGCCATGGCTGCTCTTCAAAAGGCCATATTTATCCCCTGGGAAATATAGCTGTATTAATATGACATTTTGTCACAAATTAATCTTAAATAGGGGTAATATTTTTGACACTGAGTTGAAACTGGAACTAAAAGGCAGTTCAGGTGGTTAAAGTGGCAATATCCTGTAGCAGACTTATATTCCCTGAGATAATACTGTTATGGTGTAAGTACCAATGTACTCGGAGGTACCAAGGGGGAGAACTGTGCAAGTCTTTCTTCATTTTAACAACAGACATACAGGATCATTGGCCTTCTACTCTTTATTACAGCTGGTAGTACAGTAATGCCCACTGATCCCAAACATCAGAGTCTATGGTGCCAGGTGCAGTATAGAATAACAAACTTTGTGCTCAGAAAAAGCAGCCAAGACAGATAATTAGCACCTCATCTACCATCATGATGGGTTGCACTGTAGAAAAGTAGACAGACAGTTTAAAAAAGATTTTTTTTTTTTTTTAAAACTAATTTCTCATTAAAGCGATTAGAAGTGGCCTGGTCTGGTTTTTAATTGAAGTCCCATGGCACAAGTCAGTTGTGACGAAAGGGATTCTCTGTGATGTGCTCTCTTTCCTGCTGTGGAAGTTCCCAGGCTTTGTACAGTTCGTCAATGCCAGGCTAATTAACACAATGTAATCTTGCCACTTACACCCATTTCCCAACTCATTTGCACATAGCTTCCACTATTACAGAAATCAGGGTAAATTCATAATACAGATTTCCACAGGAGCTGACCCTATTATACAAAGGATGCTGTTAACCTTTTCTATTCCGTTCCTCCAAACTACATGTTGCTGATGGTCACTGAAGATGACTGGTGATTTGGTGCACCCAAATATTACCTTATGGGCACTTCAGTGTACATCTCAGCTGTTCTTCACCAATTGCATGTCATTTGCCTTTAATGGGATCATTTTCATTAAGACTAATGTCTCCTCCCTGGCTGTTTAACTCAATTCCCCCCTGAACCTGAAGGCTGCAGCCAGAGGCCATCCAGAAATATTTGTGTTATATGAAAGACTGAAATATCTACTCTTCTGATCTGTTTAATAGCTATCTTTGAGATGTGATGTGAAGCCCACTGACCACTAGTGGTCATTAAAGATCCTATAGCACTTTTTGCAAGAGCAGAGGGTATTATTAACTCCAGGATTCTGGCCATATTCCAGTTTGGATAATTACATTCTACCGCACTAAAATTCCCCCTGCAGTTTCAGTTGGGGAACTTCTGTTCTTCACTTCCTCTTTTAACAACCAGAGCAAAGTGTCGCTCGTGCTGAATTGCCAACACGTTCCATCCCCGAACTCGGGTACGGGACTCGGCCCATGGGTACACATTCTGCAAAATGCTCTGGGACTCGTTAGTAAGGAAGTCACAACATGTGACCTAGAAAACCATAAAAACATAGCTCCAACCTCAGCGATACTGCAGGTTGATCACAACACTTACATGTTGCTGGATTTTATTTCTGGTAAATGCAATCAACATAAAAGGTCTGGGTATCTATCAATGCTGCCCTGAAACTCCCCAGGCTGGACAAAGAGGTTTTGCTGGTGAGCATTTTATCAACTGCTCAAGCAAGCGT
Source organism: Phoebastria nigripes (assembly GCA_035582835.1). NCBI lineage: Eukaryota > Metazoa > Chordata > Aves > Procellariiformes > Diomedeidae > Phoebastria > Phoebastria nigripes. Next base: position 6,776,945 of record JAYKAV010000001.1, read on the forward strand.
AAGAATCAATCTGGCTGAGATCTAAAATTCAGGCCTTTCTGCACCTGAGTAATCACTTGGCTGTACTGAGTGTCCATGAGTTTTTAGGTAACAAATGGATCTTCTGGAAATAGATAGTAAATACAAGCACCCCGAATTTCTGTATTGGGGAACACCATAAAATATTCATCTGAGGGGAGGGTTTTTTACTTGAACAGGGAACCATGTTTGTTTATCCAGCTGAGTTGCTTGCTCCTTCTAAATACTATTAGCTAAGAATGAAATGCATCCGTAGCGAGGCAATGAGAGATCATAGAGGTACCATTTTAATGTCCTAGAGAAAGAGGGAACATAAAAAGACAATGTAAGAGCGGGAAGCACTTCTGTAACTTTGTCAAGAGAGGCAAATCCACCATGTATTTAAAGGTTGGTTTGATTGATTGGGAAATCTAAGCCTGAGACTCGGAAATTATGATGGCTAAACAGACCAATTCACTGAACTATTAAAGAAACCTTGAAAATACTATTTCTGTGTTCATTTGAGAGCAAACAGACAAAATTCTCTTCTCTGAATTCCTCCAGCTTAGCATAAGAAAGATGATACATTGTAGATTCTGTTGCTCCAGGCAACTGATGAGGAACCTCTTTGATGTGCTTTGATTAATGCTGGCTTCTCTGATTCAATGATATTTGGTTCCAGCTCCACTTTAAAAAAAAAAAAAAAATCCTTACTACCACAGGGAAAAACATTAAGGACACTTGCTTGGAAAACACTTGGGCTTATGTTAAGAGTGCTTATTCAAGATCAGAAAGTTTTGTTGCCTGTATTGTTCTCTCTCCTTTGAGCTGGTCACCTTGACTGTAAACCTGGACACCAGGTATACTCTCCTGGGGTAGTACTTTCCATCTTTTAGAATGATAGAAAAACAGGAGTGAAAGGGACTTCCAGAGATCGTGTAAGCTCCCCATCCCCCCCAAATCACCTAATTGTTTCTAGCAGACATCTATCTGTCTCTGTGACGGAGGTTGCATACTCCCCCGGAATGGTCTATTTTGGAATTTGACTATCCTACCCACTCACACCTTCAGACAAAGAGATGCTTTCAGGAAACATTAGGCCTCCAGAGAAATACAGCCATTCCTGTAGTAAACTGTGGAAGTTGTATAAAAATATATAGAGCACATCACTTCAGTAATGTTTGATTAAAAAATGAAAATGGATTATGTATCCAGCTCAGGTGGGAAGGGATTCAGTTAGAGTCGGAACAGCTGGAACCTACCAGGATTCCCTGGCTATTCCACAACTTTGGGATTTTATCATTGTTAATTTTGAGTCCAGCAGTTTCTGATTAATCAGACCAGATCACAATACCAAGCCATCTTAGTCTGACATCCAGTTAACAGTAGAAGAAACAGAGCCAGTAACCAGAAGGAGGAAAAGAGGACCACCTATCATCTTTCATTCACAGGGCAGACATCCTCAAACTCTCAGTCCAAGAAAACTCCCACTTGTTTCTGAACGAGCTGTTCAAAAGCGGCATTTTCCTGAATGGACCAGTACAGCTCATAGACTAAAGGCTATTCTAGAATGAGCCAATGGCATTTTTATACTGCTCTGAGTTAATATCAGTCTACACTGCAATGTGTATATTGATAGTGGTTTAAGTTAAGATTTTTTTAATTTTTTTTTTTTTTTAAGAAATGTGAATTCCCGTATGCCCTACTTTGGTAGCTTAAAGATTATAGGAGGTCAAAAAAAAATAGGTCAGTGAAAATAACATTGCAACAAGAAATTAATTGCAAAGAACGTTTAATATGACAGGGGACTACATAAAATCCTATTATATTTCCTCACTATCCTACTCAGTAGTCTGTACTATTGCTATACTCAAAGGCCAGGGCAGTCTCCCAGGGTAAATTGCTACATTAGTTTGACATTTCTGGCTCCAATTAACCTTATATTTGAGCTATTTTCCAAGGGTTTTTTAAAAAAAATCTGTGATAAGGTTATGTTTTTCTATTAGAGTTTCAATTGCTTAATGGCCTGTTCCTGATGCCAATCCCTCTTTAAACACAGCCTAGGTAAGAAAATTAGGCCATAGTTTGACAATACATTGCCTTTGGCAGGAGGACCAGCCTAAGGTATTCCAACCTCTCCCTCCTTGCCCCTGTCCTCGCAGGACAACACACTATCCTCTCCTTTGCACCCACCAGACTAAGTGCTGCACTGCAATCCAGGAAATAATCTGGCTTCAAAAGCTTGCCAAAAACTCTACTTTATCAAGTCTGGACTGTGAAGGAATCAGAAGAACAGAGAGGATCTCTGATTTGAGGAGGAAAGCAGAATAACATCCCAGTTTTGCAACTAAGGGCAATGCATCAAATCACACCTTAGATGCTGCAGTTAGCCTGAGTGTAAATGTTAAGTATGGACATCACAAGGGCAGGTACGGAGAGGACACATAGCCAGGTGGAGGTCACTGAGCAGGATCCCACAGAACTGTTCCACTGAAGATAGCAAAGCCATCAAATTACAGCTGTTGTGGTTCTGGCCTGCTTACCTTTTGTTTATAGCAGTACAGACACTTATAAAAATAAAAGATGGTGGCTTCCACCACGGGATGGGTGGTGCCAGATCCTGCTCTTTTTCCTTGAGCTTTAAGGTGCAATTGCACTATACTCCTGATGTAGTACCATGTTACCATGAGGGAGGAAGACTGCCATATTCCACTCATTCCTAGGCATGCCTTTACATTTGCATCCTAGGGGATCATGCAGGAATGGCATAAGTTGGATTAGAGAGGTCTTCCATCCGCAAAGTAACCTTGATCAAGAAAAAACAAGACTTATCTTCTGATCTATATATTAGCAAGCAATGCAAGCAATTGTCTCAACAAGGAAAGAGCAGGACCAAGGTCTTGCTAATACCTTAAGCACAAAGTATAAGTACATTCACTCTGACATTACTTGCAGCTATTATTGGCATTTTGAATAGATATCTCCAATTCAGAAAATGCTGCCAGGAACACGCAAAAATTTGTTGAGAACCAATGAAGCCTGCCCACAGCTGCAGATCCAGCTAGATCAATACCTTCTGTGGACAAACCAAAGAGAAAAAAGAAGAAATTCAAGAAACCTTTCTCTGTGGCCACTTGCCCACATAATGTTCAGTAAACACTACCAGTGAAATTAGCTTCCTCCCTCTCCACAGACACAAACATATATTCATTATTTGAACCTCACCAGAAAGTAATTCCTGGGAATAAGTCTTCGTCTGTAATTTGCTGGCAAGCAGTTTGCTCCAAGTATGAAATTTTCAAAACATGAAATTCAAGCTATATGACCTACAGTTTGGCAGAAGAATCAATTTTAATGCTTTAATCACGATTCTGATATAAATGCTTACATTTATGAATGCAAATTCATTAGCTACGAGCATTTGCCAAAAAAATATCTTTTTGAAACATTCCCAATGTCAAGTCTGTTTATTTTAATGTTTCCAGAATTGAATTACTCAGGAAGTGAATCATCTTAAATTTTATTTTTATTTTCATATTAATGTATTTCAAATGGAAGGAATAATAGCTAGATTTTGCAGATCCGCCCAGCTTCAGTATTAGGTGAGGAGTAATAATACTGCACAAAGCATCATAGAGACAACTACAGAAGTGCGAGAGCTGAGATATGGTTGGCAAGGAAACCACAATTTACAATAGCCTGGATTTTCATATGCAGAACCTACAGCACTGTAATGCTAATTATGTACAGCAAGGCAACGCTCTGCTTCTGAAGTCAAGTCACTCCATTGACTACCAAACTAAGCAAATACCGTGTACTTCATCACCACGCAGAATTTCTCTGATAGATCCAATGGAAGTAAATGACAAAATTCTCCTTTATTTCAGTGAACGAAGATCAGGACCTTGGGCCTTATTTTATTTATTTTAATCCATTCTTAATACCATTTACCATCCATAACTAAATGGTATGGTAAAATCCACATCATGCAATACAGTCCTCTACTTAAAAAACAAACAAACAGATTTTGGAGATACACAGTGAGAAAATAATCATGGCTAAGACTTTCAAAAGACTGATAGTCAAGTTAGGTAACTTAATAAGTCATGGCATGGTCTTTAAAAGCACAGGAGCTCTTGAAATCACGTAACAAAAATGAGGACACTTATTTAGGTGCCTAAAGAAAGTTCAAGTTAGAAGTGAAGTTTTAATAGCCATCAAAAAAACCCAACACTAAAATGATACTTCTGAACTACAAAAATCATTCACCTCAATCCTGAAATCCTCGTCAATATCTTATTAAAATAAGGCATATACAGAAATTATTAAACCAGATTAAAGCTACTATTGAAACCCAAAGCACAGGTGTGACTCGCAGCCTATGTGGAGATGTACAGGCTTACAGCAGACTTCAGGCAAATTTCAGCTCCAGTTGCTCAGAGCAATTGGCTGTTGCTCTCTCCCTTCTTCTCAGGACCTCAGTATCAAAGAGCTCATAAGATAAATAAGATCCAGTTTGGAGAAAACTTTCCAGAATTTAACTCTACACTGGATACCGATAGTGCATTTTGAACTTAGTGGTCTGAGATGCAGATCCTGCTAGCAAACCTAAAGTCACAAGAGATCCTGCCCTCCGTGCAAACTTGCTGTGCTCTGTAGCTAACCCTTGACCGAGCGAGTCATTCCCTGCCAAGAAACAAGGAGTTTGCAGGGGTGTGAAGCCAGATGCTAGACCCAGAACGCTGCTCACCCCTCCCTGCTCGCCGCTGCCCAAGATCAACAGAGCCGGCCATTATGTAATCTTCTGCCAATTTGCATTGTAAATGCCGTCTGAGAACCGCTTTATCCATCTGGAGGTTACGGGCGTATCATTTATTTATTGYGTTGTCTAAAAATTACCTTTAGAAATATAAATGCTAATTTGACTGTAAAAAGATTGCATCAATGCAGAGAATCAGACTGGGGGATGTTTTCTACATTCATTAATGCAAAATAAACTGTTCTGTTTTTCAGGAGCTAAGGATCAAGGACTGTCTTTTACATAATTAAAACTCTGAAATTTTAATATTATCTTCCCTGCACAAGATTCAGAATTCAGGAAACACCTCTTTGAGTATTAATTGTGCAGAATAATATGGCTGTCTGTCTGTATGATCTCTCCATCCTTTGATGTTTAAATTGATCCTAGTATTCTGGAGACAGCTTCTGCAGAACTGATTTCCTTGTCTTTATTTTAGCTAGGTTCATTCAAAGGGCAAAATATCTAAGCATTCAGCTTTTGACCCTACTAGCAAATATTTAATGTATGAATTAAACTGGACAGGGCTTTGCCAGAAGCTCTCTTCATGTTTTATTTCTGAAGCTATTTTTACCAACATTTAATCGCTTAAATGTAAGGAGATAAAGACATCTCTGACAAACTGTGTTTATTGAGCTAAATGCCATCAAGGAAAGCCCTTTTATTTTTTTATAACGGGTTCAGCACACTTTGCATCTCTGGCTTTATTCTGAAACACACTGTTACAATCCTAGAGGATGATACAGTAGCTAATATTACCACTAAATAAATGCACAAGTGGATGGACACAGGAGGCAACTTGACAAAGAGATGGATGGATAAACTGGAAACTGCCTTTAATAGGCTCCCAGGAAATAAAAGAGTGGTCTATGATCTCCAGTTACTCTCCTGCCCTTTCTGTATATATTTACAAGGGACCATTCTGTAAAAACCATCAGCAAGCAAACAACAGTCAGGCACCTGATTAAAGGTCAAGCCAGCAGCAACAAAGCACAAATTAAAAGGGAAAAACCTGATTTCCATTCCCCCTCCCCTGCTCCCACCAACCAGTAGGCATTAGCGACCAGATTGCTGGAAGTCAGCAAAATCAAAAAAATTTTGGATATCCAAATATTTTGGATATTAATGACTATGTTTGGGATGGCCAGCAGGAGGAGGAGGAGAGGGTTTTAAGAACAAATAGCCAAAAGGTGGAAAGGGCAGCAGCAGAATGGGAGAATGACAAAACCAGGCCACCGCCAGTTGGAAAGGGCATTGGGAGCATGATCAAGTAATTAGCAGGTGGAAGGGGACGTTAAGGGTCAAAATCAATCTGTCAGTGGGCAGCAGGAAGGTATCACCACTAGCTCTTGACTGACCAATGCAAGAGGAGGTCCRCAGGCTGCTGGGAGGAAATTGCTGACAAACATTTGCCTCAACTCTGCACTGGCTGCAGCACGCTCCAGAATGGCCCAAACTTTTACTGCACACCCACCATTGCTGCTTCTGCTACACCTGCTCATTTTTGAGGGGAAAACAGGACTTCTTAGGACTTTGCTTTGCCCCCAGTAGGTAGACGACAAACAGGCAGTCTGCTATGATAACTAGCTTTCTGTCTATCTAAACAGGGGGGCAGACATTCCCAAACTAATTCCAGTCCGCAAACCGTTTAAATGCAAGTAATTAAACATAATGGTCCCTTCACTTCCCAGCCATCTTGGACCCCAACTTGTTTCTTTTAAATTGTTTTTATCAGGACTTGTCATGGCAAAAGGAGCCACACAATACAAACAGCAAGTATAAGCTAGACACATGGGGGAGATTCTTTCCCCCAAAGAGATGAGGGGAATTTATACACTTTTCTGAATTCAAGAACACAACTGTTTCTCTGTCTTTCTGAACTACCCACCCTTTGATGTTCAAATCCATCCTCAAGTACTGGACAGAGCACTGTAGAACTGATTTCCTTGTCTTTGTTTTTGTGAGGTTCATTCAAAGGTCAAAAATCCAAGTATTCAGCTTTTGACCCTAACTAATCTGACGGGCAGTACCACAGACAGGAAAACTCTGTCTATAGTAAAATGAATGGCAAGTGCTGAGCCAAACTTCCCCACCACACGTCCTACAGGACAGACTGTTGACAAATTTCCATTTACCGTCAGGGAGAGAGCAGCGTTGTAGCAGGTRAAGCCCTCCACCACTGTCCAGTCACCCTTTGGTGCCCCTGCGGAGGCCAATAATAGTGGCGATTTTTGTTATGGTGTAGTGATCTGTAAGTGGAGACATTCATCATTCAGAAGTCACAGTCGAACAAGCTGCTCAATGATGACCCGAGGGCACTCCCAGCCATGAAACCAGACTCAAACAGCAAGCTGGGGATATAAACACTCATGTTTAGGGATGAGTATTTACCTCCTCTCTCTCTCTCTCTCTCTCTCACTACTTCTATTGTTCAATAAATGGGTTGAGACCTCATGTGATGTCCTTCAAGAGTCTATAAAGAGCTACACGAGTTCCAGCAATCAAAAGAAAAAGGAGACTCTGTTAATAGTCCACACCAATGATCCACTCACATTCATCATAAACGGACAAAAAGATTAGGCGTCCAAAAATCTGAAGACCAAATAAACTGCTTTATTGCACATAGGTGCATTAATTAACTGTTCTCCTGCTTCCTTAAGACCCAGTTCCCAAATACTATTATTTCAATAGCAACTGCAGAGCTATGTGCTGTCTCCAGGGGGAAAAAAAAAAAAAAAAAAGAAAAAAGAAGGGAGTGAAAAAAAGTGAAACCTTTTCCTCAAGGGGCCTCTAAATCCATTTTCAGGCAGGACCCAGCAAGAATGCTGACATTTTTCATGGAGAAGGGCTGGAAGTCAATAAAATTCTGAGAATGTTTCATGGCCAGCACACCATACGAGGGACGTTTGTGGGTAGATGATCAGGCATCTTTATGACTGCCTAGTTACCATGCCCATCTAATTACCTACTGGAAAAATTCTATCCATCATCTACCGTCTACCTTCAGTGAGAACAATGCTACTGTCCGCTCCAGTTTCCCAGTCGGAGCAGATTGCCATGAACAGTAGCAATAATGACATCCCCTTCTGTCCTCACAGGAACGGAACACAGAAATATAGCTGCTGGGATTCTTCTGCACACTTTTGCCAGCTCTCTTGCCAGGATCTAGCTGTAAGACAGACTGGATCCAGAGATGGCTTCATAAAGTGGAAAAAAAAAAACAAAAACAAACCCCCAAAAAACCCAACGACCAGATGTGCCCAATAATTGAGAAAAGAGACCCTTTCTCTCATACAGCTATATGAAACTTGCAGCATAATGCAAGAAAGAGCTTTATCTAAAATATAAAATAGGACATCAGAACTCTTAGGATTTTGCTCCTGCCACTGATCCTTGTGCAGTTCACTTCACTCATCTATGCCTTGGTATCCCTTGTCTAAATGGGGATGACAGTACTTTCCCATGCCTTGGTGGTTTTGTGAGGTTTAATCCTTATTAACATTTGCAAAGCAGATTGGGACCATTGAATGTAAAGCTGAAAAGAATTTTCAAAGCTTTATTACTTGAGAGAAAAATATTGGGGGAAAAAATACCCCAGTTAGGAGCAGAAGACTCTGTTCCCCTTCTTGATGTGGCAGTATTCAACTCTTTGGGACCAGTTTAACCCTGTTCTGTAAGGCCATTCTCTGGCTCGGCTGACTCCGAACAATCATGCTCTGCAACCACCTCTTTTCATACCCGTTACATAAGGTGAGCAATATTTATTGGTTCAAGCAGGGCCAAGGGCTGACATTAAGCAAATTTCAAGGGTTATTTGAAGTTAATTGAGTTTAATCATGTAATGATTTTATAATTAGTCATAGTTCCCAGTCTTGTACTGAAAAAGTCACACTTAAGAATTATTTAAAAGAAAATTAAAGCCAATTTAGAATAAGCAGGAAGAAACTACATCAGTGATTGGTGGGACTGGGTGAGGTGATCAGAAGTGTGCTGGCTAAATGCACTAACTGCTTTAGTGCACTGAACCTCTGCCTTTAAGTGCAGCGAGCTGAAGTCCCAGCTGGGGACTTGCACTAAGGGTAAGGGCAGCAGTAAGTTTCCAAATGTTAGTCATGCTGACTTGGTGGTATTTCTCACTGGCAATGAGTTGGATGGATCCTGCCCCAGGGGAAAAGAAACTTCAGAGTTTTTCCACCTCACTGGAGCCAGGTCCACCTAGCTGATTCAAAAGCAAAGGCCAGGAAATTTTGTTTATACATCCTTAAGACAGGACTTGCCAGTGGAAAACTATACTCCTCAGTTATATAGAAGGTAAGTCCTACAATGTAGTTACTCTAGAACTTCAAGCAGGTGCTTGGAAGTTGAATCTGAAATGCAATTTTTTTTTTTATTTTTTTTTTTTTTTTAAAAAGATTCCTGTGCAAATGGCATGCACAGCAATAAATGAGGCGTAAACAAGATCAACATCAATGAGTTCAGTGAAGTTACGACAATAATGCATCATCCATTCCATCCCCAACTCTGCAAGGCATTCAGGACACAGGCAAATAACCACCTGTGGAACATAGCACCTCAGAAAGTAAAACTTAATCTGTGCTTAGAGATAAAGGACCTGCTTAGGGATAAAGGCCTCACAGATCATACAGCTAAATACCTGCTTGGTAACAAGTACCACTGCTCCTCACTTCTTGCTAATCCAGGACACCCCTTACAGCGGCGTTACATGGTCTTGATGAGCTGGGTTTCACCATGTGATATTAAAACACAGTATGTAATGGTGGGAGTTTGCTGTGGGTTTAAACACCATGTGTTTCTCTCAAGGGTGGAGGCAACATGCAAGTCAGCCTCAAATATTTTCAGTCTGTGTCTCTGAGTCTCTGTATACCATGAAAATCCAGTCTCTGAAAGTTAGCATATTCCTAGGAAGAGAAAACCCATTGCTTCCAGAGGAGAACTGGTATGGTTCCCACCAAAGCTGGCCTAAGGTGCAGAAAAAGTAGGCAGCAGCATGGAAACCACCTGCAATTGTGACTTTTGGTGTTGAGGAGAAGGTCAAAACGTAAGGCTGTAACATCTTAGAGAAGCAGGAAAGTGTTTCCCAACAATAGGAGCTGTGCTCTGGCCCACCTCACCACACAGTGGCAAAAGCCTCCTCCTGCTGTCCCTTCTGGTTCTGCTCTACTTCTATCTCAAACCCTCCAGAGCAACCAGCACCTGGCCCAGCTCCTTCGCCTGGTCTTGTCTCTCAAGACTAAAAGGCACCCAAAGTTTTACCTATGCAACTGAGCAGCCTCGCAGGGATGCTGACTGGTTCTGTGTCTTGACCTACTGCGCACAAGGCATTGCAAGGTTTCACTGCAGACTTCGCCCTTCGGTGTGGTGTGGAACAGCACTATCACCATGCRCTGGTCTTCCCACGCACGGCAGCGTGGCCGTGCTCAGGGCAGACCCCAAGGACTACATGACTCATCTGGATTTAAGAAGTCCTCCTGAAAAACAGTTAAGCGTTTATAGGTACCAGTTTGGTAAACATACTTATCACCCTGCACAGAAACATACTATTGATAAAATTATACTTCTCCTCATCACCCACTGAAAATTCTTCTATAATTGTCTTGCTTATTTTCACCAAATTACAGAACTGATGTGTCCCCAGCAAGTCGGCAACGATGAGCCACAAGCAAGACTAGCTGGGACAAATTTTTTCTTTCAAATACTCAAATTGTGTGGAAAATTCAGCCAAGGAAAAATAATCAGACAAACAAAAATTCAGAGCAAAAATAAAAATTAAGTAGAACGCTCTCTAACTACAATATATTAAAATTAAATTAATTTGATTTTTCACTTCAGAAATAAGATTTTGAAGTGATACCTTCCTAACTTTGTTTACACATACATATTATAAATATATATATATATTCCAACTTGAAATGACTGGTTCTGTTTTTACTGAGGGAGAGAGGATTTCAGTGATAAAGCTGTGAGACAAGACTTTCAGAGCAGCCCAGTAAATATCAGGCCTTCATCCTCTCAAGCAAAGGAATAACTTGGAGGCAATGCTTTACAAGGGCTGCCGTAGGACCTGAGCATTGTAAAGCCCGACAACGCTATAGCGTCTGCCCAGTACAGCATTGCCATTCAAAAGACCACAATGCTGAGTGCTGCCTGATGCAAAACCTTTGGATCTTCTTGAGAGAAAAATCAAGAACAAGAGGTCTGCAAGACAGGACTGCATTCAGCAGGGGCCACGCCATGGGACACATGATGTGCCCAACAGACAGCAGAATCAGAGACAGTCAACTTGGTGGCTAATTCTTTCAGACCAAATCCACCTCCCAGGACAGCTTCCAAAAGCTAATGCCTTAACTCCAGAAAGCGGTGTTTAAAATGATGAGCCTAACAAAGGCTTCTTTTCATTTTAAACACAATCTTACCCACAGTATTCTTACCCTCTCCCTACAGCCATAAATAATACCAGTGTATTACTTAATGATATGACTTATTTATTATTTATTTAAATGATTTATGTAGAGCCTATAGCCTTAACAACTATAACGATAACGATTCAAAAACCAGAAGCAACATGAAAAGGAGATGCTTAAATAATTAAAAGCCTTCCTCCTTTCCCGAAAGAGAGCCGAGGAGCAGTGTGTTTTTCTTTCTTTAGGTTTTTAGTTCTCCTACAAGTGAAAGGGCAGAGTGCCATTGGCTAAATGCTGGCTTAGCAAAGGAAAAACAATAAATCAGAATAACCAGTGTTACTGTAGCTCTCGTCTAGCCTTTCCCATCCATGCATCTCAGAGGACGGTAGGTACCACAGGACCTATTTTACAGAAGGTGAAACTGAGGACAAGGAGGTGATACAAATGGTCCACGGTCACCCAGAAGTTCACGTGCAAAGCTGGGCATAAATCTCTTCTTCCATCTGCTAGACCAGACCTCATCCGCCAAGCCACACYGCTTCCATATTTTCTCTTCTTGATTTTTTTTCTTTCATGATTCTCTTTTCAGCATTTATCATGTTTCTTCTTTATGTCCATCTCTCTTCCATTGCCTCTGTTCTCAACTTCAAGCATTCCTCCTCCCCTGGTAGCCTTTCCTTCCAGGTTTACCTCTCCTGGCATTCACTTTTTACCCAGTTTTTCCAAATAGGTTTTATCCTCTGCAACTAGGCAAATACTTGGCAACTCACAGCACAAGTGGGTAATTGAGCACAGTTGTAAGTGGATTATCATTGAAATGACTGATTTTACACAATGCAGAAAGCTCAAGGCAGCAACAGGGTGCTTTGCAATTTAAACATTGTAAAGAGAGGGAAAATATTTTCAGGTTTCATTTTAAAACTTTCTAAATGCAAAAATGGAAGTCGATTCCCCAATGGCAAGGCATAAATACACATTGTAAACTCAAATCACCAAATGTTTGCCTAGTTCTATTAAGGGGAACAGATGAATTATCAAAATCAGACTTTACAGAGCAGCTGGAGTAGTAAAAAATAATATAAAATTTTAAAAGATATTCTGGACTACTCTTCAAACAAGGCAAAAAGACAGAAGTTCCTTGACATCTGTCTTGGGGTGCAATGAAAAAATTACCAAAGTAGATGGACAAGTATCTCCAAGAGAAAACCCTAAATACTTAAACTTTGAGGTCTCAAAGTTTACACCCATCTTGTGGAGCATTCACAAAAACAGCATTGAGAATTCGTGGTCTTGACTGGAAATTCCTAAAGCCAAACCCAACAGCTCTCTAATCTAGGAATCCTCTCTGTCAATTTAAGACAAAACTAACTATTTAGCAAAGGAGATTTTTTAACTTTTCACTGATTTAATTGGGAGTACAGAAAGTTAAATGCTTATGGATGTCTGAAAGCCTTTTTTTTTTTAAAAAAACATATTCAGGACACTGGACTGAGATTTGGTAAACCGATTCAATACCCAGCTCTGCCACAAACTTTCTGTGTGACCTTGGAAAAGTCATTTAGGTCTACGCATCTACATTATGAAGCTAATCCACCTAGATAATGCAGAGAGACAGAGACAGGCACCAAAAGAGTGGGGATGCAGACCATCTAAATAATACATAAAGATATTATTTTCTCCTACTCTTCATCTCCTCTATTGAGTATTGCTCGTTCGATGCTGCATTATCTTTATGGTGTAGGCTTTTCTCCCACCCCCAATAGGATCCCAATTTCATATACTGTCTTGAAGTACTGCATTAATACAAATAAAAATAAGAATACAAATTCCAAATTGTTATATTTATCTCATCAGAGCTGCTTACATTTAAAAGACGTAACTGTCACAGTGAATAGCTCACAAGCAATCTGCAAACTAGAAAGGCAAATAAATGTTTTGTTAAAAGTTATTTGAGGAATGATTCTAAAAACCACAATCAACACAAGAAAACCACAGTCTGCTCAGTGACCCATTGAGAACATAAAGAGATACGAAGTTTGAATGAAAAAATCCACAACTTAATCTGCCAAACTACCTTCTTTATTCTCAGAAATAGCAAATAAAGGAAAGCATTTGTGAAGAAGAACTATTCAAGACTGGAAGCAGGTACATTAGATATGGTGGACTGAGAAAGCAGATTCAGTCTGCTGGAGACAGACAGTCGCAACAATTTCCAGTGTCAAAGAAAAATCTGGCACCTTGTTAAATATTAATAAGCTGTCAGGGTCAAAATGTTTAGGTCCTCCCAACTCAATCACTTTCATTTCTATTTCTCAGAAGCCATTCAATTGGAAATACCCTTTCCTGTCTTGCCCCTCCTCATCCTGCCTTCTCACCAAGAACCATGCAGAATCAGATGAAAATGGACAGTAAATGAGTCGGCAGCCAAATGATGTTTTTGTCTCCCCTGCCTTTGCTGGTATGCATTCTGTTATTTTTAGTGAGGCACAGAAAACTTAAATACAAGAAAAAGAACAATGTGAAGAGTTGGTTTAGCAAATCTCTGCTGCATTCTCTGCAGGTTAGTGTTATTGATTACTGACACCTAAGGGTCTGACACATAATCGATAGACCTCATGACCCACATATGTGACATGGCCTGTGGGGGCTTTAGAAACAAGAATGAACATGGCAGCTCCATCCAAAGCTTTTCATATAATATTTATTTATTTATTTATTTGCAGGCAAAGCTGTTTCTACTCAAATTACTGTCATGGTGAAAACTGGTGTCAGAGGGGTTTGCTCATTTCTTCTCCCGGTATCTGAAGACTAGAGCAAAAAAAGTAACTGTTAGTGAAACAAAAATCTAACTCTACATCAGCAATCTAGGAGTTGAAACGCCCCTTCCCTCCCGAATTTAGTTGCTCACAATGAGAACTAGTCATCTGAAGGAGAAAGAACTGCTTGAATAAGAGAAAGAGGCAGAAGGTGTATCACCAGCTTTATCTTTCTGCAAGGTGCTAGAGTAGCACAGACTAGAGTGGAAAGCACCAGTTTGACTCAGAAGATTGGAGGGGCTTTTCTGGTGCACAGTCCTCAAAGGTAGATAGTGAGAAAAGCTTTCGTACTGCAGTTTGCAGACCACAATCTTCTCCAAACATAATTCTTTGTTTCATTGTTGTCTTCTCCCAATACAAACTGGTCACTCAGGATTACTGCTGGGTCTCAAGGAGCTACACCAGATGTGCTCATTTCCTTTACTGCAGCATTGTTTTTAGCTGGGATTTTACACTCCCAGAGCTTTCCTTCTTCTCACAGGTCACTATCTTTGCTGTTTCTGAATGGGTATTGTCTTCTCTCAACACTGTTCACTTTTAGTTTGAGGAGTCTCAGTGCTGAATTCCTACCTATGCAGTCTTCAAATGGAGGCAAACATCTGAAAGTCTCCCATCTGGGTTTTCAGATATTACTAAAGTTCTTCCTCCCATTTCTCCAGTCTATTGCCAACTACCTCCACAATTTTTCTAGTTAGTTTGGTTTTTTACTGTCCGAGGGGCAACTACTATAAATTAGTCATTACATTGTTGTTGCAGTATTTTAAGACCAGCCCATACACATAGGCCATATGCAGGCTGCTTATGATGGCACGTAAGATAAACGCAGGCATGTAACTTCATGAGCACAATGAACAATTGAGAGCATTCACTATATAGTTAGTGGATCCTGTCTGGAAGAAGACAGGAAACCAAGGCAAGTTAAACATGATCAGGTGGTCTGAATACAGCTCTGGGTATGCATCTTCACCCACATAAACTGATATTGTCGTATAGCAGGGCTGACACCAAGGCTGAAGATCAGCAGGCATAAGTCTTTGTCTAGTCTCATGTTTGTGGAGTGCTCTGCTGCATAAGGGACAGATTCTTCATTGCTTTGGAGACTTCACTATATAGAGCAGATAATGTCCTACTACAACGAGGCACCCTGCCCAATCACGGCAAGTTAATTCTTTCCTGGATGAGCAAATCCATGCCAGAATAGCCTAGACTTTTTCATAAGTGAGCAATTGCTTTTGTACAGTATCTGCCTTTTTACAACAAGCAATATAGCTTGCTTTCAAGCCAGGCCCCAGGAATCACTTGGTGGGGCTGTCTGAGGCCACAGAAGGCATCCCGCTGTTCTCTTCCCTGTAGACATTTTACCCCGCTTCTGTCACGTTGACACTTTCCTGGCATATTTTGAAGGAGAATACATTTCTGACCCAAAGCTATGTGGACTTTCAATGCTTCTTCCAAATCACAAAGAACCAAACTGCTGGAACCAAAGAGTTCCCACCGATAGCAAATAACCAGGACAGAAGCTAAGATCTCACAGCAATCATTTCTTACATTAAATGCCCTACAATAGCACCTAATCTTGAAATATCAGTCAGTAAAAGTCAATTGAGAGGCTGTTGACAAGTCCCTCCACAGTCCTGTTCTCTGTGCCAGCTTCTGTGTAATGCTGGAAAGATTTCAGTTCTAATAAATTCTTTGTCGACATGAGCAAAGTTTTATTAGGCCAGTGAAGCATGCATTCTCTAACGCATGCATTCTGTAGCACTGTGTGTTGTAGAGGGGCAAATGCAGCTTAAGACAGAGGTAGAAACAAAGTGGGGACACACATACACACCCCCCACACTCACCTGGTGGCCTTAAAGCCACTACAGTTCTGCAGCAGTTCACTACAGCTCTCAGTTCTCAGGATAGTAACTATTTCAAACGCTCACTACTGAGCAAAGCTTGGCAATTCAACCCTTTCCACTCAAATCCTTTCCTGAACATCTAACTCCAGTGCTTTTCTGCCCTCCCTTAATAAAAACATCGATTCCTGATGCTGGGCAGCTTCACCTTGGTGTTGTGCTCCACCCCAAGCTGGCTGCATTTAAGCCAGCACGTAGCATTCGGCATTCTTAGTCTGTGAAGTGTTCTGAATCCTTCAGGACAGAGAACACCACGCATTTTATCCCACACATCTCACACAAGCCAACTACCAACTTTTTTTTTTTTTCCTCTAGTTTTCAATTTCTTGCAAGACACTGTTATTTTATGGAGAGCCAAAAAATACCCGTAAGTAAGTCAGAGGCAAATAATAATACCCATTCAGTGCACCACTAGAAACCCTATGAAGATTTTCTCTTTCCATAAGACCCACCAATATACTGCATGAGAGATGGTCTGCTGCTATCATTTCAGAGGTGCAATCTCTTTTTTTTCATCATTCCTGCTGCAGAAAATTCTTCATCAGCTCCTTGTAAACACTATTTCTGTTTTACTCTGTTGTGCCGCATGGGGAAACACACTGCTGGGTGCAGGATCGTCCTGGTATCTATTTTACGCCTCCGGGAGTTTTCCAGCAGCCAGCAATAATATAAAAGATCACCATGGACTGTGATGTGACCAATTACAGCAGACAGCAGTTATTTATAGAAAAGTCAGCAGCACTGAAGCTTTAACACCAGCCAGCGCACCCCTCTGCTTCCCATCAGTTAGTGTGTGTGCTAGCATCCTGCAACACCCTGTGTAGCAAGGAGTTTTAAGGCAATTACCTTGGTACCTCACAAACCTGTGGAGACACATGGCATATGCCCACAGGACAATGAAGGAGTAGCACTTTACATACACCGTATCTTCAAGCTGCCACAGCATATTTCATTTTCATAAATCGCTGACCCCAGATGTCACTTCCATTCTGAAATCCTTGTCCGCCTACTCAGCAGCATAGCACATTAGGGCACAGCACAGTCGATGTGTGTAAGACCCTGTAACACACACCTTCCCGATTCCTAGCTCTTCACAAAGTGTCTCTTCTCATCTTCTCCAGGAGCTGCTATAAGGTCTGTCCGAATATTACAGTACAAAGGAAGACAACATGTTAGTTAGGTAYCTTTCTGAACTTCCCCAATTATGGTATAAACTAAACCAGTTGATACAGCTTTCACGCTCTTGATGCAAAGGCAGAAAATCCACCAAAAAGCTAGAAAAATCACAGTAACCAAGTGGGAGATGTTACTTCCAGGGGTCATATACTGCCTCATTGAATCCCTGCTACAAGACAGACAATGCTGATGGTCTCTAACATGCAAACGCCCATTCTCAGAGCTGACATGCAGGATCAGGACTGTTTGGGTGCTACAGTTTGTAACTCAGGCACCTGACACAGTCACTGAAGAAATCTGAATTCAAAATGGAATTTCGAATTATTTTGCTTCTGGAATATTTAATACGCTATGTAAGTGCAAACCCACTCTTGGAAGCCGAAGGAAAAAGTTCATGGCCCCTTTCTGAGGCGAGCATTTACAGCAGAGCACACTGCAGAATGAAATGCAATATTGCCATCTACTGCCCAGATGTGAAAACATCCCCTCTCCGTTTGACACATTCAGCTGAAGATGAGATCAATGTTTCAGGACAAGGAATCTTTTAATCATAATGAAAATGTGATCTTGACTGATCCGAGGTCACATTACATTAATACAGTCTTCAAAGCTTTGTTAATAATACAATTAACGATTTCTGCCATACCATTAAGAGAATTAAAGACCAAAAAGCTTAAGGGGTATTGACCTATTCAGTTTCAGTTTTTAAAATAACCTCAAAGCAATGTGGACTTTTTTTCCTTTTTTACCACCCACCCCACCCCCCTTTAAACTCCCAGATACATAATTCTTAGATGTGTTGTTCTATTTGTGTTCATGGATATCACACTTTTAGTAAAGATTTGGATAAGCCAGTAGAGGGGTTCTCCATTCTGATTAGCTAACCCCTTTTATCTTGTGAACCAATAGGTCCGGCTAGGACAGCTTGCACCACAGTAAGAAGAAAAACAACAACATTAATTAGGAAGGTCGAAACTACAGTTCGATGCAGAAAGAGACTTACTTCCACAAAGGCGCTTTAATTCATCACCCCCCTTTCTCCAAGCCAACAGTCTCATTCTCTTCCTTAACCTACCATCTCGCTAAAGCTCTCATCCGCACCTTTGCAAATTACTTGAAAAGCTTTAAAGGAATTTAATAAAGCCCAAAATATATCCTGGCTAATTTTTGCTCGCAGTGAGTTCACTCCTCAGCACCAGAAGCCACAGATTCAAATGGCATTTCTCAACAAGTGGTGCTATTAGTTGGCTACTAACTTTAGCCTGAGCATCCCTGTGTTCAAACTGCTCCCTTAGCAGCAGTGCGCAGCGTGGGATGCTGGCTCCCATGAACATCCACCATCAGGACACAGTGGGGCTCAAACTACTCGGAGGCTGTGGCCAGAAAGGCAGGACTAATGCGCACCGATATGGTGGTTATATGAGTGAGGGCGGCCTCAGAAAGCAGCAACAGAGTGAGTTTCACCCTGGATGAGTTCCAGCATTCAGGAAAGATTTTAGCCAAACTGGCATTATACCATGTGCCTCTGTATCGGCTGAGTTCTGTTCTGTGCTTGGTTGTTTTCTTTCTTTTTTTTTTTTTTCCCCCCAGGCATTATATATAAAACCTGGCAGTCCATGTTTATTTTTAAGTAAGGACAAGTGAATCCAGGGTAAGTCATTTTGAATCGATTGCAGATACTGGCAGGGTTTTGTGAGGGAAAGCAGACTCATCTGAGGCTTCACGCTACTCCTGGGCAGGATACAAGAGGAGAGAAGCAGAACTGCGCCTGTGCATGAAAAATTGCAGATGAAACCAGGGGACTGTGAAAAATCTATAACAATAATGAAGAACACAACTCAGCCCATGTCATCACCATATGAGCTTATTGTCTTGGGCAGGGGTTCAACCATGGGATTTGGCAAAGACAATTCTTTCTGATCAGTTACACCAATCCGCTGCTACAAATATACAGAATAATCTAGCTTCAAAGCTGCCAGGATTGTATTTCCCAGCATTTCTGGGTCCTGAGCAGCAGAATACTGGCTGCCTCCTGGATTTCTAATACCAGTGGCTTTTTCCTTTAGCTAGGACAGGCGTATTGTTTGTCCTGACCCTGCTAAGTTGAGAGGTGAATTATCAGCGTATGTCTTACCTCCCCTTCAGATCCCATTGCTGGAATGGGAGGGGACAGGGAATCATCTCTGTCACTGTAATTATGCTGCATCAAAGAGACTGGCTGGTCTGAGAGTAAGTCTCTGCAAGGCTGTGACCAGGCAAAGATACAGAGGCAAAAATCAAGCACTTCTGCTGCTTGTAACTGATGTCAGCTCTGTCTTTGGTAGAAACCTGCCTTCCCATTCCTCTGTAGGACCACAGCACCACTTTTAGGCCTAGAAGTCAAAAGCCGGGCAAGGACAGAGCACAGCATGGTACATCCGTCTGTTGGAAGCCAAAGGCTCTCTGAAGCTCTCACTCTCAGTTACCTCAATGAGTAGAAAGACGTAAGGTCCCTCCCTCCCATCCCCAGCATGGCAGAGCAACGTGCTTTGCGATCTATTTGACAACTCACAAGGATATTACCTATCGAAGTGCTAGTGTCTTTGATGCCTTAACTGTTCAGGCAGGACATGCTAAATATCATCTTGCAGAAACTTCTGATGTCTACAGGGAGCAAGACCCCTTCTTGACCTTTTCTCTTGCTATTTTGGGGTTTTGTTCTGTGCTTCCCAGAGCTGGTCCTCCATTCCAGATGCACAAAAGAGGTCAAACTAGCAGAGGTAGCTTGTGCCAAAGGCTTTGGCTTCTACCAAGAGACGCTTTAAAAGGAAGATATTTGTGCTTGTGACATAGAGCAAAGAGGGACAATAAGTCTTTCACTCCAACTGATTTACCCACCAACCTTCTACGCAAACAAAGATAAAAGCAGCATTTCAGTCTGTATTACAGCAGATGGGCTCTGCATGCAGCACAAGAGAAAGAGCTTTAAAAAAGATTGAGCCAGCCCCAAGATCTGGAGAGGGTGGGGGAATCAGAAGGCTCTTTTATATCATGCGGCTTGAAGACAGCATTTACCTAAAATGCATCTTAGTTAAGATACTTATCAAAGGCTTGGAAGAGAGGGGACATGCCAAGCAAGAAGAAACTTAGAAAATGAGTCAGCTGAACTAATCTTTTTAGGAAGGGTTTTTCTCTTCTCCCTCCCCACTCCTTGCAGAAAGCTGGGAGGGGATTACTGGTTCCAGGTAGGAGGATTGAAGGTATGCTGCACATCTGTATCTTCTAAAAGCAGCATGAAATTAATGCCATTAAGCCAAGGCCACTCCTGTTGACCAGAGGGCACACATAGCTCCAAAGTGTTTCTCCTCTCATGGTCACTGACCTTTAACATACCACAGTCCAGAGAGGCTGAGCTATTAATTTACAAATCAGATGTCGGTGAATGAATACCAGTATCCCCAAATGTACTCATCATGGTGAATGCAACCTCTGATCTCGTCCCTGAGAATTAAAAAAAAAAAAA
Source organism: Phoebastria nigripes (assembly GCA_035582835.1). Classification (NCBI taxonomy): domain Eukaryota; kingdom Metazoa; phylum Chordata; class Aves; order Procellariiformes; family Diomedeidae; genus Phoebastria; species Phoebastria nigripes. The sequence goes on from JAYKAV010000001.1 coordinate 6,797,557, forward strand.
AAAGTTCAACTTCATCTAAGTGTCAGGTGGCTGGGAGAAAAGAATTCTTCCAGATGGAGTTTATTGATCTTCCAAAAATGGAGCCTTCAGTTTAAATTAAAACCAAAAAGATTTCTCCAAAAAAACACCACCAAAAAGAATCCCAACAACCTTCCAGAGAGAAAAATTCGGTAAAGCAAGGATAAAGTCTAACGCAAATAGAGAAGATTAAACTGAGACTTTACCATCAAGTTGGACTGCAAGATGAAACAAATTGAAAAGCCGGCTAATTACAAACTCCTAATTTTGTCTCCTGTGTACTTAAATTTTATTGCGTGCTCATCTGTAACAAGAAATACATAAAGGAAGGCCTAAGTCAATACCAAACAACTAACTATAGCTGGATGCATTCTTTGTTTATGAAGTTGAGCAACAGGTTTGAAAAAGCAGAAATTCTATCTGGACATCTTAATTTTGTCTGTTTCTGCAACATCCTTGATATGCAAATGTTAAGAAGGATCCAGTTAGGTAATGAAGGTTAAACTGTTCCCTCCCTTCTTCATCCATAGGAAAGGATGCTAAAATCTGATTTGAACCACTCCTAAATGACTCCAAATCAACTGCTGTGTTTTACTGACCTGCCAAGGCTTTCTTTAGGAACATGGGTCAGTTAGACAGAATCAATCCCAGTTACGTCAGCTAGGCACTCAGCTCTAAGGATGTCACTGAGCCTTTGTTTGGACACAGTCAATGCAAAGGTGCCAAGTTAGTCTGTTTTTCAGACTAATGAGTTCAGACAAGTTAGCTGTTTTTTCCTACTTTGGCACCTACTTATAAGGCAGTCTTTTGGATGGCTCGCTTCTCATAATCAAGTCATACAAGTGAAAAGTGGTTTCATACAAGTGAAAAGTGGTTATTTAGATGTGTTCAATTTGTATTTCTAAACCTCTCAAAATTTTACACAAAAACCATAGCAGAAAGAATGCATCAGAAGTTTCTGTAAGGTGTCTTCTAGCCGATCCTTTAAGAGCAGTCCATGAGTGTCTGAACAGATCCCATAATACATTAATGTCATCATAGAGACGGGAGGGAAGGTTATTAGCCCAAGTTACTGATGTGGTAAACTAGGAGTTGCACAGAGCTCCTACCATTTAGCAGACAGATGTATCATGCCACACACTAATCATGGAGAGCGATATTGCAGGCCTGGAGGACTGGGAAATCACCCCAAAAATAGAGTTAGCATTGGGCTTACAAAGAGCAAGTGAAAGAACAGAGAATGCTTTGAAATGTTTGCATTACAATCTTTGATTAGGATGGAGCACTGCCTTTAACGTACAACTTCATGTTGGCACTGAAGTTTTACTATATCAATTAAACTAAACATTAAACATTTCAAAAAATTTTAAAAATAAAAATTAAATTAAATCGTCTGCTTACTTAATCTGCTCTTGTCTCCTTAGGAATGGTCATACATAAAACATAGTAGCAAAGGAAGAAACTTCGCCTTTAGGGCAAATATAGACCATCCTTGCTTTTCTAATGCTGAGAATATTAACAGCATATTATATGGCAGCTGCTATTACATGAAAAAAAGAAAAGTGCTCAGTAGTACTCTGAAGCAAAGTATGTAGTAGACAAAAGAAGGGTCAGAAAGAGAAAATTAGATGTTCAAGTTATTTGAGCAGAGAACCATCTAGTGCTGGGAAACCATGAAATACAACAGGGAAAAGTCCCACCCAGGCTTCCTGATGAGACAAGCGTGCGAAGGGACACAGTCTGGGTGCAGTCTGCATTTCGTGCTACTCTATGACTTCATCTTGGCTTCACAAATATTTGAAAACTTCAATCCTAGGCCCACTCGAGATAAACTCCACAGATACAATGAGACCGAATGGCGAACACAAGACAAGCTTTTCCACACACTCATCCTCCTTTCTCTGAACCTGTAACCTTTCTCTGAAGAAGTCAAGCCAACCAGTGATGTATTTAAATCTTGGGCACCGTCTCAAGCACCCAAGAGATGACAACAATGTTAAGCTATGTAATGGTGCCATCTCGTGGTAATAATAAAGATGACACTAGATCAACTCGACATTTTCAGTAGTACGCTGCAGCCATTGTGGCCATTAAAGGCAACACATTAAAACAGATACCTCTTAATTCCTCCGTGTCGTTTAAGTTTTACAGTGCATGTTCACCATTAAGACACCCACAAGCACAAAAGAATCCCGTGATGATTTACAACCACAGGTCAGATGATTTATAACCACAGGTTAGCCAGGAAATGCTAACCCGTAACGGCCAGCATGATTGTAACTGGAACTGGGTCTCTGATGATGTTCAGGCTTCTAAGAGGAATTTGAAAAATTGAAAATCTCTCTGAAAGGACAAGAAGAATGAATCAAGGTCAGGAAAATCTGCCTCACAGAGACAGATCCAAAAAACAGTGCTGTTCACCGATGTCATGACGGACCACAAGGTATCCATCCCCACATTGAAAGAATCTTGATAGTACCAAAGCCATAGCTCAGCATTAAACAGAAAAGCAAAATCCATCATAGAAGACTAAACCAAAATGAATTCAGACTAAAAAAGTCAGGTGCACTTGTAAATACAAAACTTCAGAACAACTTGCCAATGAATGTGGCAGACTTCCCACTGCCCAACATCAGAAAATCAAAACTGTCAAATCAAAACAATCTTTCTAAAAAATGGGTTGTTTCAACCAAAACCAATGATTTTTGGTACAGCAACCACGCATGAAATTGTCTGGCTTACATTATGTGAAACATCATGACAGATTAACGTAATGAAATTTCTAGCCTTAAAATCCATATGTTTACTTTTCTTGAGAGCGATTCAAATACTTTATTTAGCTGGCACACACCCACCCAGATCACTGCTAACACTAACGTTGATGTCTAACACCTTACTTGTAGGCCAGACTTAAGTGTCTATGCTTATAAGAACAATAGGTACAAATTTCCTTTCAGCAGGTCTGCCAACTCTCTCATGCACACACACTTACCTCGTCTCCTAAGCAGAAATACCGTCGTGTCAAGCCACAACCACCAGGCTGTAGATTCAGAGAGAGATTAAATCCAAGGTTTTGAAAACTTAACTCCAAAAATTGGAATGCTCTTTCAAGTCTTTGCCAACTTTTCCAGCACTCTGAAACCACCCTACCCTTGAGTAAATGCAGATTTCTTTTAAATAAAAGAACTTCCACTGTAAGAAAAAGATGTTTGTGCTGTTGGTTGTTTTTTTTTTTTCTATTATGTTCTATTAAGACAGTGAAGATATTGGATCTGTTTCTGCTTCAGACCCTCTTAGGATTCTTGTGATCTCACTAACAAGCGCTTCAGACTGCCAAGAACGAGTTGCTGGTCCAAGCTTTTAAATTAATCAGATACCTCAAAGCACTAATATAACAAAAAAAAAAAAAAAAAAAAAAAAAAAAAAAAAAAAAAAAAAAAAAAAAAAAAAAAAAAAGAAAGAAAATCAATATTCAGACTAACTGTTCAGTAAGTCAGCATTTCCGAAATAATATGGAGCAAGCCTGTGTCTTCCTGCAACCTGTAGCCCAGGAGTTTAGTACTGTTAAGTAGGACCTCAGAACTCCTGGCTCTGGTTCTTTACTGGATATAAATAATGGGCAAATGTCTGTATCCTCTTATTCTACTGTTTCTGCTTGGTGTGTTTCATTTGCCAGGCAGGGCAGATGAACTGAATGTAGAACATCCCTAATTGTCACAAGTTTTGATTAGAAGGATGATGTGATCACTCTCTTTGATTAGAAAGTACCAAGCCATCTGCCAACACCATCTCATCAAATGCACCTTTGCTTACTTCTATAATATGCCCAGTTGCCATTATGAGCATTTTTGATGAAAAAGCGTTACTTAGAAAACAAAAAGCTAAACATAATCAAGGAAGACAATTCTTACACAGAGGAAAGAAGCAACTTTTCTGTGAGAACAGCCAGTAAAGTGGCTGTTAATGCAGCCAGTGGATCACTGGCTAATAGAGAGGTGAAACAGAAATTCAGTTTGGGGATATTGAAAAATTGCTGGTTTTTCCTCTGACTCAGAGTGTCCCTAGATACAGAATGAATTTAATCAAATTAGGTGTCTGCCCATTCCACAGTACCTTATCCATCTTCTTTATTCTAATACAAAATCATATAGAGTTTCCTGGGGCCTTCTTAGATAAAATTTTCTTGAAAGACTTAATCAGATTAAACTTCTTAATAGTCCCCACTTGCTGGAACAACTCCAGTTTACCTTACCTTGACAATTATAATATAGGCTGTTATGTGCAAACTAGACATGAGGCTAGTTTGCTAGGCTACTGCAACTCCAGTATCAGCTTTCATGAGGAGAGATATAATCATTTTCTATCATACTTAGGAGCAACTGGTATTGCAACTCTTCACAAATATTGTCTTTAAAAAAAAAAAAAGGTATGTATTTAACCATACATTAAGTAAGAATGTAGGCTGCTGCACAGGAGGACACGCAGTTTCTAGCAGTCTTTATAGCACGCCTTTTGCAACTTGATGAATCAACAACCTGAAGATCAACTGATTATAAAGTTAGTCCTAAATGCATTCTCTTTGAGACAAGAGAACCATAGCAACATGATTAAGGCTGGCACACAATTCAGCGTTTTAATTCTCTTGGCAAAAACTTGTAAGTTCCAATTATAGCATTTTTTAAATTTTTTTTTTTAAAGAGATGCCTAGAAAGGTCTGATTTCGATGTCTCAGGCATATGGTTTACTGAGCAGCTCAACAGGGGAGGAGTTACTTGGATACATGAATAAACGCTATGTTAAATCACAACCTTAAACAAAAACAGGGTGACAGGGCTATGTGTGAGCAATTATGCCATACTGGGGGAAAAAATATACATCCCTACAGTGCACCTACAATGCCTGCCTACAGAACTGTCTCCCTGGAAATGGTGGATTAGTTTCTGGAAAGAAATAGCTACCTCTCCTTGCTCCAAGGCACCCACTCAAGAATTATAGGCTGCTGGATCTGTTCAGGTTCATCAAGATCCTACTGCTGTTTACTACTGAGCCGACCTCTTTGCAAAGCCTTCTCTGCCACTGGACTAAAGATCTGATCCTTAAAGAGTTTCACCTGTAATCATTAATACAACATCCAAGCTTTAGAAATTCCTCACTAAAAAAAAAGATTCTAATACAGAGCTGGCTTGTGGTGAAAGAACAAAATTTACCAAGCCATAACATGAGTAATCTAGTGAATATACTTCCAAGTTAATTAAATGCAAAACATCAGTAAAGAGCCTACAGGAAATAAAACATGCAATATGCAATCTAAACAAAGTTCTACACCCTGAACTTACACATAGCATGATCACAGTGCCTGAATTTAAAGGCAGTTTAAGGCCTGTAGCTTGCTCACTCTTATTCTCTGTACCAAACTTTTTCTACATTAACGGAGTTTGTATGCCATCCTGTCCACCACAGGGTTTAAGGCAGATTTTTCTGCTAGAAAAGCTCAAATGAAAGCAATTCAAGATCAATTGTTCTCTTTGAAAGGAAGGTTACAGCTGTCATTCTGATACCAACATGTGTTGCCGTATCTCTCTTCCATAATGCAGGATGTGGTTTCCATAGAAATATCTTCTTACATCAGTATCTACAAGCCCTCCAATTATTCCCTTTTGGACATCTCATGCAATCCAATAAAATCTTTTCAGAGCAGGATAATAACTAGGCTCAACTACTACTTAATTACTTGGTGAGAAGAAAAAGAAAAGGACAATTAGCAAACAAAAACTTTATTTAAAACAAAACACAAGATGGAGAACATGTGTCTTGCGAAAAAATTATATCTTACCTGAAGAAATCTCTCCAGCGTTAGAAATTATGAACAGTCAATTACAATTTTTAAGACCACACTGGGATTTTGCTGATTTTTGAAAGTGCAATTATGGTATAATTCTGAATTGTTTGGTGGCCTTGTCTCCAACTAAGCCCCCAGGGCCTGCTCTTTTTCTGAACCCCTTGCATTGCTGAGTATTGGCTGCACCTTGTTCTAAGTCCTCTTGTTCAGGACCCTGTGAGTTTAGAGTCCCTGATGCTGCTGTGTCATCTTTTTTTTCTGTGGCCTCTCCTGCCACTTTCCCAACACCAGGAATGTATTCAATGCCCTGAAATTAGAACCAAGACAGAGGAAACACCAAATTATACACAAACAACATAAATAGTGACTTGATCCTAATATAAAATGCCTCTGTCAACCAAGGCCACCATAAACATGCAAGGCAAGAAACTAAGCTGCATTGTTTGTATAGAACAGTGTCATTCCTGCTGCTCTGCCCGAGTTCCCGGAAGTGTCAGCATAAAGAAAACTGGGAGTACACGGAGCCTTGATCTGGCTGGGTGGGCTCTGAAGGCATGACCACAGCACATAACGCAAGAGCGTGCACCACAGGGGCCAGTGCTGTCATAGCTCCCCCAGGAGACCCATGTCTGAAGAAAACAAACTGATTTAATTGTGCGGCAACCAAAATGTACTGGGGAAACAACCCCTACAGCTCTTTGTTTTGCTTCCACTCATCTCTCCTTTTTCTTTATTACTTGAAAAAGCTTCATTACTGTGATTTGTTTTCTCAGATACATGTACCCCTAACTAGATTTAGGTTTCATTCAAACCTCTCAGCCTGGTTTAGGCCTCCATCCTGCAAAAAGCTAAGCACAGTCAGATCTGCAGCTCAGCGGTGGGATAAAATAATTCGGACTGTAAAGACCTTGGCTTACTCATTCTAAAGGTGTCACACTCAAGCCCCTGTATAGGCACAGGAAAAACCACAGTTCCGTTAGAAAGCCATTGCATATGCAAACCTTGGAATTCGCTGTATGTCAGCTTGGTTACAGTTCCCTTATCTCAGTAAGGATCAAACTAAAACATTTAGCGAAAACTATCCTGTACTCTTTAGCCTCTCAAACTACTATAGCTATATAAATTAGCTATATGAATCAATTTTATGTGTATGTATATATATTATATAGCTATGATTACCTACATAAACCTCTGGGTCAGTAGTAAAAAAACACCTATAGTTGTCTGTGATGGTCTCTCATATTTAAACCTCACTACTTCACTAAAAAGGGAAAAGGCCACCAATGAAAAAGAAAGTCATAAAATAGCAAATTAGTCACTGTACCTTACTTACCTGGTCCACATCTGATTGCCTGGGTTTACTGGTTTGAAAGCCTGCTTCAGCCTCTGGAGAAATGGGGCGAATAGTTTTGCCTCAGAAAGAGATTAAAAAGGAAAAAATATTAGCAGACTTCCATGGCAATTTTCATTTAAAAAACACACCAGAAAAAGCCACCTGAATGCTACCTGCAACCCCTTTTTCCTCGCTTTTGTTAATTAACCAAACCAGGGTGCCCAATGACACTACCACAAAAGACTCAGGTGAACAACTATACTAGAAAGAAAATGTCTCTGGGTCTTTCTTAGCTTGAAAGTTCTGCTAAATAGGTAATCCATTCATCTCTTACACCAAGAAAACCCATATCCCCCATCCCTTTCAGAAAATGCAGATACTTTGATCAATTCTGATAAAAGATTATAAGCAATCATTTGAAATTGATTTTAATTCCTGCTCAGTCTGCTTATTTTTTTCATTAGCTTTACATTTACATGCTTTATGTATATTACTGAACTGCTTCAAAACAGCTCAATTCACTGCCTGGTAGATTTAGCAACTAGGAGGAAATAATGTTAAATGATTTCTGTTCCTCCGATCAGCCCTAGAAGAGAAATGTCACTATGTTCCTGTTACTGAGACTATTTGCTGTAAATAAATCTCTCCATTTTTTCAAACAATAAGAATTAATTCAGAATGAACAATTGCAGCTCTGTGTGACAACATGCTAAAGAGCTTTATTTTTATAGATATATGATTACGTGCAGACAGACATATATGTGTATATATATGTCTATGTATCTGTGTACATCCAAACTGAAGTATCAATTGCAGTAAACAGATTGCTGCAGTTTCTCTGTACTGCCACTAGATGCAGCCACATAACCTTGCAAAATTTAGAATTCTGACCTCAGGGTTACAGAAACCTTTTTTAGAGTATCTATGATTGCAGAATTCTTACAACAACATTAATAGTATTCAATCCTGAGTACTGGGGAAAAAAAATGTAATATGAGCAGAATTTTCAATTTTTCTTCTCAATAATTTTGTTCCAAAACATAGCATTGCAAATGTCGACGGGGATCTAAGAAATCAGAGCAGAATAAGACTTGTCTATTTTCATGGTTGTTGCCATAGATCAAGATTGGAGCTGACAATATTGAATTACATTGTGTTTTGCTTTCTACATAACAGAGCAAGTAGGAACGAAGCACTATGTTCCCAAGTGACCCCCTAAAAATCTAAATGACTGTGCGCGTATGGAACAGGTAAGTGTACAACTCCAGTGGTTTCCATTCTATGACACATCCTTTTGCTCTCTGTGTCCCTATACCACAACTCAGGAAACACAAGCTTCTCTTTACACGTATGGTAAGCAGCACACTAGGTCAGATGATGAAGGATTCCTGCACTCAGAAAATGTTTCTGCTTTATCTACTACTAACAGATAACATAAAGCCCTGGAAAATTCTCTTGCTGTTTCCTCACCAGCTATCAGAGCTATGCAGGAGTAACGCTGCCTTTAGGACAAAGCAAAACCACGGAAACTCTCCCCTAGTTTTAGCAGGCATTCTCTGTCCTGTACTCTCCCTTGGTATTTCCCTGGGTGCATAATATGCACAGTGCTAGGATAATACAAGCACAAGAAGCACACAAGTAGATTCCGTATGCAAAACAGATACAATAAACGTATTACACACAGTTTTAAATACTGTTTTTATACTGGGTTGATTTTCCACTGAAGATGGATGAAATAAAGCCTGTTCAGCACATTCAGTGTAAAGGAAAGTGATGCCCAGTGAGCTGTGCACCAGAGTGGAGAATATAATTTAAAAAGCAGATTTTTATTATATATTTTAGTGCCAAATTCACTTGCTTCTGCTCCCTTCCACTATAAAGATCACATTGCAATCCACAATCCATATAAATATATATAAACCCTCCCCCCATTTCTGGTTTATACTTGCCCTCTCCTTCCTCTTTTTGTAGATATGAGATATCTCATTTACGTGCACAACTGGCCAAGGCACTTCCCAGGCCTCACGTGTATTTTTTACTGACAGCCACGCTGGCGGAATTATATTTACCCATGTTTTGGGTGGTTTCTCTCTGTTTGATTGTTTCTGTAGAAGATGGCAAAAAGAAGAAATTAAAAAGAAAGTATACTCTCCTCCAGGATCCGCCTTCTGTTTGCTGATCTGATCGTAGTTCTCTTCAATTGCCATTAATAAACTGAACTGAACAAGATAGATTAAAGGAAAGAGCAACACCAGGTTTTGCTGGTTTAAAGCATGACGAACATAAATATAATGGCTTCAGACGAACCCAGCCTAGGGCTAAATTCTGACTTAACTCTCCTGTGGGGTGCTGCAGACAAGATGAAATGCAATGTCTCAACTGAAGGTCCCCAAGCCAGTACAAAGCAGGATAGATGTGGGAAGGCATGGGAGCAATTCGCTCTGCAGCACTCCTCGCTGCACTTCCAGAAAGAGACGATGTGTGCCCTTCTTTTGGAACCTAATGCTTATCACAGCTTGTGTGCATGCAGCAGAGGGGCCTGTCTGGATCCCCAAGCCAGCTGAACAGATTACATCAACAAGATCCCCATATGAACTGTCAAAAGGTTTTCCTACTCTGTCGCTATCTTTTGTGAAGTAGGCAGAAAATGCTCCCAGCAAGAAGGATTTACCCTGTAGGAGAGTACTCTGAATCTTCCAAAAGCCATAATGAAAATGTTTGTGCTTCCATCCAAGAATGGTATTGGCAGCAAATTGAAGGTAATTAAACACATTGCCCATTGGCCATACAAATTTCTTCTTTGTAATAATTTCAGAGAAACAAACCCCTCTGTATAACCCAGACATTGTGTTGTGCAACAGGAATTTTTTGGGCTAACTTCTACCCTGCTGTAAGTGCACTGCAATGGGAGTTACAGCCACTTTATGCCAAGACTGTGCTTTGTTCAGTATCTCTCAGATGCTCTGTAGTTCAATTTCATTACCTCATAATTTCTAAGAATTGTCCTGTTTACTGGGAAAAGACCAGTGAACTGGACTGCACACTCAGTAGTTTCTCCATGGGCAAACAACAGRGAAACCACCTATCTATTATCACTACCTAACCCTTGATTTTATTTCTTGTCTTTATATAACTGACATGGCCAAGTTGACACTGTTTAACTCACTTCCGGCAGGGGATGACTCCATCTGAATTTTTAACCAGATATTCACTCGCTGGCTCCAATCTCCTGGTGCTTCCACCTCCCACAGTCGCTTCTGCTCCTCAGGATAAGTCTGCAAGAATTTCTGGCAAACTGAATAGGAGAAACCAAGGGTAAAAGCATGAATGAGTGAAAAGTACAGTGGAAGAGGGAGTGTATTCTATCCTGGAAATTCTCTCGGACCTACTTTCATTAGTTCCTTTGGAAATCTTTTCTTCTCTCTTCTCATCTTCCTTTTTCTTCTTTTAGCTGGGGCTTTTAGGAAAAGTCTATGTGGAATGACCTAAACAGGCATGAGTGAATCCTGTCCATCTGCTTCAGCCTAGATTACTTCCTTGTGAGTGCAGAAATATAGGGCTTGAAATGACTTACTGAGCCACCTTCTTCTGGCACTGCATCACAGAACTATCTCCAGACACTTAGTAGGTTTTAGACTAACAGCAGTGCAGGTTTTTTCACCCTCACTACTTGAAATGAAAGGTGTTTCAGTATCTTCCAGCTTTAACCATTAAGAATGCTACTCAAATTTCTATTTATAAACAAAAGCCTTGTATCGGTTTGTTCTTGGACCAATACCATCCTCCACTTTACTACTGTTACCCTATACTTAGTTGCTGGGGTTCATTTACTTCTTTGGGTGTGGAAAATAGGAAATAGGAAGAACGAACAGAGGAGTAACAGGGGTACCTGTGTCAGATGTACAATCGCCTTGAGAAACCATATTCCCACAGACTCCTTTGACTGTCAGTACGCACTGGACATTAATATAATTTGGATAAACAATCAAATTTAGGTTTGCTTACGTTATCAAACTGAAATCTGTCTTATTTAGAGGTTTCCTTAGGATGTCTGCAGAGCCAAGAGGAGGCATATGTTGTAGGACAAACAGTTAAAAAAATATAATGTGGATTTTTAAACTTTCCTTAACCACTGTTCTATCAGTTCCATCACCTGTAATAAGACAGCAACCTGTAAACAACAAAAGTATTGTATGCTCTCCTCTGTCCATTCTGGTTCATCATACTACAGAATGAATCTAGATGGGTCATTTATCTTCAACATTCAGTTGAGTTTAACATTGGGATGTTGAAAAAAAAAACCTAATTCTGGTATGTAAACACTTACCTCACATTAATGAGCAGATCGCTGTCATTAATTTTATCCAAGGATATCCAAAGTAAATTAATTATTTCAATAAAAGCTACTGAAAGTAACATATATACCAAAATAGAGATATATGCTAAATGGCTTTTTACTTCTTTTTAGGCCTCTACAGCACATTAAATAACATGCTAGTGAAAACTGTGCACACTTAGTACAGAGATTTAGAGTAAAAGGTTGCATTCTTTTTTCAAAGTACGAGATTGTTGTTCCAATGAAATTTTAAAAAGGCAGTGACTTCAATATACTAAAAATTTAACTTACAGTATTAGTATTTTTATAAAAGCAGAACCTAGAAAACCTAATTAGAACATGATACAAGTCAAATTTATTCACTATGAGCTCTAATCTTAATTGAGATGAAAGCATAGTCTTGCAATATATCGCTAGTGTTAACACATAAATAATGCAGCTTTCTGATCGATAGTGTCTAAACCATTGACGTTTATGTCTAAGCCATAGGAAAAATGGATATTATTGGGAGAAGAGAAAGAATGTTGTCAATACTACTCCTTCCTTTAGGATTTAGAAGTAGCAGTAGCTTAGAAATTCCTGGGGTACATTTCTATACATTGGGGTACATTGTATAAATTCAATGACACATACTGACCAAGAGAAAGAACAGACACAGTCAAAATTTTGTTGACACTTGTTAGGAAATGGCTGTAAAGTCATAAGTCAATAGAAACATCCCCCCAAAAATGACGGTAAACCCTGTATACCATACAGAGAGAAACTTTAGGAAAAAATGCTTTTCTAAAGAAAACAGTTTAACAAATAATGTGAGCACAGATATTTTCTGTATATGTTACTAGCAAAACCAGAACTTCAACCTGAACACAGAGAAGATATATAACTACTTAATGTTCTTTTAAAAGTGCCAAATCTTCAAAGACAGTCAATATGAAACAAGTACTGATGAGACTGGATGAATGAGCAGAGCCCAGGTATATGGCTTATTAAATCTAATTTCTTACAAATGCAGTATCTACAAGAGCATTATGTGCATAGTCTAGGCTTGACAACATCTTATGATTCTTTTCCCTCTGGTGTCAAATAAAATGGGTAAGTCACTGTCTAGGGCAATGACACAGTTCTATTTCTAAGAGAGAGCGAGATAAGAATGCAAAATGTCAAACAGGCAGTATGAGTTTTATGCTTCTCATTGTCTTACATAAATATTGGCCTACCTTTTTACAGGAAATTCCAGATGTTTCAAGAAAAGTAACCGGTTGCACGCTAACAACAGTTCAGTTCAGACAAGTGCACTGAACTCTTATACAGTTAAGAAAATCCTACCAAGACCATATTGAATTTTATACATTATACATGACCCTTACCTAATGCTTCCACATCAAACGATTTACCTTGATACATCGCAGCAGAAATAGGGCAGCTGATCCCCAAGGCATCCTCAGCCATGAAAGACTGACAGAAATCATGCAGCATTTTTATCCCTAGGCCACCTCTTCTGTACTTTCTCCGGACAAATATAGTATCCAAAACCGGCAGCAAGTAACATTGACTGGTTGTATCATCACATAGGCTCCCTGAAAACAGACAGTAAAAAATACATGAATTTGAAGACAAAATTGGTATTGCTGCACCAACTAACCGCTGTGTGATTCTAGCCACAAATACTGCCCTGATACCTTTCCACAGGCTATGAGGATGACCCAACCTAAGTGCATTTGCATAGGCAGTAAAACACTTTCCAGGGGGAAGATTTGTGCCATCAAACTGAGAGGACCTGCTTAACATGTGGTTGACAGGTCTCACCATAGTATTTTCCAGACTCCGATTCTTCATAATCAGACCATCTAGGTACACAGGCAACATACATAGGAAAGTTCACTGCAAAGATATAACTGCGCTATAGCCAAAGAGGCATAAATATTCTGAATGTAATCTCAGTATATTCCTTTAGCTTTTGGCTATTCTGGTAAATCACCCCACAAACTCTTTTTATGAAATACACTGAACCACACAACACAGTATGATCTAAACGCTCAGAAGGTCTACACTGCTTGATGCAGCTGGACAGTGGAGAAGGATTCCAGAGAAAACTCCCATACTGTTTAAGCCAACAATTTCATAATCACTGCAGGGAGAGAAGAGAGGGTTTCTTGGCCTCTGCATACATTGCTGTTATGCCTCCCCAAATGGTATGATAATACTCTGAAGTATGAAACGTGACTGGCCCCATCATTTACACCTCTTTTCTGACTTTTACTTGTCAGAAAGTTATACAACCCTTTTCCTGCATATTCAGTCTTTGATCTCTGAGTTCAGTAAATTCCACAGACAGCCATACAAAAGAATACTTCTCTCCTTCAGCTGCTATTAGCTGTCAACACATACCCAGGAGTCATCTTCAAACCTTTATTGGTAAGAGAACCACACAAAAATAAGTGTTGGGGTTGCTCCACCTGAAACTGGAAACAGACCCCTAACTGCTCACGCTCGCAGTGACTCCAGGCCAGCGGAAGGGAAGCCCATCACTCACCTCCTTCAGAAAACAGAGCAGAAGCCGGGCAGCCCCAACAACCCAGCACGTAACAGGGAGGCAGATCACTTCCCARAGAGGAAGAACCATGTCTGAGAAAGCACCGAGTAGAATCCAAGCGATAGCTAAACTCACGGCAGCAGCTTAGGTTCAACCTTACACTGCAGCACACAAAAGTCACACCTCTGTAGGAAGATGAGTATAGATATTAATTAAGGTGTTTGGGTATAAAGCTGAACAACTGAGTGGTGCATTTTAAGAAAGTACTGTAAGTGCTTTGTAAGTCACTCGATTTCTACTGAGTGGTAATTTATCACACATGTACGTGCTTCTAGTCCATCGCTTGGACTACTACTATCAGTGTTAAACTAGGGTTTTCACTCAAGGACAGTCCTTGCTAATAAACACATTAAGTCAGTCACTTGAAATCATGGGGACATGACATAATGCTCTACATGTGGACAAAATACAGACTCAAGTATAAGCCTCCAAACTATTAAAACTCAGTTCTCAGTGAAAACTGTCAAAAAAAATTAGAACCAAGGGATTTATTTTGCAATCATGTATTGTAAACTCAAACCGGAGTCAAGAGAAAGTTGATTAAGAACAGACATTCAGGGTCCAAAATTTTAATGTTCACCCTAAACAACTTAGGGTCCTATTGCAGGAGGTACATTAGCAATTCACTGTACAAATTCCATTCAGTGCAGAATACCATAAAAACAGAACCCCAAACTACTTGACAGCATAAGCATTCAACCTTGAAATGAATGACCAACATCAGTTCACCAACTACCTACATATAGGATAAGGCCACCGTAGAAACATCTCACGGATTTATTTTCATTTTCAGAAAATATTTATGAAGATTTTATGCTGCTTCTATCTGGGTACATGGCAGTTTAAATAGAAATGGATATCCAGGCCTTTATAACAGAAAAAGATTACATTTTCTTACTTTGTTGCTTAAATCTCATCAAGGCCTTCTCAGTTTTCTTTCTTACCACTTACTACTGTACCACACAGTCTAGTTTTCAGTGTCCCGAGACATGAAACTTTCATCACTTCACTAAGACCTATTTCACAGTTTCACGGATCTCCTATTGAATGGCTGTTCCTAAATTCCAGTATAAGACTTTTACTTAATAGATCCATTTTTTCTTTATCACATCCCCATAGCTATCTTAAACTGAGGTCTACTTCCGTTCCTTGAGTTGATGTCTAGTACCTTTTGTTGATAGTCGCCAGGCCTGACTTTGATGACTCTCTTTTCTAGGATGCCAATTCAGCAAAGCATACATGACTATATTTAATTCTAGACCCTGATTTGTCAAGGCTGTAGCTCTGCATTTAGCAAGAATCCATGTCACATACTCAGCCATACAACACGAGTATGTAGCTACATAACCAATCCATTCACATCCAGGCTTGGTCCACCCCTGCTTAATCAAAGTGCATGCTTAACTTCAAACACATGTTCAAGCACATTGTTGGAAAACGATGGTTTGTGGTGGTGTTTATAACCTTTCAATATTTGTAACACATGATGGGTAGTTACGCTTTTTTCATGAGCCAAAAAATTGAGTATATCCCCAGTCCCATTGTTAGCTGCCAGCCCAACAGAGATGTTGGATTCCAGCAGTGTTGCACCATACATTCTAAGAAAGGGAGAAACTTTTCCTCATGAAGTCAATAGCTTTAAGAATTCCTGCACGTTGCAAGTGTCCTTATAAGTTTATTATTATCTCATATAGTCTGTCTCCTATAAATCCTGATGAGACTGCTGTGCAGCAATCCCAGGAGCTGAGTGATTTATGTCTGTGCTCCTAATTTTGTGTTGAGAAGATGACAAAAACTTGTAATGTCTAAAGGCACTGTAAATAAAGAAACCATGAAGCCATTCTTCACCTTGTCCCTGGGAAACATATTAGAAGAGTCATAGCCCACAGCCATTTGAAATAAAATAAACAAACAAACCAACCTTTGGAACAAAGGCCACTTTGTCTCTAGTTCCCATCCAATAGCAAAGAGGTTACCGTAAGCTAACAGTGGCCCAGAGGTGACCACTAGGCTCTCACACATTTGGTTCAGAGGTTTGTTTCATTGTTGAAACACACAAACAGACAAAGTTTTGAGGTGAGGGAGGAGACAGGGAAAATAAGGGCATTGGCGATGGAGATGGAAGTATTCATACAGTCTGCCCTTTGAAAGCCTTTGATCTGTTTGGTTAGGTCACGAGTGCCAAATGACCAACTTAAGAGCCAGCAAAATGGTAAACAGATATTACAAGGGCAGGAAAGCAGACAGCCATTAGCATTCCCAAAGAGCCACAAACCAGAAAAAAAAACAATCCAGTCCCCACATCCAACAGACCCAAACAAAACAAGGTTGTGCATACTGACTATTTCCCTGCTGAACAAGTTGGCTTGGCACACACATGTTTGGACAGGCCTTAAGCAGGCTGAGTGCTTGTGTAAAGGGTGGGGAATATTTCTGCTGAATAGAACCCAAGGTCAACCCATTGTGTGAGTTTGTATGTGAGAAGGGGAACAAAGGTTCTGGCTTGAATAAAATTAAATGAATTCATGTCTTGACTGGTATGTACTCATTTAATTTTTATTACAGCCAGAACCTTCAGTCTGCCTCAGAAATGCACATTAAAAATATTATTGCTAGAAAACAGAGGGAGAGAAAAGCAATTATCCAACAAGATTTCAGCTAATTGTCTGTCAGGTTAGCTTCAATTCTGATTTAATTTTTTTTTCCAAGAGAAATGTATGTAATCAGTGAAAAATAAAAACCTATTATCTTTTTAGGGATCTATTTCTAGAGAATACCACCTGGGCCACCAAAGTATTAAAAGAAATTTGCGAAGGCTTACATGAAGAGAGGTGTGAAATGGATTTTAGCTTGGGTAGCCACTTCCAAAGACCATCTCTAAGGCTCTGGGCTAGCAAAAAGCAGAGACTGGGCCAGGGTTGCTTTGCTGCCTGCTTTATATCAGCTTAGAGTTTTTGCAGTCAGGTGTTCCCAAACTGTGATTTGYGGAGCATCTCTAGAGGATGAATGAGAAGCCAACAATGCATTTAACTCTTGGTTCAACAGCCTTCTCAGAGGACCCAATTTTGTTAAGGCTGGTTTGACTCACATCACAGAGAACACCATCTTTCTCCACACTTTAACTACTAAGGTTTGACAAAAGGGACACAGTGAGCTTGGGAAGGGACAAGCTTTGACAATCTGACTCCTTTGCTTTTTGTACCGCAGACAGCTTGGTCCACAACTGGGCAGCTCCTATGTGTTATAGAAACAGTAATACATAACAGTAGAAAAAAAAAGCTGTATATAAAAAAGGGGGTTTGTTCTGTTTTATTCTTAAAGGGACTAAGACACTCCTGGCTCATAACATCCTCCAAGTTCCTTACTGATTTATTTGCATTATGAATCTTCTACATTCTCCTGACATTTTTGTGAAGGTGGTAAAAGGCCATTTTCAGTAATCACTAGTCCTCAGTAAATAAAAAAGAAAAACTTTCAGGGAATTACATGGTCTCATTGCACAAAAAATAATGTCAGTAACCATGGTCATTAATCCTACATCACTGCACAAAACACATTCTTTTTGAGGTTTTCACACAGATTTAGAGCATACCAAGAAAAAAAATCTGAAATAAATACTTAAAAGAATATAAAACAGATCTCAAAACTGAAGTATCTATATGAAGGCTTTCTGCAAAATATTTCATTTTCAGGTTGCTGTCTGCAAAGAAAGGTACAGGGACAGGGAACTGTCATTTCCTGTTGTACCTTTAAGTAGCTACATTCAGCGAGGTCTAACTCTTCAGCTGTCTAATATGGAAGCCGCTGACATAGATAAAATTGGAGACATTTATCTTGGCACGTGACAAAGTGTCTTATCAGCCTCATTAGTGGCTTAGTACGTCTCATCAATCTTTAGTATACCCAGTGGTAAATGCTGCATGCCTGTCATTGGACAGGAATAGGCACATACCAGAGAGGCTAGGGTGATGATCTGTGTAGTCATGAATAAATTTTGTTTTAATAAAGGTGTCTAATGCTCACGAAAAGTGATAGCCTTGAAGAATGAGTCTTCTGTTTATCTACACAACAGGTGCAGGATGGCCAGTGTCAGTAGTTGCCAAATTGTCTCAAAACCTTGACTTGCAGTTACGGCATCTCTGAGCAAGGCRAGTACTCAAGACCATCTGTCCCTCTTTAGCTAGACTATCAAAAGAGATCCAGTTAAGGATGTTCATAAGATGGATGGATGTGTGGAACTGGACCAAAATTACCAAGTTCACTTTGTACCGGCCACCTAGGAACTGGCAAATGGAAATGACTTCACAATATTGCCAAGATAGTTAATTGGAATCACTGAAGTCCATTGAAAATTTAGTTTGCATAACGGCACACTAAATCTGTAGCAAAGATAGAACAGACTCTCTCCTCCTTGGTCACTGTTTCTATTATTCAGCCAGATGACTTATGTTTGAAATAGCCATGCTCCACAGATCTGTTCTGGCTTATTTGGCTCCACTGAAGCATGTTTTTTGTCGTACTGTAGATAACGGAGAATTCACAGATGAGAAATACAGTTGAATACAACATCAGCATGAGAGTCTCAATTACCTAGTGAAGAAAATAAAACTATAAAGAACGGCCAGGTAATTGCAGAGCATGGAAATAAAGGGCATCAGAATCACATGGTGGGCACAGGAAAACAATTTCTTCCTATGACCAGAAACTGTAACAGAGGTCCAGCACAATATAAAGTCCTGTACTTAAAGCTGCCCCTACTAAATGTTCTGACCGGAACAGTAAAAGGAAAAAGAACTTACATTATGATAAAAAAAAAAGAAAAAAGAAAAGTTAAAAAAAATTATCTAAAACAACCATGTGAAATACAACTTCTAAGAGAAGATATTTATCTTAGTCTGTTTTGGTCCTAATAAATCCTTCTAGAAAGTAGAGAGAATAGGATCAGCCAGAGCATGGCTGGTATGAAATTGAAATCACAGAACTTCAGAAAGAGGAATTATTTTCTAAATGCATACAGCAAATAGCAAAAAGGGGCAAAAACAATCAGTTTCAAGCTTCCCGAAAAGGCTTTGGCAAAAAACTGCAGTAATTTGTGACACAGGCCAAAAACTAACAAATATAGCTGCCCAGAGAAAAAAACCACTGGCAACAAAAGACAGATGCTGACAAAGCTGGACTTGAAGAATTTGTATTTTATGTGGACCTGGTTTAAAACCAAACTGTGACTCTCAACTTACTCAGAAACAGTTTCAACTTGGCTAATACTCCACCCATAACAGACTACTGTGCAAATTTATTTTACTGAAGCATGAATCATTACAGCCCATACAAGTGTTTCTTTCCAAAAGCTTTGCTCAGAAATATTTATGGACTTAAAGGAAAATGTACTATGGCAATTGAAGTGTTTGCCAATTACAAACCAGTTCATCAGCACATTCACAGATATATACAAGATTCCTTTATCATAGGCTGAGACTTATTCATCATTGATAGCACAGTGGCACTGTACCAGCACAGTGGTGTACAAGCTACACCTCAGTGTGAATAAAGATTTTGCACATCCCAAGGCAGCAGAAGAGCAGAACATCTCTTCTTGCTGCTGGCCTTTGAGACTCTATCAGAGAAGGCACCTTCAGACCRTCCTCAGGAATCCAAAGCAATCCATATCTGTACAGCTCTCAAGATGTTTCTTATTCTCCTCTTTTGGACAGATGGCTACTGATTGCTGACTTGAACAATACATTTACCTCCGAAGATACCAACTTCTCTACGTTTAAGCTGCTGGTATCAAGATGACACCCATGAATCTTAAACACAGACTGGTAACCAGCTCCTACAAGGGGGTACGTACTCAACTGCATACCTGCAGTTATTCTAATGAAGCCTTTTCCACTCTCGGCTCATTAATATCAATGTACCTGCATTAATACAAACTCTCTATTTAATAAAAGACCTTCACTAAAGCTTATACTCGTGCAAGTATCCCTAAAGAATCAAATACATTGTTTCTTTTCTATGCTAGTTAATCAATTAATGATGAAATCAATTAATCATCATCCTTTAAACTGGAAGTACCACAACTGGACAAAGCATTCCAGGACTGATCTAGTGCATATACCTTCCTCTACACAACCCAGCCACTGCTCCTTATGCATCCAAGGATATTGCCACTTCTCGCCACCAGCCATTCCTGATACACTGGTTTTCCTCTGTGAACTGTACTCCATTCTTCAGATATCATTCTTTCCAGGATGTAGTCCTCCATTCTGCGGGTAGGCCCTGCATTCTTTGTTCCTAGATGTACGACCTTCTACTTGGCTGCATTAAAGCATATTTTATTGGAATAAGGCAGTACCTCAGATCACTCCGTGTAACTGAGAACAGAGTTTGGAGCCATCGTGTTTAAATGAAAGTAATATGGATGGCTTCCAAATTCTGGGAAGGTTTGTTCCCCAGATTCATTCTGAGAGAGATTTGATATAAAAATGTAAATGAGATCCAGGATTATTTATACTGAAAGATAAACAAAAGGATTACATTTCTAGCTATTAGGAACCAATGAAAATGTGTCTCTAAAATGACCTTACCTTTCATCTTGACCGAGTAAAAGGCAACAGCCTCGCCATTTCTCCAGAGTATCTTGGCACACTCGGTGGCAGAGTGAGGTAGAAAGAATGCATCATTATCTGAACTCCCTTCCAGCATTCCAAAAATAATGTAGTTCAGAACAAAGAGGACAATCCTTTCTCCAAATGTCTGGACCTTAGAGAACAAACAAAAACAGACCAAAGAAAAATGAAGCAGAGAATAGTATTTTGCGTTTCATAAAAGGCTTCAAAGTTAAAAGGGGCTGGGAAGGAGGAGGTCAGGAAACATGTACACTTAATTTGGGGAAAACACCTCATGAATTGGTTCAGATAGAATAACAAAACCACTTTTTCCCAGTGTTCCACCCTCTATCCAGATGACATAGAATAATTTAGTAACAATTTATAAAGCTTGACATATCTCTTGTTGTCACAGAGAGGAATTCTAAAGCAGCAGGAAAAGAAGTATCTTGGCTAGTCACAGCGAACTAGTCACAGATTTGGAAACAGGATCAAGGCAATCTAATCCTACCTAAAAGTGAAATAAAGACAGGATTCACTGTGTTATCCTGGTCACCTCTCCCCTATTACCTCTCTTGCCATAGCATCAAAGAACTTTAGTGGG
This sequence comes from Phoebastria nigripes, assembly GCA_035582835.1. Taxonomy (NCBI): domain Eukaryota; kingdom Metazoa; phylum Chordata; class Aves; order Procellariiformes; family Diomedeidae; genus Phoebastria; species Phoebastria nigripes. Next base: position 6,818,888 of record JAYKAV010000001.1, read on the forward strand.
CCAGGACCTTACTGAGGCAGACACTATACAAACCAGAGAATAAATACAGTATGTCCCAAACAGCTTATAATCTAGGTGTAACATGAACAATTAGTTTTTATGTTGTGCTTCTTACTAGACAACCAACAGGACAGGGAGATGGAGGAATATAAAAGAACAAGATCATATTGGTCATCAGGGTAAAAAGTGGTGCCAACAACAAGCTTTATATGAATGCTGAAAAAGAAAATGAGAGTTTCCACAAATAATGACAACTTACCTCTTAGCAATGAGCTAGAAGGGGCAAGTTTTCTATTTTCAGATATTTTTTCATTCTCTGTTGATACAGCAGATGCTTGAAAGCCTGAAAGCCTGTGTTTCTGCTCCAAGTTCTRTCTTGCAAGGATTTGTATCTCAAAATCCCTCCAGTTCAGTTACTTACAAAAAGCCTACTTAATTCAGTGAATAATTAAACTCTATGTATGGCAGATATTAGGGAAAGATGACAAAGGAACAGAACCATTAAGGACCAAAGCTGGACACAGAGGGTTGGGTAGGAAATGGAACTGACTTAATAGTCTCATGGCAACACAAAGCTCACATGCAGTAGGCATCTGACTTAGTTTAAAACAGACTACAGGCTACCCAAATCTCTCAAATTACAAAAAAGTAGTTGTATCCTACTAAGATAACTTATTTGGAAAAAGAATTACAGATATAGAAACTATTAAATAACAACCGCTTCATAAAACGAACACAATATAAACATTATTCAAGGCAAAAAAAATCAGAACTAGCTAGATAAGACATTGTTCCAAAGGTTAGTAACACCTCCCATCAGACAGTCAGTCAGGCAACACTGTAACATGAAGAGTTATTGCTAATGTAGCAATTCGGTTTATCTGATTATTTCTTTAGTAGGCAGTGAAGGTAAACTAAAACCAAAACCTAATAAATCCCACAGATGAATCATAAACTGCATGCACAAAATTGTTTAGAGAGGGTTAATGTGCATGTCACTGTGCAGTGGGAGACATGTGAAGTACTTGGTGAGCCACATAGCCCAGATTCCACAGGTTATAAAGCATGAGCTATAGGAGACCAGAGACAATTACACGATTGTTCTAGCTCGAAAGTTCCAGGGTAAAGGCAACTGTTCAAAATAGCATCCTCACCGAAATTAGCCCATCTCTAGAAGGATCAGCCGTCTTCACTACATCTTCAACAGGCCACCAACACTGGTTCAAATAAACTGCCAAAACTACAAAAAGAAAAAGGCAGGGGAACACATTACCTGCAAATAAATACAAAATTGGTTCTGAACCCTTCCACAAGCAGCCTCAGATCTACTTCTCCCTCCAGCTGACTCCAGTTTGATCTGCTGTGAGACAGCAGAACAACGACTGTATTTCAGTTTCACCTCCATGTCCCTTGATAATCAATTTTCAGTACCACACGAGGCATCAAGTGAAGGTAATTTTTCTCAGGAATTGATGTGACTTTGGTGTGACAACCTGTGTGCCATATGAATAAAGTACTTCCTGCATAATATCTGTTCAGGAGCACAGTAAGCTTGAGTGGCATTTGGGACAGAGTGCTACCTAGCTAAAGGTTACATTTTTGAAGTTTCTTTCAGACTTTCCCCTGTCCACATGAATACATGCCCGTATTTGCACCCACGCAAGTCAAACACAAAAGTTTTCGTATCCGCTTTATCAAATAGCTTTTCAGCTGCCTATGTGATTGAATTTCTATACGTCTGTACCTTTAGAGTACAGACTCCTAAAYCTCTGCATGGACAGATATTCACAGAAGTTCAAATGCATACCGAGAGGTTTCTATCAACAAAGGATAGACACATGCACACATAAGTAAGATACACTTTGCCCTGAAGCAAAAGCATTTGACCAACCTACAAATAAGTCAGGTCCTTGTGTAGGTGCTATGTAAAACTTGCACCCCACCTCTTCCCATCTTTCCTGAATTTTTCATATATGCAGAAATAAGTATTTAAACCCTACTCCTACATGTTCATCTACAGAATTCATTGCCTGCCACTAGATTTACAAGAGAAAGACTGAAGCAGCAACAGTGACACTGAAATTGCTCCCAAGCCCTGTTCAGAAAGAAACGTTTTAACACAGGGTCATTTCAAAGAATATAGAATAGATTTTAAGGGTTTAGATTAGGTTTTAGAATAAACACAGAAATTTGATCATTTATGACCATCAACACATCAGGCAGCAAATATTTCAGCAAAAAGAACTTTTATTATCCGTACAGTGGTGACATCCACCTAAAGAAAGTACATGGCCACAATTTCAGGAGTGCTCAAGAACACCGATATCTTTACTATCTTCAAATAGGTCACTTATCATCCCCATTTCTAAACAAAAAGATAAAATATAATATAGGAAGTATGTTGCAAAGAACAGCATGGAGTTCACACCTCTTGAGTCCTAAGAGAGTGTACCGTCTACTGGTTTTCTAAGCTACCCAACTATGGACAAACATAAGGAAGTTAAAAACCATCTACGAGTTAGAGACAAATTCACACACAAGGAAGTGAAATGGCTTTAACAGGATTCATCATTCACCTGTTTTAGCTTCAGGTTATACAAATATCGCTGATGCGCACAGGTTAGTTTCCCTTTTTGCTTCAGCCTCTACCAGCTCCCGCTGGCTTTAAGGCTGGAGATTCCACTTAGCTAACTTATATTTCAAATAAATTATTAAAGCATGTGCCAAAAAGCACACTTTGTGTACTGGGTTAACAATGAGGAAAGTATTGCACGCAAGGGCAGATGCCTGTTTATAGCACCAGATTCAATTCATTAAATATTATGCACTTACTTGCATGGGAGTTTCATACTCTTTCTGTGATGGATTCAATCTGTTCCCTCAATCCCTTCACACTGCTTTCAAATGCAAGCAGCATTGCTCCATTACACATCCATGAAACATGCAGCTACAAAGGGAGCTGAGTCAGACAAAGGGGACATAATGGGCCAAATGCTGACTTTAATGGGAGCTGCACAGAGGTTTGGCACATAGTTCGGACACATACAACACACATAGTAAAGGTCAGAAAAGTTTTAAAAATCTTTGAGGAAAATAGGAAGATGCATAACCATGTTCTAAGGAGCTACTTTTATAGAACATCTACTGTGCTATTCAATAATTTAAATGTGTGGAAGGGAACACTAGTTGACATAGCAACTGTCACATCACATTACTTGAGCAACCTTATCTATATGGATGCCTTCCTTGAAGGAAAAACATTTCTCCAGATTTCACACAAACATATGTACTTTGCTTTTTGTTATATTTTTTCAAGTCAACATCTGGTCCGCAGTTAAATCCATCCATGCTTCCCCATACTCTCATTTTGATTTTATAATCAACTTTGAGGAACACTATTTCAAATGCAAACATGTTTTGTGAGACCACATGTTCCTTCACTCTCCTTTCCCAGCCTCGTTGTTCTTTCCAAGACATTGAATTATGTTCACCTGATCATAAGAGATCAAGTTATTGCCAACAGTAAGTTACACACATCACCTGAACCCTGTGAATCATGATGTACATGATTATAATGATCTTGCAATTGCAAGACTTGATGTGCTTGATCTTGCAATTGCAAGACTAGGTGAAATGGATTAAGTCCAATACATTTCAGTTCACAATTAATGGAGTATATACATGCTCAGTTGGGTGGCTTGCCCTGTAAGCACTAGCTTGCTAAACCTCAGTACTTTGATCACTTGCAGTCAGACAAACATACTCAGAGTGTTGCAAGAAGCTGAGAGCCTGTGAAGCACACGATTCCATACCACTACGGGTATTTGGAATACAGTACTGAAAAACACTGAGTTGAATTAGGCACTAAGCACAATGCAATTGTGATTATGAAATGTCTCCTTTTGCTAGGCAAACATGGATCCCTTCCCAACCCAGGTCTGGATTATATTTTTACTTTCTAGGCTATGCTGGCCAAATGTTCCCACACTGGTGTGCAACTATTTGAATGAAATGTGCACATCAGGACTCTACACACAGAGTAAAGCAGAAAAATTAAAGCAACATCCAGCTTGGTTCTTCTTTTTGCCCAGCCTCCATCTGAATTGCTGAAACGCATCCCTCAGTCATGGGGGCAATGCTATATATGAGAGATGTAATTTGAGTTTGTTTAATAAATATAGAATGTACCAGTTCTTTACCTTAGATAAAGTCATCTTTACCTTAATTTTGCCAGTATTTCAGATTGACGGCACAGATATAGAGGCTGCTTTTGCCAGATTTCCACCTTGGAAGGAGAATGGTAGATTTCCCCAACAAGTAGTCCATGCAACTGAGCCTAGGTCAGCTCTGATAATGAAGGAAGCTCAGAGATCCTACATTAAACTGTGTCCTGTAACATTTACATACCCTGAATAGCTGTGTCCCCCAGTTCCCTATCTTTAAAATGGAATAAGAGCATCTCTCTCTCTCCCCTAAGAGTCTTAACGAAATAAATACATTAAAGCTTGGGAAGCATGCAGATGCTGCAATAATGGCAGCCATTCAAGTATCTAAGATAGATATCTTTCCTGCAGCCAATTACATTTTCTTCTACAATTTGAGTTTTGCTCAGTGATTTGTTCCACAAATGTCTTGTGATAAATGTTCCATGGCATCTAACAGTTATTGTAAATTATTATATACAGCATACAGAAAATGCCACAATAGGGTATGTTTATTTAGTGTTATAAAGATGTTAATCACCCATGCTATGCTCCGTAAGCCCTTACAACACAATTTACATTCTCATAAAAATATCTGTGCAGATATACTAAGAGAACAGAACACTCAGCCCATCAAAAATAAATTAAAAATGCTCCCAACCAAGACCAAGTCCTATGGAAAAGCTACCATATCCATTTTCTCTTTGAAATATGCAGGTCATTTCAGACCACAAGCTACGCATCACTTCCGGACAACCCATCTGATCAAGATGATCAGATATAAATCTCACTGTTGGAATCAACCCCCCTTTAACCTATGTTCAAGAATTAAATGCCATCAAACTTTAAAGCTCTTCACAGGCAAACTTGTTGCTAGGCTGCTAAATTCAGTATTCTTCCAGAGTCTAAATTATTAGAATTTCAAACATAAATTATTAGATTGACAATATTTTCTTTGGGAACTGTGGGAAAATAAGTATATTACAGTGGATATTATTTCATAAGTATTATACACATCATTTTATCTATGCAATACTTAACCATTATTGATGTAAACACAAATGAAGCTGAAAGAGGAAATCCCATCACATATGAACATTAGAAATACAAGGTGTACAGCTTTCTCACTGAGATTAAGGTACTGCCCAGGTGTGTGTTTAACCCCAGCAATTGTCAAGGCTTTGTACAGAGTTCATTTTAGGGGGTAAGGGATGTTGAGGAGCCACCAGGAGCAAAGATGGAGATATTGGAGCGAAGCTGAAGGAACTGATGGTGTCAGGGATAGAGCTGGAGAAGGGAACTGAATTGAAAAGGCTCTAGCCAGGATTTTGGCAGTCACCAGTCAGTAGAACCACTGAAGCAGAGGAAGGTTGTGGCTCTCAGGAGCAATATGATATGGTCTCAGAGCATCATGTGAGCTGTGGCAGAACCAAGCAATGAGGATTCTAACGCTTCTTGCTGATTCACTATCCACAACAGGACCTGAGAAGTACACAACTAAACATGCCCTACACACTTATTAGCTGCATCTTCTACTCTGTTTGCAATTGCTTCTCAGTAAAGCACCTCTACCCCAGTGTATCCTGGGACACCCTTGGCTGCCTTCCCCCATTGGACTTCAGAAATGTCCAAATGGATTGCAAGAGGAAAAATTAGTGGGCTATGTTTGCATTAGCAAGACTAACACTAACAAAACTGAATTCACAGAGCAAAACATTTGGTGCAGACAACCTGACATTCACAAATTCTAGCCTGGTGCTGAAAACTAAAAGCCCATTAGAGGTTGGGGCACATCAGCGTGCTTCTGGAGTGCATCCTCTAATTTCATTTCAGCCAAAAGTAATCCAACCCACGCACTCCAAGATGGCTCCTTGATACAAACTGAAGCACAGTACATGGGGACAACCAGGAAATTTGCTTCTAAGAGCACTCCTGGTGTGAACTAAAACTAAAATGCAGAGGCACCAGACAGTACATGAGAAAGAGAAGAGATCAACTACAGCAAGATTGTTTGCCTCTCCCATCTGGATGAAACTCGAGTTCACAAGAAAAGTGTAAAGCTCAAGGGAGGAAATAAAATCAGGCAACATGTTTAGTGTTTTAACTTTCTGCCCATGTCCTTAAGCAACGATGACTGCGTTAAAAAATATTGCTTTTCTCTGAAGGAATTGGTTTTGAAACAATTTGATCTGTTCACTGGTCAGAACAAAACGTCATACAGGTAAGCAAATCCAGATGGACTTGCAACATTAACAGTCTGCTGCCTTAAGAGTCAATTCCAAATCTGTTGAACTGTGGGAAAAATATTTGGACAAAATACTTCAAATGTATATACCCATATGTATAGGTATGCACACACATATACACACGTCCCAGCAGACTTTAGCGAACTAATGAAAATTTATTAAAGAAAAAAATCATGTCAGCCAAATTTGATGCGTGTAGGAAGGCTGGCCACACGTTTATAGCATATAAAATCAGAAAACAAAGAACTTCCAGTAAAATCCTTTAAATTGTACTTTTAAAAGGAAATATTAAAAGCCAGATGATGTAGGCCTTACTTAAATAACTAGACTTACTGATGTCTGTGAGACTGTTTCTGTGACTATGGGCTGATGACCCAGGCTAAAGTTTTGTAAGGGGGTCACAGTAGTCAGTCAGTCTGTTCTTTATAATGTAATAATGTGTTTATTCTGCTAGGTTTAAGCTTTTAATGTAGATAACCCATTGCTTCACAACAGCTCCAACATGCCTCATTTAATCTAGGTGGGTCGCAACCTGGGCTTTTGGTACTATGCAACTTGGAGTCAAGTTTCCGTTAATGACAGTGGTATCAAGAGTTGTTACTTATTTTACGTTTGCATTTTTTCACATTCCATAGTCAAAGACACTTGCCTAAAAGAGTAAGTAGGAAGAAATCAGGCTGTGTCTGAAGATACTGCGATCCTGATAGCAGGAAGATAAAACTTAGGTACAATTATTGATCAAATCTTAATAACCTGTTGATACTCTAAGCAGTGACTCATGAAACAGAAACACCAGTAAGCACATGCTGACTTCTACTGCCTGTAACACAATTGCAGTGTATCCCTGTCAGGCTGACACATGGTTGTAATAGGAAAACACCAGCATTGCTAGCAGCAAGGAAGGCAAAGCTGGTAGAGTTTAAAGAGTATCTTGGGAGAACTGCCAAATAAAATGGATTTAACTCAATTCCTGAGCATGGTCTCACTCCAAATTTACCCCTTACACACCAGTACTGGAAATAGGAGGCAATTAAACCTACGACTGAAGAAGATATCATAAAGTAAAAATAATATGAATAAGAATCAGTAAGACCTAATACAACTTCACATATATATTTGCTCTTGTTTAAGGATTTCAGAATTCTATCCAAACTATAATGCATTAAATTTCACATCATCCTGAATTAGAAAAATATTACCCCATTGAACAAACTCAGAAAGAATAACAGATTTACCCAAGGTGATTTTTCAGCTACCAGCAGAGCTATGCATAGAATTTAAAAGCCCTGATTGTCAATCCTGCCTTCTAATCAGTAGCCCACCAACACAAATCCCTGACAGATAAACTGAATCCACTTCATATTCAAAACCAAACCCAAAATATTTAAATATACAAACAAGCAGACCATCTTAAAAGTAAAGAAAGTACAACTACTCAAATTTCAAAATATTTTGACCAATTCTAACCTGTCTCTTCATCCTTTGGATCAGTTAACAGCAACATTTTGCAAGTAGGATTATTTCGGTAGAGAGGGACAAAACACACACAGGAATCTTCAAGTTTAACCTGAAAAACAAACAAGCCCTGTAGCTGTTTGTACTGCAAAGCTCGCAAGTATTTCATGTATTAGATGCACTTATGATATGTTTTACTAACATGCATGGTATAAGCTTAGCCCAACACCCTCTCAATCCTGAACTTCAAGGCACTGAAACGTACATAGTATTCTAATATTATCAGTAAGTAATGTTAATTTAAAAGAAATCAAGCTACCGAAGTTAGTGAAGACCTTAATGCTGACTTACTATGATTAGTACATAACCTGGCTTTGAACACTGTTACATGCAGACAAATGGTGTTATGAAAGACCAGACACATCAAAAAAAACCCAAATACAACTTGCACTTCTTACAGCATGGTCCAGCTGAGTACTTGTGGTGTTTTGCAAACAATGAATTAAGCCTCAGGGTACAGGGAGTATCAAAGCATTAGGGCAGTGCCTGGGCAGTTTATCTGTGAGGCACAGGGAGGGTAGATAATTGGCACAAGGTGGTTATGTTGAAGGCAAAGCTAAAATCAAAACGCAGCTCTCAAGCTCTCAGTCTTAGACTAAACTTCTAAATGATGTGACATATAAACACAAAATTACTGTGCTCAAAACAGCTCTATATGCATAGAGATGACGATTTCCATATGAATATTGCAAATGCTCTCATGTAAGCTTAGGTACAGGCAAAGAGCGTGCATAATTTAGCACAGTATGTACTGTACTTTCAAAAATCTGGTCCATTGTGTATGTGTGGGTGTGCCTCTCTCTCTAATTGCACCCATTTGTCAGTTTGCTATGAAACTCAAATCAGTCATGTGATACATTTAATATTTCTTGGTGCATGGAACAAGTAGTATGAATATGGATTATTCAAGATAACAACTTTAAGTTGAAACAAGTGTTCACTATTTTATGAGTGCCAGAATCCTGGGATCATCTATGCAAACACTGGACTCCAGGAAAAAAACTGAAAACTGCCTGAAACCCGTATTCATGAGCTTCCCAAAATCTCAGTATGTTCTGGGCATTCAGTCATTCTTTGCATGYTTCAAATATAACAGCATCAATGTCATTATGGCACCTGGGAACGTTACTATAATGAAAAGACCAGTACTATTTCCAATACTGCTATGATTGTTATTTGGTTTTACAAGGTAATGTGCACTTTCACAGGTGCTAACAACATCAGCATGAGCCAAGCATAGCTTTCTATGTATGACCACTGCCAACGTGCTTCCATCCTGACTTGCAATAATCCTTGCTATTTCTGTACTGAATACTTGACCAAAGACCATGCCATACCAAAAAGAAGTTCTGTGACCCGAGCAAATGGGCTGACAGCCACTTAACACTTGCTAAATAATTATTCATGGTTGCCCGTCCTGCCACTTGAAACCTGCTTTAATTCAGATGCACAGAGAAAAAAAAGCCTGGTAACTGCAGCCATTATTCAAACACCAAAATCCTCATCCTTCAGGTTGTAGGTATATAATAAAGATTGTTAGCCGAGATGTTCACTGGGGATGGAAGCTTTACCTTATTACATTTAATTTATTTTTAATTACAAAATATCAACATTCTTTGAACTATTTATTATAGAGTATAACGAAAAAAACAATACAGCAAGAACATTACCATTACTTATGCCCTTGACTAGCTGTCTGACTGCAGATTAGATTAGACCTGAATTAAATGAATGCAAAGAGAAATGTGTTGCTATGAGACTCAAATCAGTCATGTGATATATTTAAGGTCTGATGACAAGCCACAAAATCAAGACAGTTCTGAACCAAAAGCCAGAAGTCCGCCTTTAACTGATCTCACTGTGTCTAGCTATTGCAGGAATACACACAGCACTGCTTGGGATTTTAACTTACCCTCCCTTCTAATGGAACAGCAAATGAGCCTCTAAAAGTACAACCAGGCATGAAAGGCTGAGGTGAGGACACAGAAGCCCTAATAAACTGGGGGATCTTGGCATTTTCAGGTTTGTTTGTATTTAACCCTACATGGTCCACTAGAGGGCATTAAAAGAGTATTTAAAGCTAGTTACATTCACGGCTCAAAGATGAAGCTACCCACCTGGAACAGCGTTTTTCTGGAAACTACTGCATATTATTTTCCTAAATTGTAGAAAAGCCACCGTTTTCCAAACATTTATTTCAACTAATCCACTTACTGGTTTGATAGTACAATAACAGTTCGCCCAGCACACCTTTTATGATCTAGAAAATGCCCAGAAGGAAAGGTTTCACAGGTTGACTGAAGTCAGAATTTTTAATAGGCCTGCTCAGTCATCTCCAATGCATTCCCCCCAGGTGGCTCAGGAACGGAGCCTAAAGCATTGGCACCTACATTATTTATACCATGTATCAATCACATCTGATCAGAGTTCCTTTGGGAGAACCCGTATTCAAAATTATCAATATAAGTATTGGAAAGAATGGAAACAAAATATATATCACAATACCTGTGTAAACTGCACAGTAGAGGCAGAATACAGAGCTGTGCCATGGTATAAACGTCTATCAAATTCACTTTTGATTCAGTCCTATAAGGAGGTAGGTCAAGATGCAAAGTTCAGCTAAGTACTTCAAACCCTCATCCACACTCACGAGGGTTTTAGACTTGTAGTTTAAGCTTATCTCTCATTTGCAGCATGCAAACTATTTGAAATAATGCAGAATTTGCTGATTTTAAGAGATTTGTAATCTGGCCACACCAGTTTACCCCTATTCACAGACAGACTATGAGCACAACGAACAAACTAGTTTGCAAGTATCTAACTTGCAGTATGAAAAACATCAGCCTACTACCTCTTCTCCTCCAGGCATCGAAAAAACATCAGGAGTGGATGATGATTTCTTCAAGAGTTTTTCATAGTATGTTTCAGCATCTGCTTGCAGAACCTCTGGATCTCCTGCTAACGTATCTACCAGGTAAAGGCAACCTGTAGTTAAAATAAAACACAAGATATTTTTACTTTTTAAATGAACTGAGAAACATGAGTTTTAAAACTTCAGTTTCCCAGCAGCTGCTTGGTGTAGCTGGGCCCTTATTGTTCCCATTAGAGCCTTTTGTATAATCCTAGTCTAAAATTGCAAGGCTGGTAAAAACCTATCCATATGTTATTTACCTCTTGACATGCAATTTTACAAAGTAGAACCATGACAGCATCAAATCACATTTGTCTCCTTTGAATTCAACAAGCACAGTCTCAAATTTCTCTAGGTATAAGTAAATTGCTTTAATGCTAGAAGAGCAAAAAAAGGTCTTCAAAACACAGCCTGAGTTTTAGTACTGTCCAAAAATATAACAGGAAAAGAATTCCAAAGCTTCCACTCTTTCTTGGAAGACTGCCCCTTTATGGGTCAGTCCATGATCTGTTGTATATCATTAGTTTTCTCTTTCTCTTTTTTGAGTAACTTCAATTGGACACTTTCACAACAATGAAGTAATGTCAAAAAATATTAAAATATTTACCTACATAAGAATTCCCAAAATAGTAACCATCATCTTTTATGCATCATAACTTTTAATCCATGTGACTCAATGCTGAAGGGTATTCATGCAAGGTATTTGTTAATTGCATGCAAACAAAAATGACATACATCTGATGCCTGTTACCTAAATGCAAAGTCCAACTCGGTGCTTGTGAGGAACCAAGCAACCTCTTTCTGATATAACAAACCAGACTGACTGGTGGCTCATCACCAGCTCAAGATAAAGAACATCAGAAGAAATGAGTTAGCAGTCCAAATAGTATTCTGCCAGTCTTCTATTATAGGAAGGAAATAGTTTCAATTTAAGGGGCTTTCAATCAACAAGCTACACCTGCAACTCTTGGAAGCCCCAAACTGAGGACAAAATCTTCTACCACGCTGCTATAGTTGGAATCTTAGTTCTGAGTCCTCCATTTTTAATCATGGTTTGCTCTCACATGGCAGCTCCTGTGACCCAAGTTTAATGTGAAATAACTGCACTGATATTAAGTGCAAAGTAAACGGCTGAGACAATGAACAGTCTTACRAGGGCCATTGCAAGAACTGTCTATATTAAGAGTCAGAAACTATGAATCATAAAAGTACCATATTGAAAATTATACCTTTCCATGTAAAAGTAGGAGCATTTGGGATTTGCAGTACCAGGTCAGACTATTCACCCACAGTCCCACCATCCTCCCTCTGGCAGTGATCAGTATCTGATTCCTCAGCAAAAGGGTAAGAAACTACAACTGATAATTCACCACCACCCAGCACTGCCTAAAATGCTTTAAACACTATTTTCCTGCCCTTTGCAGGCAATCAGCTTACATCCTGAGGCTGGACGGCAAAGCCATGTAGTCAGAATGCTGAACAGAAGCTACTCTGTAACATAGTATGTTTGTATGTGACAAAATGGGAGAGAAAACAGCATTGCAACACTGGCAAGTTGAGTCACATTATAAAATCCCGGCCAGTACTTAGCAGTGGCAGTTTTCTTCTGCAGCGGCCTTCCCCAGTGTACTGTGTAATACCATCAAGCAAAGAAGCCATATAAGGGAAAGAAATTAAAGATTATCCTTATTAAAAACTTTAGTAATGTACTGAAGTAAATTTACTAGTAAATTAATTCTTTGCAAAAGAGCAGCATGTAASACTTAAGTTTAGCACAAAGAGAAATATTGGCCATGCTAATAAATACTACTCATGAGATGCTGCTTACAAGGCTACATCCTGCCACTGTTAAGCCAAAGCAATTTAATAAGCACAATCGTGTTTTCTCCTCACTGAACAAAACAACTAGTACCTTCAAAGTTACACTAACTTTCTGGCACATAATATGGTTGTATTCTAAGGTAATAGTGACCATTTGAAGGATTAAATAATGTCACAGATTAAATAATCAGGCATTAGAGAAAACTTCTGAACAACTTTCCATTAATACAGCTTTCCACAGAAGTAATTTTTTTCTCTAAAAAACGCTTTTAGACTTCCAGTTAACTTGTCTTTCCTGTGTCATACTCTGAAAACGCCCAAGTGAGTTAGGAGCACATATTCCAATAAAGGGGAGATCCAAAAATTTTTCATGAAGAAAACAAATCTGTCTCAGCTTCTGTATATAAGGGGCAGGGGGGAGAGAGACAGTGAGAGTGAGGTTCCTTTAGGGACAATACAGAGCAGAAGTCTAACTTCAGGTGCCCTGGTACCCTAGGACACACTCTGGAGTGTCCTCAAGAAGTCAGTTGTGCTAAGGCTGGCTTTTGTGAACATCCCCCCAAAACTTGCACACACAGGCACATACCACTAATACTGTTCAGCTGCCATAGGCAGGAGAAAAATCACTAGTTTGAAATTTTTTTTATGTTAACTAATGTGTTTCCCAGTTTTCCCCAGTACAAAGTGAAGAAATTATATTTGTCCTCCTGTGTATGTCCCTTTTATGCTTTTTTTGTATACAGAAACAAAAAACCACCTCGACAAAGTCTAACCATAACTATTATTAGGTATTTGACTACAACAATAATTATTGCTGGCTAACAGGATGTTATAAAGGTTCCAAAATCAAATGCAAAATAATTTGTTAACTTCGCTTTAAAAGAAAAGCAGTGCTGTTCTCCTGTGAGTGCTTCAGTCTGAGGCCCCTACCAGCATCTTGGGATACCAAAATTGTGAAGTTCCAAGGACAGCCTTTTAACCTAAATTGACTTACAGGATTTCATTCGAATTTGATCTTACCTAGCGGCAACAAAAGAGCACATTGTGGCAGCCAATCTGCTAGACACCCAGCGAGCACTTCTTTCAAACAGGCGATGTGCACAAAGGGTTACCATCTGGGGGAGGGAGGGAGGGAGTGAGGAAGGGGGGGAGCGAAGGGGGGCAGGAGGGGTGAGTCATAAAAAGGGGGCCTCTTGCTGCAGCCACAGAGGAGGGACCATAAAMCATAAGGAGAGTAAATTTAGAACGGGAGGCCTACTGCATTAGAGGGATTCCTGACATTCGCGCTGAAGTGGCTGCCATCTTAAATAGCCAGAGCTGGTAAACAAGGTCAAGACATCATCCAGGCGGATTCTACAGCAGCAGTGACAATGAAGGGTTCACAGACAGGTACCAGACTTTGTCTTTTACAGGGTACCAGCATTCAGGGTGAAGGAGGAGGAAGCGTATGCAATTCCACTGAAAAAAACTTATCTAGAGATAAATGAGAAATCTGAATGGGCATATTTCCATTTCAAGCATACAGAATAGATTTTAAAGCAAAAACTAACAGTGCTTCTGCTTCTCCTCTCTTTTGTTTCCATGGAGCAGTCTGGGCCACATTCTCAAGCGAGTATGTGTAAGTGCATCTCCTCTCACTCTCGTGATCTGTCATCAATTTGCATTAAGAATCTGATCTTTGAAGTGAAAAGCTACAGCTAAAACCAGCTATACAAACAAGCAGACGCTACCCATACAACTCAGTCATCTCTATGAGATACTACCCCCCAGCACCTATAGGTACCTCAGCCTAAAACATCATGCAACTCTGCCAATAAGGCATAAACCAAGGCCCTTGTTTCAGTCCTAATCCCTAAACTCAGCTTTTTCTAATACCCATTGCTATTCCACCTCTGATTTTCTCCAGAACAGAGAGCTGAATTTTATGGTGGTTTCATGAAGTGGACAAATATCCTTCTTGAGAGGTGAAAGTCAGACAAAGTTCACTTCGCTTATGACCCAAAAAGATGAATATGTGGGAATCCAGATAGATCTGATTAACATGCTTATGTTCTGCATCAGGTAGATAAATAACAACAGCAATCACAAAATAGAAGACAATATTCTACCTTAAACAAGAAATTAATTTTTGTAGATTAGAGACAGACCCCCATCATTACAGATTCAGCAAGAATTTCATTCTATCAGTCAAAATAAGCTGGAAATATTTTTCCATGGGCAAAAGAATTTATTCTCAATGCAACAGAAAACACATGGTGCACACACTTGTATGTGAAATTCCACAAGTGAAACTACAGACTGCTGTAATGCCCAAAGGTAAATGACATGCTTCAATCTAATCAGATATTCTGAAGGTTCTTTTTGATGATCCTTCTGTATCCTCTGCAACTAAACCCTGTGCCATAATAGAAATAATTTAACTAGAATATAGATAACCACAGACTTATCACATGAATATAATGCTACAGCAATTCAAATCACCATTACATCCTTCAAGCTCTCTTTCACTAGAGTAGACATTTTAGTACCTATGTATTACTTTTACTATTTTGCCATTATCTAACAAATCAGTTACAACTTGGGACAATCAACTCTACCTCTTTGTAAAGATGTTTTAAATACTCATTTAAGTTTCAAATTAGTATGTATTGCCAAGATACTTAAGTCCTTTTTGATCATGAACCCAATACACCATTTATTAAACAAGAGATATTTGCTTTCATTGTTAAGAATTTTCTATTCCTGCATTCATATGTAGCTTATTAATACTGTTTCCTTAAGCCAACAAGTTGGTGATGCAGTTATTTCAAACTAGACACACTATTGGGTTGATTAAGATGCATTAAGGTATTGCTGGTACTCCCAGGAAAGACTTACTTGTTGAAAAGCCCATTTCAGAAGTTTGTAAGAGCATTTAGGATGCAGCCAGATTGTAAAGCAAAATACATCAACCTCACTGTAGATGAAGCATGAAAAGGGTTATGTCTGAAGTGAATTAATCATTTATCCCACAACTACTTTTTCATGTTTTACAAACACAGAGAATGATACTACACGCATCCATTAAGAATTGTATGTTTACAGAAGAGCCATCAGCCACCACAGGATTTGTATCTGGACTGTGCATCTTTGTACATTTGTGCAAATTTGTGCATACTTTTACATGTAAAAGTATGAAAAATACTTAAGTGTGATTTCTAGTGGTGCAGAAACAAGATAGATAAAAAGAATCTAACATTTCTAACTTTCAAGTGTCGTTATTTTTTATTCAGTTTTGCCATTTCTAATGGTTGCAATAGCAGTACTGATTTTATTTATTGGCTTTACTATTAGCTTTATTTTCATGCCAATATATTTCACAATAAAAAAAAAAAAAACTTCAGCAGATTCTAAATGTTTCTGACAGTACTGTGAGTTTTTTTGTCCAAGAAGTATTTTCCCTTTTTTTTTTTTAATCAGAAAACACTTTGCAATATGAGACAAACATACATGCAGCAACACAAAAAGACTGTGTATAATGTCAATATTTAGGAGGGAATGTTCTTCTAATTAAACTGGGCAACTGAGACCAGAACTCCTAAGATTTATTCTTAACACAGGTGTGTTTTTGTGGCCTCCAACAAATCACTTCATCTTCTGTCTGGTTTCTTATCAGTTAAGTGTATGTCTTATCTACCACTTCAAAGGGGTGTGACGTTTTCCTTATCAGTGCCTCTGAAGTCACAACATAAAAAGACAAAGAAGTCATATAACATAAATTGTTCTCTGCTCTCCTGTGGACTGTCACTGCCACACTACAGCAGCACAACAATGACAGTGTCTAGGATCTAAAGATAATTTTTTTTGCCCTTCTAAATAGTGCACCTATAACAAAAGTGCTTTCCATTACCCTCTCACAGGAGTGGGAGCTCTGTGTTAAACAGCAGTGCCTAACATCACTCTTCTCCTTTCCTTCCAATGAGTTTGAACAACTCTATGCATGTGGTTATCATTAGACAACCATATTTGTTTAACCTTTCAAAGGAAGGAAGAAGTCTTTGGCACGTTCCCGGGAGTACATGCAGAACCTGACTCTCATATCCTGAATTTAATTGAGCAAGTACATGTCAAAAACCCAAGTTCTAGTGTAAGTTAAACTTCAGTATCATAACAACGTGTGGTGGCAATGGAGCTAGTGGGCAAACGCCATGGTGTGCTATCTGTCCAACATGGCAAGGCAGCTCTTAACCACATGCTGTACATCATTAATGAAAACAATGTTCTTCTCCACTGCATTGCTTTTCACCATTACTAATAGAGCAATCACTCTTGGAACATAAAGGATGAAAAAAATGCATTGGCCTTAACAGGTTTCTATGTTTTGATCCAAAAATGCCATTTATATATTACTTACTATTCTATCACAGTTCAAATGGCAAGAAGGGCTTCAGAAGACAAACTAAATACAAGTTTCTGTCTGTAAATAATTTTCTGCTGTGGAATCAATAAATGAAGGCAGAAGGGAAATAAATAATTCTAATCCCATTGCCAATTAAGAAACCAAACAGATTAAATAGATGAGTTCAGCTGTAGCTATACATGTCATTACTGCAAATTCTGTCACTCAAATGGAGAGCAGACCAAATGTTAGGCATCCCAAATGCAGGATGCTATCATATTAGCCATCCCATTCCCGCTAACACATTTTTACTACTGATTTCAGAAAAGGGAAGAAAAAAGCTTTAAGTATACACATCTATTTAGCAGAACGTAGATGAGCAAAGGCAGAGACTAGACAAGCCTAACTCTGAAAAACGTCAAACACCTTCAATTTCTACTCACTTCAATGAGCTCTGAAGGCCCTCAGAACCTTGTATGACCAGGGTCTATAAGCCACATGTGTTATTTATTTTGCAAAACTTACAGTAATGTGCAACTTAAGAAATGGGGAAAAAAAAAATAGACAAGGGAATTAAATAATTGATTTAAGTATTTAGCTCTTTTTGGAAAAATATCTAGGTGAAACCACATTATTTAAAATGTTTTCAAATCTAGAAAAGCAAGTGCATATTGAAGGGATCACATAATGGTATTAATCAACTCTAACCTGCAGTACTCCTGTACTGAAAGTTCCAGCAAACAGGTTCCAACTACATCTATTTTCTCTCAGATGGATCTTTAGCAGTGTTACACTTACAAAAATAAAGCCACACCCAGCTCATAGTACAGATAAATTAAAATACATCTGTGTAAACAGGCTAACCCCTGTCCTATTATACACAGAATGCACATCTGGACTGGCATGTTTTGCACAAAGCTCTAACCTAATGTAATTGAAAAAACCTGAGGTATTATGGCCCAGAAACAGACTTTATAAATAAAAACTGTAGCATACTGTTAAACCATGGAAGTGCTACCAGCTGTAACGATGACATATCAGGAATTCATACTTCTGCACATTTAACTCTTTTTCACAGAGCTTAGATGTAAAAAAGGAGGGAGCTTACAGAATAACTCAGAGAAGATATAATCCTGAAGAAAAGGGACATTCAGGATTGTAATTAATTAAGGCTTTAAGGTTCATGTTCATATCAGGTTTTCCTCAAGGAAATTCCATTGATTCAATGGGATTGCTGCTAATACCTGTGAACATCAGAATTG
Source organism: Phoebastria nigripes (assembly GCA_035582835.1). Classification (NCBI taxonomy): domain Eukaryota; kingdom Metazoa; phylum Chordata; class Aves; order Procellariiformes; family Diomedeidae; genus Phoebastria; species Phoebastria nigripes. The sequence goes on from JAYKAV010000001.1 coordinate 6,837,223, forward strand.
AGTTCTTAATATGTACTGTTTTTCATACAACCAAGAAAAGGGCGGAAGTGTTCCTGAAAAAGTCTAACTTCAACTACTGAAGGCAGTGGTATGGATTTTCTTGCATATGTAAGAAAAAAGTCTAATTCTGTCAACTTATTTGTCTACCCCCTAAACAAAATAAAATATACAAGAAAAATATACAAGTTTTCCAGAATGACTGTGTCAATATCAGGGGCATTTTCCAGCACAGCTATGTCAGCGCTCCATCTCACTTCATCATACCCATAGCCAAAATAGCTATGCCAGCAGAAGTTCATAGTCCAGGCCTGACCTCAAATTATAGTCTGACTCTTAAAATCTAAGCAAAGAAGAAATGGGAAGTCCTGAATAACAGTGAAATATATCACTGAAGTATTTTCATTACTCAAAGAGGCTGATTTGAAAGGAAAACGACAGAAAAGATTCCATGAACAGCAGTAGAGCTTTTATAAATCACAAGTTCAAATGTAGATAGTGGTAATTCAATCCTTTATGAAGACGGAAGATAGAAAGGAGGATGCATTGGTCAAAAGTCATCCTATAACTTAAGGGAAAAGAGGAAGACAACATCTCCCATACTGATAAACAAGGAATAGTGAAATGGCAGGAAATGACAACTGAGTTTGGCAAATGGTCTAGCATGAACATGGTTTCATCCCATGGGGAGAAGCCAGACAGACGGCCAGTTAGGACAGTTTCAGAAATTAGCCGTATTTTAAGACCAAGGAGCATTTAAAATTATTATTGAAACACCCACTGTCACAACCTGGCACCAGGGCTAGTATTTAAGCACCGCATTAAATACATTTCCCTGTTACCACCATCACTCAAAGCGGGTGTGGGAAACCTAAGGCCGCACTACACACAGCCCCTATCTTCACTTCATACGAACTATGGCAGTATGTGTGGCATACCAAAAGTACCTGAAAGCCCTGGTTTGCTATCAGAAAGGACGATGTTCCCCAAACAAACATTGCTAATGAGAACACGAGACAACTGTGTAGATTTTCAGGGATACCGGTTTCAGATACCGYATAATTTGAGTTGCAAGTGCGTAACACACCTGACAAATCTACTGCTCCCACCAGTAGAGTGCATAAGTCTGCCTAAGAAAGCCCAGCTGCCTTTCTCCAAATTACTTGCAAGGAGCAATTTGTACAGCCAGACTAATCTCAAAATAAAGCAATTAATTTGAGAAAAAAAGGAAAGAAAACAACAAAAAAAACCCCTCCACCGGTAATTTTCACTTTGCTAAATTTATTATGCAGCTGCAAATTAATACGTCACCTGCACCAGCAATCACAAGCCTCTTAGCCTGTCTCAGAACTTGCTTTAATAAACAGCTGCAAGTAGTGGAGGAAATATGTAAACATCTCTCTTGTTTCTCTGTGCCATTGTGTCAGCTATTCTACATGTCTTTGAAGGTGCTCCAAAATCAGCATGGCTCTGCTTTTCCCTTTTTCTCCTTTTGGGAGGAGGAAGAAGCAGAGAAGGAAGGACAGGCTGGYAACAGAGGGCTAACTCTGTGCTTGCTGTGCTCTTGACAGTAAGGCTGAGATTGTTTAAATTCAGTTTACACAGGCTCTTCTGGAAGGACAAAAGAAACCACTGCTGGTGGTTAAAAATGCAAAAGGTTTTGATTGTAATGGCTTGACAATCAGCCAAAGATATGACTAGGGGGAAAAACACAGCAAGGCAGCTATGACCAGAATGGAAGAAACAAGGAAAAACACATGGCTTGGCTTCAGAGCAGAAAATTGACTTAGGCTTTGCATAAACGACAGCATACCTCCAAGCTTGCCTGATCCACAGTCTGCCTGGAATGAGAACGTGTAGTCTAAAAGCAGAGCCTATTAAAAGGCATAATGTTTCTAAACAGCATCTGTTACGTACTAATAAGCATTACTTAAAGGACACAGGCCTTAAATTGCTACCAAACATGCACTTATCTGAAACTGCTGCAAGGCAATCATTATAAAAATGTCACATGACACCATGGGAATTTGAATAATATAAAATGTTTTTATTTAGTTTGGCTTGAAATCATTACGCAGAAAAAATATGGAGGCACTTTCTGAGATTTTGAAACTGTGCAACTTCACAGGAATGAAACACTAGCAAGAATTACATCAGCGGAGCCATTTGCCATCTGTTGTCAGTAATACTATAAAGACCAGCCACCAGATAGCAGTTTCAAAGGTTACAAACACAACAGTTTTAAGCATCCACAGACCTCTCAGTAACTGAGCAGGACACAGTTTACTTCGTATATGTGCGACCTGAGGGTCTGCCAATCATTTTGCAAAGACAACACACCAGAACTGTGAATTGCCACGCAAAACGTTTGGGAGTCTCTCAGTATGCAACCATTATACAATGTGGAAAATACATACCAGCCTGTTCTACATAGGTTCTTATAACTTACTCACAACCATAATGTCTGCACACCTTCCACTTGCAAATTTGAATCGGCTAGACTTTCTCTTGTGTTGTTTGTTTTCTCATACTTTCCCCCAAGGGAAGGAGTGTATTCACTGCAATGCTATTCTGGAAAGGGACTCAGGTTTGTTTGCTGGGTTTTGGACTGTATTTTTTTCTTTGAGGGAAGTAGTTAGGATTTTGTTTCCTGTTTTCTCTGCTTCTAGACCATAACTACGTATGTTAAAGAAAGCAAGGTTTCAGTAACTTGCCTTACCTGTGGCATGGAAAGCGAGGAGGTTATGACAGCCCTTACCTCTTAGGTACATACAGTCCTCAGAGTCTGAGTAAAATTCTACCTGTTCCATCCATGAGATTTTAGTTATACTGAAGGAGTATGGTTGTTGATCTGTCTCATCTTAGAGCTTTGAGTAGCTTTTCTAGATGTGGGGGCCACGTTCATGATATATAGCGCTACCCGAATTTTGTGGTTCCACCTTCCAGGCTGCTGACCTCCTCTGCCTGTAAACTGATTAACATGGAATTCATGGAGGGCAGGGAGATTTCCATCTTCCTAGAGAGACAGATGGAAATTTAAGCCTTCATTAGTGCAATTGTTAAACTAGACTTACAGGTTTCTCATCCGTTAATTAAATTTTTCTCAGGCTCCAGAGTCGTATATACATTGCTACTCACTGAATGTCCTTCCTAGCCTTGCTGGTAGATGGTTAACACATACAAATCTGACTTTCAAAGGGTTTTAAAATCAAAAAGAACTTGTGACAAGGCTGAATTTAAAACAAGAACCTCAAGTTCTAGGTCAACAGCTGGCCTGCTTCTCAACGGTAAGGTTTGCCTAGGACCTATAAAGGGGCTTAGAAACCTGGAAGTGTAAGCAATCTTGCTCTATGAAAAACAGTTATAGGAACAGACCTCAAGACCTAGTTGTAGCACCTCAATTACAGCATGACATAAACTGAAAAGCACCATTTGCACAAGAAGAGCTAATGGCTGACTCCAATACGCTCTTAAAGTGTGCTGTATACTCAACCTATTGCCAATTGTTCCATAATTATTTTAAACATAGGTATATCCAGTTAAATAACTAAGCCAAAACTCGGATGATACCTAAAAATAAAGGCATCTGTTCCAAAAGAGAAAGGGGATGGAAGAAGAACTATTCTAAACACTCAATTTGAGAGTAATGAAAAAGTCAGGGGAAAAATGCAGACATTAACTCAAGTGCCCAACAGTACAATGTTCGCTTAGACATGAAAAACCAAGTCCCATTCATCTAGAGACATTTTATTTAAAAACATCAGCAGAATTGAGAGTCTTCCAAAAAAAACCAATAGCATTATTACAAATGTTTGACTTTCATAAGTGGCTGATAGGAGGGGAAAAAATAGAGCAATCTGACTACGGCGCATTTAGCCATGAGCAGCTAGAGGAACTAATGAACAACATCATCATTTTACTGAAGGGGATGAAGTAGGTGCTTTAGATAAATGGCAGCAACTTAAAATGCGTTTCAGAAGATAAATTCACTTTCTCTCCATTTACCTGCTAGCGTGACAAATTAAGAAAGAAGAGTATAAAAACAGAGCAGGAGGGAAAGCAGTGCAAAAGCTAACTGAGGTGATGCAATGGGCCCTTATCCAAACAAGTGCGTGAACAGAGATTCTTGGAAATGCTCCTAGTCAAATATAAACCAGGAACACTACACATGCCAGACTCCCATGGAAATCCACGGTGGAGTATGTGCAGAAGATCCACCTCTCCTAAAATCAGCTCCCTTACCAAGCACTAGGAGCATCACCATTTGGGAACTAACGTAATATCTGTTCATTTCAAAGCAGTGTTAAGTCCACCAGGTACTGAATGGCTGAGTTCTCCCCATTGGCCTCTGCTGGGCAGAGCAGCTCTTTGCCTACTGTCAGAAACACCAGTAAATTAACTTCTCCTGAAAGGAGATGAGGGGTGAGTGGCTTTTCTCCCCAAAAAATTCATCATTAGAGACCATGTAGTTCTTGTTCTACAGTCAGCTCATGATCAGCAAAGAAAGTTTTTACTGAATACTTTTTAAAGAAAGGGTAAGTACTCTGCAGTATAGAAAGCCTTTTATAGCTCATCTCTCCACCAAAATAATCCAACTAATTATTCTTCTGTGGTCAAGAAGCAACGTGTTTACTGCTCCTTTTGTCCCTGTTAAACCATGCTTCTTTTGTTAAACCATGTTTTTGCTCAGTTTGGGTAAACGCTGATGCTGCCTGAGATTTGGCCTTAAAAATGTAAAAGTATTTTTACACAGTATTCCCTCTGCTTTTTAGCAGTTCTCAAGTGCTTAGCCATTAAAGTCCCAAACTCATGCACCTGTGCTGTGAGACCTCTAAACACACACTGGAAACAGACATTTGGAGGTGAGCCTTTCACCAGCATCACCTGCCGAACCAAAGCTGACAGAAATCATCAGGCCAGCTCCTTGCTGCTTCAGGACAGGTTTGGACTAGCCTAAAACCTGGAAAAGTTACCTGTACGCTTGGGAAAAGGGCAAAAAAAACCCTGTAGCAGCCTGCTCTGGTTGACCCTGCTTTGTGGAGGGGGGTCAGACTGGACCATCTCCTTCAAGCGATCCTGTGAAAGCAGGGCGCTGGGAGCATGGCAATGAAGAGCCGGGGCTCGCCTGGTCATGACCGCAGGCGACTGAGCAAAGTTTTCCTGGAAAGGCCCGAGTGTTTTGCGGCGTTTTGGCCGCTTCTGGAAAGCCTAGCCACGGTGCCGCGGGGAGCCCGCCATTTCGGCGCGGCAGGGGCACACGCCGCGGGCTCCTCACAGAAGGAGCGGGCTGGCGCCGGCGGCGCCCCCGGAGAGCCCGGGCCGGCGGCGCGTCAGCCAGGCACCGCCGTCCAGCCTCTGCGGGTGGGCAGCCGGCCCGGCATGAGGGCAAGAGCAGGAGGGAGGCGAAGCGAGCGGGGCGGCCGCCGTGAGGGGAGAGACGGGGCAGGGGCCGGCGCGGGGGGAGGAGGCCAGGCCGCGGGAGAGCTCCCGAGCGCTCTCCTTCCCCTCTTACCAGCGGCAGCTCTTCCTCCTCCCTCGGCCTCCATCACTTCCTCTAAGGCGGGCTCCCACCGCYGCGGCCCGCCCCCGCCCCGGAGGGGGTGGCGGTGCGGCCGGGTCCCGCACGGGCAGCCGTGGAGGGCGGGCCYGGAGAGGCGGGCCGGGGCTTGGCTGACAGGAAAAGCGGGGATGGCGGTGGTCGTGGGGCGGCTGGGAAACAAAAGGACGGGGGAGGTGGCGGTAAACAGTCTGGAGAGGCGAGGGGAGGCTTACTGCAAGCTCCCGGCAAGGTGGGCGCAGGCTGAGGGGGCAGCCCTCCTCCTCCGCCGGCAAGGCCCGGCCTAAGGCAAGTTGCAGCCCAGGAGTGCGTCTTAACTTACAAAACTCCGAACACAACTTCCAAAGTCTTCAGTTAAAAGGCCCAGAATGACAAACCATAGAGCTAACGCCAGTTTCTTTAACTCGGGTGGCAGAGGAAGAAGGTTTACGAGGAAAAATAAGTAAAAAGTGACATTTTTACAGCATTCTTCAGCCATGTACTGCAGTGATCGTTGTCAATGTGAAAGGCTTTTGGAAAACCTAGGCGAGCAGCCTGCTGTTCATTATTACAAACCATAAAATTGTGGTACGGAGATTAAAACGAACACATAGTTGTCAAAATTAGAAAGTAGAATCCAGGTGTTGACTCCTGGGAGCCTTCCTACCGCAGGTGTACGATCGCTTAATTATTTCTAAAATAGCAGACACAAGTATCAAAGTAAAAGACGTGAAGAGAACAGTACATGGAAATAAAAGTATGTTTGCACAGAAACAAACTTACCTTTGTACTTACACCATCCGGGAACCCACGGTGACCTGAAGACAAACAGTGTCTTGAGTGCTTCACATTATTGTTATGTACTCTATTGCCTGTCAGCACAGTGACCAAAACTCCCTAAGGTTGCTCCTCCTTTCAAATGGTTTAAAACACATACTAAAGTAGATTTGTATTTTCTTTCCTCAACAGGACAAAGTGATCTCAGCCCATACAATGAATGCTCGCAAAAAAGCAGCTGTCAAACAACCACACTTTACAGCACATCAGTGGATTTCAGCACATTCTTGTGATCACTTGAAGCTTTGTACCTTCCACCACTCCCCACATCATGCTCAGCCCAGAGGTTTGTCTGTGCCATGGTCCAAGGCCTAGTTTGATGCAGGATTGCTGTGTGACCTTTGCGTGAGTTTTACTGAGAAAATTGTTAAACTATGAGAAAGTACATGAGCTAAAGCCATGAAAGACAAGAAGGTAAAGTCACAGAAGAACTGTTGTTGGCATGACAGGAGTTAGCTGGTGAAAGATTCAAGAGAAAAGAGATAGAAGGAAAGAAAAGCAGAAAATGCGAAGATAACTCAGTAATGTTGAGGATCAGCCCACACCAACAAATGGCAGAGACCAACTTTCCCCAGCATATTGAAAACATCCCGGCCAGCTAAGACTCATCAGTTTTCTTATCAGGAGTGGTAAGCATATTACTGTTTAGCCTAGTAATCTGTTAGTCCTAGTTATCTATTTTGCATATTAGCTGATAAATAATTAAATTGTGTGTATCCTGCTTGCAATCTCTTTGTGCGTGGTAAATGACACCTGAACAAAAGCAACCCATTGATCATGAGTTGCATGCTCTCCTGCTAAAGTACTTTCTCCCTGCATTAAACTATTATAAACAATTAAAAATAAAATTAAAAAAATCTGTCCATACACAGCAGTTAGTTTTTCCTACTACTGCAAGACAACCAGAACTGAAATTATAACAGCCACCCAACAGCTTGGCCACATTTAAATTATATACAATTTCAATTTTTTCCATTACTGCTAAGCACTGGGTATACATCAATAGTATCAACTGCAGAAGAATTAATATAAATAAGGCAACAACATAAAATATATAACACTTTCTATCCAAAAAAAGGTAAGTGAAATTACCGTTACATTTTTCCATTTACCATTTCTACGGAATTTGTTATAGAAGAGGCATTGGTCCACAGGGAACAGTGAACTTTACACTGAAATGTTTGTCTCCTCTCTTTTTGTGACATTGCATTCCATCTACCCAAAGACCAGCTTCGGTCTTTCCTGAGGATCATTTATTTTTATTAGAATGGAAAAGAAATATAGAGTGTTAGATCTTCAGATTTCTATTTAAAGTCCCATTATAGTTTAATGTTAAATATCATAACAGCTTGCTTTCTCCCTCCTCTCATTAAATGTTGAGCAGCTGAGATAAAAATTGGAATATATTAAACACTTCCACTTAACAGTTTAAAACATTGGTCAGTGCTTGCCAATAACAAGAAATAAAAAAATCTATATGTAAGTAATAATAAAAGAGATAAAAATTAAAGAGCTGTTTCTACATGAAGGGCCATATTCAATTCTTGTTACCGTCAGTACTCAAAAGCTATTTRAGCAATGTTCTGGCAGTTCTGCAATGTGGTCAGAATGCATTTGCAGAAAATATATTTCTTTCTTACTCAGCAGTTCAAAGAATTTTTAAATGTATCAGACAACTGTACAGAAAAATATTCAAGGTGGTAACCAGGGCTTTCATAGTTGAGTTGCTTCCATTTCTTCTTTTCCTCAAGATGAGTGCCATGTCAATCACATTTGTGTATAGCAAGAAGAAAAACAACCAGTGTTTAGCTGAGTCAGCTGTGTCTGTGACTTCCCTTTCAAATATCCAGGGCTTGGTTTCTTAATTATGGATGGGGAGATTAATTTCCACAGACCTCAAATATCCAGTGACTTGGGTATCTATTGTTATGGGCACATACACACAGGTGAGTGCTAATATTAAAACTACAATTATACTTTCACAAAATTTTCAAGAGTAGCTTCAACTTCAGCTGAAGAAATGTTAGGGGAAAGAAAAGGTTTCATTTCTGAATGAAATTCTCAGTAGAACTTAGGCCTAACCAGAATACTTTGTTATTCTTTTTTGAACTACCATATCCTTTATTTTCTGCTTGTTACAGAAATGTAATGCAGCTGCAATACATGTATTATTTCTCCAAGTATACTACCATGCACATAAAGCTTAGGAACAGAAGCAATCAATTGAATCAGTGCAAAAATGAATTTCAGTGCACTTCAGATTCCCGGTTTATTCAAACCACTAGCATTCCTCCCACATTTATACAAGCATATAACAACAATGGAAAGGTCTCAGAATCTTTACTATCAAATCAGCAAACCTCTACTTATAGAAGGGGACTAACTTAACTGTTGAAGACGATACTTAAATGATGAGTCATGAAAAAGTGTCTTGGTTTTTTTTCCCCCGCAAATTTCTAACAGCTTCTTCATAAAGGATTAGTGAAATAATCTTCCTTGTTCTATATTTTTTCTACTCTCTTTTGCCAGTTGTGAAAACTTTGAAAACTAGTACTGCAGTCCAAACAGGTAATATCAGTTGTTTCAGAGTGCATGGATCTAATGGACTTACAGCTACGCTATGCAAGAATATCTAATAAAATACCTAGTATTTTACAACATTCAAGCAATACCCTTCATATATATCTATAAAGCAGCTATAGTGGCCCAAACAAAACACTTAGATATTTCTCATGCAGGAAATTAATTAAGCAACTATAGACCTTAAATCTTGCTTTATTCCTTGCATATGCTTTGTTCATTAGACCACGCTGTACTTAGATTTTTTTAAATTGATAATATCTATCAAGCTTTTTTTTTTTAAAAAAAAAAAAAAAAGCACAGATCAGAAATAACTGTGAGAAGACCAGTATGTCATTGTCCTGTTCACTATCATAGGAAGAGTTTTACTAACTGGTCACACAGAAAAATTAATTGATAAAAATCTTAATTGACATAGGAGAATGAAAGACTATAGAATTTTAGATGTAATTCACTGATGTCAGTGGAAGTYTTTGCCTTATTTAAAGCTGCAGAGTGTTCTGTGTTCACTCTATTAGCTGCTTCTCCAGCCTCAACAGCTAGCAAAAGTTAGTTTTGCAAGTTGTATTAGTCAGGGGAAGAAATGGATGGTGGAATCAGGGTCTTTTTATGTAAAAGAATCCACAAATTTCTTTGTGTCTCAGCACAGGAGGATTTAAATGACAGACACAGCTCATAGCTCCAAACCTCATTCAGCCACCACCCAATCCAAGAGATTTCTTCAGAGGTTTTTTCCCCTTAAGGTCTCACAATTACCAACTCTCTTGAGATTATATAGTAGCTTTCTATTCTTAGCATATTTCTCCCCTCCCTCTCTCTCTCACACACACACACATACACTTCCTACTCAAAAGAAGATCCAGCGAAACCCTCTGCCCACATAGTTATAATTCCCAAGAGAACTTTCATATGCTTTTGTTTTGGGCAGTGACAATGTGCATATGTTCTGATTTCAGGTCCCCTATTGGTTCTCATGCTTCAGTTTAATGAAGACAGAGCAGCTATTAAACTCGCCAGTTTCGGCAAGCTATAACCCAGCTTCTAGAGTTCCTTYGACCTTGCAAGTTGGAGTGAGATTTTTTTTAACATGTTGCCTATTCAAGGATATTACTGAGTAAATGTTTTGGTTTAGCAAATACACACATTTTCATATTGGTGTTTGGTTTTAAAAGTGTAAGGTGCTTGGACTCTTTTATAAAGAGCATAAGATAAAGATCAAGATTAGTAAATTAGGTAACTGCTATGAAGAGGAACAGCAAAGTTACCCCTGAGTTTTTTAAGTCAGTAAGAAAAAGTCTAAGAACAGTGGAAATGGACAGATATGTTTTTGTAGTTAAGTCATTCCTCACGATTAAAGTGAATTACAACTGTGCTAAAAATAGAATATCCACAGAGATATAAAAAAATTGATTCAATTAATTTTCTGTTTACTTGTACATAAACAGGTTTCTGATGAAAAATATTGCTGGATATTTTGCAAGAAGTTTCTTTAAGCCTTTTCTGTTCTTCCTAAATACTATTGCATGCYTGAAGAAAGGAAAGGAAGTTTGGGGCAGTCCCACTCAGTCAGCCGGTCAGTCAGACTTCTATCTTTAATACAGAGACGTAACAATTTTTGCTTTGAAAGTTACATGAATCAAAAATCATCCCTGTCATGTGAATGCAGACACATCACAGTTTGAAGAAAAAAAGGTACCCCAAATGAAGAAGTTTGCCACAGATACATGAATTATAATACTGTTTGGAAYGGAAAGACAAGAAGATTTCACCTTCTGGAGCATAGATTTCATGGATTCAAATTCCAACACTGTGGTTGTAACTGGTAAGATTTTTATTTTATTCTTCTTTTAGCTAGAGATGGTATGCACACATGCTTGATCTTTGTCGTAAACAGTTTCCTGGAGGGAAAAACAGTAGCAAATGGTCATACTAACAATTCCAAATGGAAAATAACTTGCTGCTGTGCCTTCCTAAGAAAATCAGATGCATGTCAGAGGAAACAGACTGCAGTCTGCCCTCTTTACTGCAATCCAGTTTGGTTTGTTGTTCATTCTCTCCATGTTTTAATCTTTGTTGACATTCTCTCTGATCCAAACCACATAGCTCAAGGCAGTGCAGGCTAGCATTAGATAAAGCTTACCCAAAAGGAGCTCTGAAGCAAGAAAACCAGGTTGCATCACAATGTCACATAGTCAGTGTCCAGAATTAGAGCAACACATGACAAGTTTCAGGGTCTCAGTTTCATGGCAAGGTAAGGGAGATTTAAACCGGAGATGCTGCCTCATCACTGCTAAACTAGACCATTAAATTTAAATATACCAAAGGAGCATGCCTGAACATGCAGCACAAGGGACCAAATTTGGAGTTTCTCTTGATGGCTGTAACTACTGCTGAATCACAGTGGCAGAACCACCAGCTAGAGTCTTCTGAGCTTTAAAAGGTTAAAACTCTTAAGGAATGCTGCTACTCACTATTCCTCTTGTTGCCACTGGCTCATCTAAAGGCAATCATTACACATATCTTGACATGTGAGTTGCTGGATAATTTTCCACTGCAGGTCATCTGAGGACATAGGAATGAGGTTGAAGCTACATCAAAGAGATTTGCATCTTGCTGTTTTCAATTAAACACTTTTTTTTTTTTTTTAATAGCTGCAAGATGGGCAGAACTAGTTTGGCTTGCTCTAGACGTAACTGCAGTTGAACTGAATGGGAGTGCAGAATAGAGCAAGAGGTATTTGCTAACTTCTTCAAAGGCTGACAATCGGGTTCTCTCCTATGATATTTATGGCACATACCCTTGATGGGCACACTTCTTAGCACTTTACTAGTTTTTTCCTCCCCTTAGATAGCCATTTAGGTGCAGAAATCTACTTGTTCAAATAGTTTTAGACTATTAAAGACACAGGTGCATCTTTAAGCTATTACAGAGATTATCACAGCAYGCCTCTGTCACATTTTCACCTGCTCATAATATAAACCTGCTGGCAGTGAGCCCAGTTTATTATATAGTGCCTAATAATATTCAGCCAGTTAGCTCTCCAGGTTGTTGCAAGTATTTCAGTACTCTAAAACTCTCTTACATTTAGTAATTTCTTTTCATAGAACAATTTTATCCTGAGCAGTAGTTTTCTTATGGCCACCACTGAAATGCGTGTATTTCATTGTGAGCTATTTAATAACTTTACTACAATTCTACAGTTCTGCACACACAGGTACACAAACATGCACAACAATTACAGCTTCAAAATGGAGTAGGTGTCACCCTAATTTTGCTCTGAAAGCGGAGTGGGACTAGTGAGGTTTTATGTTCCCTGTTAATGTGAAATGAGTACTATTTCCTCTGTTCCCTCCCCACAGTACAAACTTAAACCTGGGGAAAACATTGTCAAAAATATTAGCACCATCAGGCTTTTCATAATATTAAAGAGAAAAGATTGAGCAGTTACAAAATAAGTATCAACAAATCAAGAAATGCTTAAAGTGCATTAATTAAGCTGTCATAAGCCTGCATTTAGGCTTAATTGTCCCCACATACAAGTACCTTTCACTGTGCAAAATAGCAATCATATGCTGTCAAGTATTTATTTGTCCATTTAAGGATTTTTAAATATTTAAGAGTTATAGCATTAAAACCATTTCACAAACTTATTTTCCTGCCACCCAGTATCTAAGACTTGGCAAGACTCTGGACTGAGAATAGTAATTGAGATAATAAAGATAGTGGGAGTTTTCCATCAAACTTTTTCATGACAAAATGCCCATCTAGCTCAAAAAGAGCTTAAACTTTTTGTTTAAAAAAAGTCTTTCACAAAAAAGGATGCATAAAATTAAATGTAGTACTTAGGATTCAGAGAGTCCTCTTCCCTTTCCTCCTCTCTCTTCCTGTGGGGAAAAAGTAAAGGAAGAGATTTTGCCCAGCACCACAAAAAGCACACTTTCCCTGACAGAACACTTACATTTTCATTACTTGGGATTAGAAAAAAAATTCTAAATGAAATCAAATTTTACTCTTTCAAACATTTTCATTAAATGTGCATATCTTCATCTTCATGAGCTTTAACAATGAGAATGGTGCATTGACTGTGACCTGGGAGTATTTAACACCAGATCTTTTAGTAGTGGTATTTCTGTGGTTGATGATCCTTTCCCAAAATCATCATTTACATGATCTGTCCTATTGGCTCCAGTACATTTACCAGCTTCAGTTAAGGTTATCTCATAAGTAAGCCTTGACATGAATGAAGATTGCAGGATTAGTTCTTATATCAGTGCATATAAAAAATGAAAATACTATTCCCTTAAGTGTTATAAAGGCTAAATCCTATCTGAAAAACTGAACCTCCATAACAAAAAATATGAAGATAAAGAACAAATGTGTGTGTGCATACATGTTGGCACCTAATCTACAATTGCAGAGTAAGCATAGGTTAAAAGCTCCTTTCTTTCTTTTCAGGTTTTGGTCCCTTTAGACAATACCTGGTTAATTCTAGCTGGGAAGCAGTGAAGGTAAGCATAAAAAAAAAAAAAAAAAAAGGGGAGGGAGGTGTTTTATTTTGTGGAGATCCCAATACAAACTGTTTTCAGGCTTTCCATTCCCTTCAAGAAAGTTATTTCTCGTGACTCATTAAACAGAATTGGAAGAAAGAGGATAATTAAGAAGTGAAACATTATTTTATTTGCAATAATTTTTTATGTGTGTGCTATTTAAGCACTTTTCAAAATATTACTCTTGATTTTTAAAAAGGATATTTTTTACCAAGGGTGCCTTCTCTGCAACTAACGCATATGCCACAGGTTATCTCTGTCTTCAGTAAAGAGATCATCTCATACCTCAACTCATCTTACCATGTCTGTGTGAGGCGATTTCCTTCTCATACAAGTGTAGCCTATTGAGTTCTTACTGCCTACTTCAGGAACACAAGACCAAAAGCATGCCAATTCTAAGTATGTTTTCACATCTCAGCGTTGGCTTCCACTTTCAAATGACAGTTTACAGTTAAAATTGAAAACAAGGTCATTCAGATTTCTTTCCCCTCCATACACCTTGACTAGCAGTAACTTGTCTAAACAGAGTCTTGAAAATTCCTGCTTATTTCCTAAGTATGTGTATTAGAACAAATTTAGCTGGGTGATACAAAGACATGGTTTGGATACCTGGCTTTCATCATAAACTTATGTTACAATTGTTTATTTTCAAATTATTGTTTGTGTGAACCCACATTTCTTGGGACACACCAAAAATTTCCACAAATAGATTCTTTTTCAGGAACAGGATCACTTGTTTTTAAAATATTATCCAAGTTTTAACAATAACGTAACTTCTCTCTTTAAATGTGTCTTACAAAATAAATATCCGACCATTGTATGTAAGAGTATGTCTGCTACAATGAAATAATTTACTGGTTTGGTACTTTAGTACGCTACCTCAATCTAAAGTGTGAAAGGTCATAGTATGTATGTTCAAACAGTAGGAACAGCTGCAGAGATTTGCTGAGCATATGTAAAAGTCACATGCAAGGTTCATTCGTTCTCCCCAGCACAGACAATGGCTTTTCCTTGAGTTCAGATACTCTCATAAGGTATTTATGAACCGAGTTATTTTGACAGGGTCTTTCACACAAGTTCTTAGCAATTCCAAGGTAGAAAGAAGGTTAACAATGAAATCTGAAACTAATTGGGGAACAGTCAAGGTAGTAAAACTGAATTGGAAGATTGGTCCAATATCTGCAAGAAACAACAGATAATACTGGTAAAAATGGAAAGCAAGACATGTAAAACAAACTGAGTGGGAGTATGTTCTGTTAGGGAGACTGAAATAAGCCCATAAATATTTAATGCTTCAGGACACTGAAATGAAAAACGTAGCTATAAGAAAGTATTAGTAGTGATATAAAGATGATGACTCTACAGGACTATAACCGTATTACCAGTTTTGGTGACAGCTACTGAAGATCTGTCTTGAAAATGAAGTGCAGTCAAGCCAAAACAATTGAAAAACAAGGAGCTAGTACATTTTTCCAAAGACCAAAGCTATAGCAACTCCACCAACCTATACATATTTTCTATTTTAGCTTTGTTGGGTGAAGAATGCTGAGTGCAACTTGGTGTTTGGAAGAATAAATCTATTACGCACGCGAAGTCATGAGGGATGTTATCCCTGTAGGCTAACAAGAAACAAAAATACTTCTGTGATACCTTTCCACACCCCAGTCATCACAGGAGACCCATAAATTATCTTAACTCCAACTTGACATGTGCCCTAAACCACAAATATTTGTCAGTTGACAATGTTCTTGCTCATTATTTCCTGATTCCTATTGGTTCTAATTTTGGGTGCAAGATCATCCTCTTCTGGCTGAAAATAAAACATGTTCTTTATCTGCAAGCAAAACAGCCTAAAGCGAAAATGCACCGATGAGATGAGTTTTCTGTAACAATGCCATGCGCTGGCTACGCCAGGAAGTTATTTAACAAGGGCTACAGCATTCCATAATGAAACAGATGTCAGTCCTTGTGTATGGAGGAGAATGAATCCATTTCCCTCTGATGTGACACTCTCTGTGTGGAATTAATTTTATTCATACTGGGGATGCTGCTCTGGTTTCCTATTGCCTGGCAAAGGTGGATAATCCAGACAATTCAGGGAAATTTGCTGCAAATCTGGAAGTACTTTGAATGTTGATAGGCTTCTCCATGCTAAATAGCAATCTCATGGTATTGTTCCATTGGCCTTGTTCACATGAGTAGCCCTATGGTCTTCAGGAAGCTTATGCACATATATTAAATATAGCAAAATTTAGTATTTACATCTGGAAGTAATCCTGTCTTGGCTTTGGGGTTCCTGCATGGATCACTACAGTGACATAAAGCCCTCCTGGTGCGTTTCTGAGAACCAAGCAAGCGTACACTCAAACTCATCCTCAAGAAAGTACTGAGGAGCCGGACCAGAGCTACTARACATGATTAAGCTCAGGCTTAATGCCTTTGTAGCATTATCCAGAACTATCCTAATTACTACCTCAAAATAAACTTGGTTCTTATCAAAAGCCTGGATACCATGGCAGCCTCAGTGATGTTGTAACGCTGATACATGTCATCTTAAGAATTCATATCCCAGAAGGGTCTTCACACCAAAAGCATCTGAAATCCTGTAAAAATACATGTAACAGGAGCCCCAGGGTCCTAATTCTCAAAGCATAGCCTCACCCTCCATGCTTTTTGAAATGGAGTCTTTGTCAAAGAGCAATGGCTTCACTTTTGTGAGCAATACTTGCTCTTACGCACAACTACTTGCTTAAGATGCCTGTTACCAGCTTCTCCGTAAGATGCTGTTGCACTCTGCCTTGCTGATGGGATCAGCCATTTTCCTGAACCTCTTTTCTTGCTGTAGGAAGGATCAGAGATTGATCCAGTGAGGACACAGCCCATTCCAATAGTTGCATCCCTTCTATGCCCTCATTGGGCACTCAGAAAAATGGTTGTGTGATATTGTTTCTCTTACAAATTAACTATTTACTACTACCTTTTTGGTGAATAAGCCAATTTCCATTTTCTGAAATCCCCCGGAATCGGATGATAAATCTTAATAAAACTCTCCAAATCTCTATTTCTGCTGGTTTAGAAAGAGTATTTGTTCTGAATTCTTGGATTTCTTATTGATACTATGTAGCAGTGCATTGTCCCACATTGCCTGTTTTATAATATGAAGATACAGTTTTCCAAGAATGTGAGGAGTACCCTGTTGTTTTTGCATGAACCCAAGTTCTCATCACAGCACAAGATGACTCACAGAGAAGACATTCATCAGCATTGCATCCACGGAGTTCTCATTCCTCAGCAAGTACCCCTCCAGTGTTCAGGGAAAAGGATAGTCAAATGGATCTGAAAGTACAGGTGAACCTGTCAATTCAGGGTTGTTGAGAAAAGCTTCAGAGCTTTTATAGGCACTGTCACATGGCCCAACATGGTTGTCTAGCACTAGAAAGACAGCTTCTCTTTTAGAAACCTGTCTAACTAAGTTTTTCATGATTCTTATAACTCCATTCACCTGAAATACCCTCCTAAAATATGCACGAAAGCTCCACCAGCTCCACCAGCAGACTTTTARCTCTTGAAGTGCAGGACATCCTCTCTAAAGGAAAACACCACAAGTATTTACTCTGCATTTGCTGACAGATCACATTGAGTTACCATGATGTGTTAGTTCTTCAGCACCACATGGGACTCTCAGAATCCCAGATCCCCTGAATTATTTATGCCGTATTACAGCTTGATGTTTCCACCTAATAACCCTTGATCTGACCCTGTTTCTGTGTCTCCTCCAGAAACTCCTGTCTGGCACTTGGCAGCTAAATAACCTATCAGGGCAGTCTACCATCAAGGTCAAAGTCCCCAGTTAATTGGACACAAATGTAAGTTGAGTGACAACATTCATAGTAATTAAACTGTTAGTGCAAAGAACAGGTCACATTTCCAACTGCTTCTGGGAACTATGTTTGCTATTGGGAGATGAGGATCGGATCTCCAAGTGCAGTTTTTCATCCTGCCACTGACCATGTGGTCTTCGGAAATTTGTCATTTAATCTCTCTGTCTCTCTCCTGCTCCGCTGCAGTTTCATCTTCTATGAAACTAAGATAACATTGCTATTCCTTCATTTCTGTTCTGGAACTTTCTTACATCCCTGAAGCTTTAAAAAGGTATCTGCAGGATTTAAAAAAAAAAAAAAAAACAAACAAACCAAAAACAAAAAACCACCAGACAACAAAAAAACTTTGTTTGCAACATACTTGCAGACTGACTGGGTCAGCTGATAACTTCTGGTTTTCTTTCTGCACCAACACAAGCCTTTTTGAACAAGGTTCACAAAATTAACACATGCAGCCCCGTGCCCCCCTCCCTGGCAACCCAAATCAGTGAAAACTCAGGCAAACTCAGTGAAATTTTGTGGAGTTTTCTGAAAGTTCAAGATGCTTCTAACACCCCGTGTTAACCACAGCACCTGAGCACAACTGTTCTGTGCAAATCACTTCTCTTTGGGGAGGGCTGCGTAACAACATGGGCCAGAACTCCAGTGGGCTGGAACTGTGACCACAACTCACCAACAACTCCAGGTCATCAGCTGATAATGCTGGATTTCATTTCCCTTTTAGAAAAACTTCCCAACAAAGAATCTTCATGCTTTCTTTTCAACCACTTCTCCCACAAAAAAGTCCTCCAAAACTTCTGTCCTCCTTTAAGTTTCCTTTGCTGTTTCAACTACAAAAGACAGGCACTTGTTCACTGAATTAACTCACCAGTGTGAGCTCTAGTTTCCAGATGCAGCCATCCCCCTCTAACCATCCTCAGTCTCTCACCTTAAATGCAAAAATGGTTTTGGTCAAGGCTGAGACAAGGAACAACCTTTTTTTTTTTTGTTCCATGTTTGCACAACATCTGGTCTAACGGGGTATAAGCTCATAGTTAGGATTCTTAGACAACAGTAATACACTGTTATACAGTAATACACACATTATTGACAGCATGCTGAAGTTGCTTAGGACATAGCAAACTATCTTCCTTTGACACAAATTCTCAGCCCTTTGCTATTGGCCAGCTTCCGGTTTTGTCCTGTACAAAAGTATTTGTGTGTGTTTCTCCCATGACAAATGGTGACAACAGAATGTCAATCCAGAGAGCATGAGAGGAGAACAGCCTAACAACTTACTTTGGGTCTCCACATTCTGTACCAAAGTTACGGGTAGTTGAGTCCTCCAAGCCTTACAGTTAAAAAGGAAGAATCTCATTAAATGTTAAAATTAAAGATGCTTTAGAAAAGAAAATGCTAATTGTGAACCAGCTGGGGTTTTCTTTTTTGGAAGCTAAGACACAGTACAGCATTCTTAAGCAAGATGATGCAATGGCCTCTCAAAGACTGTCAGCGCCCAGAGGGAAAAAGGCCGGCACTGTTCTCCAAATGTGTTTACTTCCCTGCAGGCATTGTTTCCTTGCTTGTGTCAAATAGTTTATTGAGCACAGCTAATCAATGTTTCCGCTGACAAGAAAATGGGAACAGTTTATATAGGAAGCCAGTGTGGAAGGGCAAATTTCCCAGTTAGCACGGCTTAGAACTGTGGGCCTCATCCGCACAAGACTCCTTAGTGAGAAATGAAAGCTTGAGAAGACAATGACATTTAGTAAGAAGTTACAGGTTTCTTGAGCTAATCACATACCTCTGCTGCTGACTTTTTGCCTATGCCCCCCCTTAGAAACTTCATCTGTACCCTCCTTTGGTAGTGGTCTACTCAAATGCAACAGGGATTTTTCAACCACCATTTTACTTTTCTGGGACAAAGCTTTCTGCCTCAGATGCATTCCTTCTGCATCCTGCCATCGCAGCAGCCTACCTTCTACTTGAAGCCTTATGCCTTGTTCATTATCCCTATTCCWCTGACAAAATAATTTCAAGTCATTTCCACATGATGTTTATTCTCCAGACCATCTTCCAACCATCTGGCCCATCTGCTGCTTTGAAGGGTGCCTTTGTTTCTTTCACCTCAATCCTGGGCATAATTTTTGTTTCCTTTGGGAAAAGGTCCCGTGTGGAACTTCAACTCTACGTAAATGACAGAGAAATAACATCCCAGTAAGTGACATTTCCTTTTACTAGGSGACCATATTCTAGACCAAAAAAGAAGTTAAACCCATTCTAAATGCGACCTTCCTCATGTTGACGGTCACCTCCAGCAGAGCTTACCTGAACCAGTTCAAGCCAGCAGATAGCGTGTCACTCAAATTCTCCCTCATTTGTGTCTCTTGATAGTGCAGGTTTATCTACTAGATTTTTCAGAGGAACAGCTCTTACCCATATCAGAGCCTATTTAGATGCTTTCAAGTGCAGACCCTTTCTGAGAGATCCTGTATTTCATGGACCAGCCCCTAAAAAATAACCACTCCCACCCACTGGAGACTTTGCAAAACACAGCAATGGCTCCACACGGACATGACATTAGGAGATTGGTTAGCGCGTTCTAGTCTTTCAGATAAAAGAGGGAGAGCTACCACAAGACAACTGAATCTCACTGCAGACCAATGTTTAGGAACCGCCGACTTAGACAGCATTACATTGCTCTTTTGTATGTTTTCTCAGTTGGATCAGCCTGATTTCTTTATCACACTCTGAGAAATCCAATGCTTTTGTAAGTCCACGGTGGTTCTTTTGTAAACACAGGAGCTGTCCAAGAGAGGCCTTGGTAAAAACATAGATCTCTGTATCATGCAGCTGCCAGTGGTTTACCAAAAAGCAAAGGAGCAAGTCTTCACGATATGGACGACTCTTCAGCCACTGGTGAGTAATTAGAAAGTTACACAATTCTTCCCCTTTATTTATGAATATTAATATTCTGAGTGGAGCTTTAAAAAGATCTCCAAAAAAGTACTGCGCAGTATGTGCGTCAGACAACTCTAGAAAGTGACTGTTAAAACTGTGATAAAGGTTTCAAACTGAAATTTGGAGCACACAATAATTAGCATGCTGTTTTAACCCTGCGCCATTTAAACAGCATAATTGCACACTGAACAAGAGAAAAAAAAAAAAATCCACCATAAATTGCAAAAAAGGTACCACAGCTCTGAAGCCCTGAGCTGACTAGACACAACAAAAACAAACTAAAGCATATTTGGTTCTCATTTATAATCTCTTATCAAAGTTTTCTTTAGGCATGAGCTACAGCAAGACTCCCTACCTTGAAGCTAGTATTTCACATAATGCTTGGCACTATTGCATTACATGTTTTTTAAAAGCAGCTCTCATTTTTAATTTCCTGTTATTCACTCTGGTGGGAAAAAACAGCTTACTGTTCACGTTGGGCTGGCTTCGTCCGCCAAAGCAATCATCATCCTTGAGCAGTGTGGGAAGAACAAAGGCTACCAAGAGATGGATGCTTGTGGTTTTCACCCAGAAGGTGGCTGTTGCATGCTAGATGGCCCGGAAAAGATTGAATCTACAATTAATATGAAGACTCTCTGGAAAAACATTTCCGTGGAAGGGATTGATATAATCTTTTCCAGAGATGCAGGAAGGTAAACATTGCATATTGGGGTCTCACATTAAAAGCAGAAGTAACTCAATCAGCTCATTTAACCTTGAAGAACCTTTGCAATGACTTCCTCCAACCAAAATCACTTTGAAGTCAAGTCTTCAGAGGGGCACAAGTATGAAATGGGGATAAATGTAAATTTTATGTAAAGCAGCCTTCATGAAAAACTACAGCCAGTAGATATTTTTCCATGGATTTGTAAATTCCAAAAGAAACAAGTTTCAACATAGCACGCCCTGTGATTAACAACCCCAGTAAACCTGAGCTATTAAGAGAGTCTGAAAGCAATACTGACTAGTAGCAGATTTTAATCTATTTTTCCCAACTGGGAGGGATACAAAATGTAAATACATACACTGAAGAACAGAGCAATTACAGGTACCTTTAGAATTATGTCTGTGATCTCATTATGTGTTTCAGTAGTACTGAAGCAATTTTCTATTATGCTAGTCTTCATTTAAAACACAGAAAACAGAAAATGATCTCATTTTTAAAAAATAAAAATCAGCTAATTTTGGCCCTTAATTTCAGGATTTGCACCTGCAAGTTAAAAGGTAAGGTGATAAGGAAAAAATCCTCCAGATGGTGAGATTTTATGACTTGCAGAAAAAACTGTATTACATGGTTGTAGTTCCAGTAGGCTGTGTTACCTTTCCCATCCCACATAGCTTATAGGAGCCGAGAAAAGAATGCATGTCTTGTGATTTTTTTATTTAAAGTTCCTTCTGGGTGGGTGTCTGAGAAACCAAACCATGAGATAAGGAACATTTGTTTCTCAAACTTGGTTTATTTCAGCATTTCCTTTATTCACTAAGCAAATATGTTTTTAATAATTTCATAAACCAGATCTGGTTTGGCTACTTAAGGGATATTTAAATTTAATCAAAGTTTACTGTTCCTTAATTCAGGTTTCTGGTTTTGTTTTGTTCTTAATTTTGCAGGTATATCTGTGATTACACCTACTACACTTCTCTGTATTACGGCAATGGAAGAGCAGCTTTCGTCCATGTGCCTCCATTATCCAAATCGGTAACAGCAGACTTTCTAGGAAAAGCATTACAGACAATTATCTTAGAAATGTTAAAACAGTGCGGGAAAGAGAGTAAGATGGATCATATAAGAAAAAAATGAGGATTTCTGAGAATGCAATTCCTTACTCTCTTAAATGAAGCCAATCTAAAGATTATTTAAAAACCTTACATAAAGGATTTTATATTCCATGTTATTTTCAGTGAAATTTCCTTACAAAACCCAAACAACTCTTTACATCTCTCTTTGGTGTAAAAAGAAAAAACACAAATGATTGGCAGTCTGTATTGCTAACAGTGATAAGGTTGCTTCAGATTTAAGAAAGCGTGAAACTGGACTTAAAACATTTTAGATGCTTAATCCTAGTTCTGATGGTTAGAAAGACATTACTAAAGACTTGCTGAACCAAGATGGATGCTTACAGCCGTAAGGACATTCAGCATTGGATGGATCTAACCGAGGTCCCCCTCGGCCCCTGTCCAAGTCCAGAGAGATAGTTCAGCCATACAAAGTGCCCACATAAAAAATGTAAATATGGGGGAAAACAAAACACACGTAGGCATCCTGTTATGTGAAGTTTTATAATGCTCTCTTAGTGACCTGCTCTAAATGCTGGTTTCCACATCAGAAATGGGCTACGAACCCAGGGTGACTTGAAAGAAAGTAAACAACCCGCTGGAATCCAGCGGGAACTGTAATGCTATCAGTAATTTGGGTTTCAACTGCCTGAAAACACCACTTACCCCAAATGCTCAGTGCCTGTCCCAAAGGAAAACACTGAAGTACTTCCACAGAGCACAGCCCAAAGACAACAGTCTTTCAGTAGAACAGGTCATGGCTATTCAGGGACTTATGCATCAAAATCCACAAGCTAGTTTGTCCCAAGAAAGGCAATCGTTGAAGCACTGTGCTGTGGCACATTGTTACTTACAAAACAGGAACCAAATGAGATCCCAAACTGTAAAACTTGGCATCAGACAGCGACAGATCACTTCTGTGCTTCCCCCCTGCCAAGCCAGGCTCCTCCACATCTCAAACACAGCTATATACACAAGGACTACACCATGAAGGCTGGGTATGACAGAGGTTTACAGCACTTCCCCTTCAGTATGCAGGGCATGTCAGCGCACGCTCTCCTTGATAATCTTGCTGGTACCATGACAGACAAGGATGAGATAAAATTAGCAGGTATTTTTCAAAAAGTCACTAGAACAGGACAGCAGCAGCTTCATGTGGACACCTGGGATTTCTCCAGGGAAACAAAAGCCTGTTCCTCAAGCATCACGTCAGTAAAAACGACAACAGACAAACCTAACAGCAAGGACAGCTGACGAAGCCTTGGGCCATCRTGCCTTATTTCAGTCAACATTCTGATGACGAGAGTCAGAGGAACTGGAAATGCCAAGATAATTCTAGTTTTCTTGCCACTGTCTTTTCCAATAATGGTTACAGAAAACCGGTAACTGAATGCCTCATCTATGGATTGCTGTAAGGGTAAATAAGCGGGTTTTCTTCAAATAAGTAAATAAATAAAAAACCTTACCTTATTCAAGGGAACCACCTACTGCAACACAGGACTCAAAGTCCCATCAAAAAAGGTTCTGCAACCTCGGTGTCACTGGATGAAAATACTTCTGATTTCACCACAGCATAATGGCAGTACTGACCTCTACTAAGATTTATCCAGAGTAGCTCAATTAAATGTAGCCAAAAAGGGCAGAAGAGAAAGAGAGATGTACTCTGAGTTTTCTAACCAGTACTTGCTTCGCATAAGGAGCAACAAATTCAGAAACAGGCAAATGCATACAGAATTCTTTTATTTAACTTAAATCATGTAGTACTGAAACTACTAGAAAAAAGCAGAGTAAGAGAAACTAAAGGAGCCTTAGCTTCAGCCATTCAAAATAGACAAAGTTTCTTCTTTTCATAATGTAAAGAATCCCGAGTATATCGCAATAACAGGAATAAATTCTTACAACAGAATATACAAAAACATTTTGAAATTTTTTTTTATCTACTGATTCATTTTAATATAAACACAGGAATTTCTTTAGGAATAATTTATACACAGCAAGTCTTTTTATGTAATAAATTGGCCATGTTATTGTTTAATTTTCTCTTAAAAAAATTTAAACAAGAAGAATTGGAAAATGTTGTATTTGCAACTGCATCCATTCCTTAGCACTTTCTAGTTTTGTTTTTGTCCCAGAGGTAGACAAACTCTGGCCAATCCTTTCATCTCAAACCTCACTGGTTCAGAAAACAGAAGAGCTGGTTTTTAAACAGTATCTAAATCATCAGAACCCTTCAGCAATGTCGTTAGTCAAATTTGGGGGGAGTGAGGGGGAAGGGATCTTCAATATTCTTAAATAAAAATAAATAGGGGCCCTGCCTTGCTCATTTCAACAAAGCTTCAAATGGTGCTCAGCATCTTTAGAGGCTGCATACAAACTTTTAAAGTGATAAGAAATCTGCAAATTGTTCTTCAATGGTAATTACGAAAACCATCTTCCCTCTTTCTCTTACGCAGTCGCATCCTTCAAACCACGTGGCCACTGTAAAGCAGGTACTGAACAGCACAAGGGAGACTGGGTAGCAGCAAAACCCGTTCCGTTTCCCCGACCAGTGAGGTTCTTGTAATCCATGAAGTTAACTGCCCTAGACAGTAAAGCGAAATGACCAGCTAAGATGATCCCACCCCAACCAGAGGGCTCTGGAAGACCAGGATACTGAAGATACAGAACATTTCCCCAACTCCTTTATTCATTCGCTGTATACTGGGACACAAAGCTTGGGTGGGTAGGGGGAGAGGGACACGCCGTGAATTGGACAAGTTAGCGATCCTTTTTGGCATATTGTAAAGCTAGCTAGTAAACTGGTACCATCAAAAAAACTGATCACATACAGACACACCCATACACAGACACAGAAAAGTGCCCTTAAATTATATTTTAGGCATTTATAAACTACAAACATTTTATAAAATTATTCTATGTACTTACAAAATGCAATGAAACATTTAATTAGTTCTTGTAAACCAGATCTTCGTCAACTGACTACCCGTAATCTACTGGACTTAAAGCCCTATTGAAAATGCTAATGGATTACTAATCAACGAAACGCATACAAAAAAAAAAAAAGATGAGCACACACGCATATGCACACACACAAACTAGTGATAGTCTTAAGGTACTTGCAAAACAGACCAACTGTAAGTTGAGACTGGTTCACACAGACCGATGATAACAACCGTTAAACTCCTGGCAATGAATTTACCACGCCAGCTGGAAAGTCCAGAGGTTTATTTACAAGTACCAACGATCAGAAGTGTGATACCTGAGCTCTGATGCTGTCCCACACGCCAAGCTCAGGACACTACCTCAAACTTCTGCCAAGCCCTGTGTCTTTGTAAATACCCATTTCCAGATCCTTTGTTTTCACGTGTCTCCACACAAACGTTTCTCAATTCTGATTTACCTGGCTGCGCTCAGTTTCAGAGGCCGTTCGTTGTCTCTGAGCAACCCGTTTCTGAACTGAGGCATCCTTTGACGCCCTCCTGCCTGTTTATAGTTCTGTATCTTCAGCACCCCCGGCCACTAGCGTTGTTTCTACACATCATTCTTAAATTCTTGTCTGTACAACTACTCGTGGGTTAAGTTGCAACATCTGGCTTTTATCACTGGTTAGTAAGGAGTGGATCCCTTGCACCTTCCTCCACTGTTGTTCAGCCCAGTGATTAAATACACGGTTGACAAACAAAATAAGAATAACAGGAAACAAGTGTTACTTGTACTAATGGAATGAAAAGGGTTTAAATATATATATATATCTATATTATAGATATACATATGCAGATATATATATGTATATATAGATATATATGTATGGAGTTATACCAACAATTGGAGTGTTGTTCACTTAGACTCAGATTGTACTGAACACCCCTCAGCAGTTCCCAGAGGAGCTGACAGCAGTTCCATCTGGTGACCAGTYGTCCTGGGCAAACTGGGCTTGCTTTCTTTTGTTTTTAAAGACCAAGAGGAGCATCAGTGCGAACATGCCTAGAATCATACATCACTTAGAATCAGCTTTAAAGAGCAGAGGCATCACGCTGAGAAAGCCTTGGTGCACACAGGCTGGCCTCACACTTTCCATCACGCTCGGCTTCTGCGTCTAGTTTATCGCTCCCCCACATTACACAGGAGCCACACTCCTTTGTAACCAAACCACCTTCTGTGCCACCGAGCAGCTTTTAAATGGAGTCAGGTGAGAACAATGGCCGAGCACTGAAAACAAAGCCGCCTGCTCCCCGCAGTGATGCCGATTTGTTATCCTACTGCATTAAAACATCTTGGTACCATTTGTCAAAATGCTGGTTTTCAGGGCTGGGTGGGCTTTTGTTTTTAATTTATAAACAAATTGGATTACTTTAACTTTATTCAAACATAGCTGAAGTTCTAAATAAATTTTCCATACCAGACAAGCCAGTGGTCTCAGGGAAGAACAACATTACAAACCATATTATGACTCTATCAAGCCAACATTAATTCTCAGTTGTTCACATGCACAAACAACTTGATTTACTGTCCAAGGGAAGTCTGCATGAAAAACCCATGTGAATAAAGCTATTCAAAATGCACAAAACACAACAAAAAAAGCTATGGAAACGAACAGAACAAAAAAGGAATTAAGCTTGAATTGCAAACACAGAACGCAATGGTATCATGAAGGTGGTTTGGTCCAGGAGAGCTGTCATCACGCATGCGTACGTGATGTCACGTGACTGTCTTCTACTGAAGTGCTTTTTGAAATGTTTATCATGATGGGTGCTACGTCATTAGTGTTTCTTCCTAATGCATTTTAAAACCACCTACATACAATTATAAAAACCAGTAACTTGGACAGTTTTAACAAAACCCTCCTAGCCAGCTGAAAGATCTGAGGATCTCCAGTTGTGGTAATCAGTATGTGCAAGAGAGGGGAATAGCCACTGCACCAAAAGGTCACCGGAACCTAATAAAAAACGGAAAACCGAAACAACCTAGTAAAAACTTCAAATTTTGCTGGTTTCTCAGGGCTAGAGAGAAACGCTCCCTCCAAAGACAAACTCTGTAGTACTTAACCACAGCGCTGTGTATTTGAGAGGCCGTGTACAACTCGGAGTAGCCAAGCACCACATTATTCAGATACCACAACCAACACCTGCACGAACAGCTGCCAGAGCTGGAAAAAGAGAAACATTATACATCAAGTTGATGGCAAGCTCGTGTTAGTCCTGTGTGCTTGTAAACCAGTTACACGCTGTCAGAGGGCAGTTAAAATGTGATGGCTGGTCCATCAGAATCCACAGTTATGACGCATATAAACAGGGGAAGAAAAGGGAACTGAATTTTTACTGGCACATTAAAAGAAATCAATTCAATGTTAGTTTTGAAAAAAAGTCAGTGCTCTCATCAAACAGAAGCAGCAAAGATCCAAAGCTGTAAACTCGATGTAGCAGTATCATCGGGCAGCCTGTGACAGGTTTTTTCACTGTTTTTTTGGTCAAGAAAGCAATGCTATTGCTGTACGAGCCAATTTATTTTTAGGTGCGGATTCAGCCAAATGTCTTTTTGGTGCTTGTGGCATCTGAGGGAAAACTGGCAGGAATGACTTAGCCCATTCTACAGGGCAAACAGAAAGACCATTTCCTTTACTCTAGCAATTCCTCTGGGCCTTCAAACATTGTAAACAATTGATTTCTGTAACAGGTTTCATCAAATACTCATAACTTGAAGTCCTCGTATCAGGTCAGCTACGTCTCCGTTCATCTAAACACGCAGTATTTTGTTGCTGACCCGAGGACTGCCATGACAGCACATTAAAAAAGCCTTTGTGTTTCCTTAAAGAATGGTCACCCTAAGTCAGACAACTCTTGGATCCCTCCTCACAATCAAGAATCTGAACCAAAAAATTGGAGAAACTCCTTGGAATTGAGGCAAATATTCTGAAGTGACCCTTTGTGACAGGCAGTGACTGTTCCCCTCCAGAACCTAGAGCATGTGGTATTATGGAGTGAGAGGTTACCAGTATCAACGGCATTTATTGGCTGCTGAGAAATGTGAGATGTATTTTTTGTATATACACACATATAAAAAAATAAGAGTGAGGTAGATAAATGTTTGAAAAAAATCAAAAACTGTCCCCCTGTCATACTCAAAAACCCTTATCTCAGTATTTAAATTTATTATGGGGCATCTCTACAGTGATTTAAACTGATATCACAAAAATAAATAAAAAATCCTACATAGAATACCTTCTTAATTAACTTTTTTGTCTTTTTCATTTTTAAAAGGGAAAAATAACTATGGGACAGAGGCAAGAGAAGATAATGGGACCTAAACTACACAAGCAAAAAGCACTACAAACTTTTTAAAATCTCCAGTCAAAACTAGCAATCAGTATATTTTAATTCTTTGTTCTTACTCAAAAGATTTAAACATTTCCATCCCAGAACCACCTCTTCACTGCCATCATTTGGTTGGATCAGTGCTAAACAAAGGCTTAGATGCTGTAACTAACGTAAGATGAGCAACTGGTATGACTCCTTGGTTGTAGACTTTCTGATGGCCCCCTCCTTCCCCTTTCACCAAGGCTTCTGCAACTGAACAAACAAGCTTACTCATTTTCTTTTGTTCTGAGGTTTGGTCTATGATTTAGGCAACAAGCTTGTACTTGTACAGGTTTCCATAGCTGCCAACGCTTAACTGTTTGCTTGCCAAGCCACTGGCCCCAGCTACATGCTTTCCACCCAGCCCCATGGAAATGGCATAGTGGGTTTGTTTGAGTTTGGTTTTGTTGTTTTTTTGTGTTTTTTTGTTGTTTTTTTTTTTTTTTTTTCACCAGGGGTGCAAAGTGCAGCCCAGGGTGCCCTCCATGAGGGCTTCCTCATTAGGGAGGCAAAGAGCTGGGGTTTGCTGGAGCCAGGTGTTCAATGGCCACCCTAAGAATGCCTGGCATCACCAGCTGCAACTGGTATAGCTCTTGTTCACAGGGTGGAAGGGTTAAAATAGTCTTTTTAAAAATCAGTGACCCAAAAGCCTGGTGTCTGCTGTTG
>JAYKAV010000001.1:6867519-6953327 GCA_035582835.1 Phoebastria nigripes
TTTCCTTTTTTTTTTTTTTAAATACCAGTGTATGATTGAATAGAATGTATTGGTCAGGATCTCTTTTAAACAGAGCAGTTGATTACTGTGCTCCTTCCATGCCTACAAAAAAACAAAAACAAAAAACAAAGAGTTCAGTTTTTTGGCAAAATTTGGCAGCGTTGAAAATGGTAACAACCTTGGACGAATGATGGCCCTTTTTTATTCTTTTACGTGTTCCTAAAAAGATTAAAGAGCAACATTAAAAATCCAGTCTTTTTAAATTTTTTTTGTGTGTGGTTTTTTTTTGTTTGTTTTTTTGTTTGTTTGTTTGTTTGTTTTTTTATAAAGACCTACAGTGTTAGGCAGGTGCTTGCAAGGGTACCAGGGAGCCACCTGGCCTGCGATATCTTTGATCTGATAAAAGTGCTGTACGGTTGAACTTGCACGCAGATATGTTTCCCATTATGAAGCAGAGAGACAGAAAGAAAGAGAAAGAAGAGAGAGGAGAGAGGAGAGAGAGACACATCAGATCTCAAGTTTTCTGTTGCTATTAAGTGTTAACATTAGAGTTTTAAAAGGCCAACTGTGTGCCCCATGAATGGAGTCCTTTACTGAAACAAACATCTGCTTGCATATTGAAAAAAGAAAAATACGGTAACTTGTTTACTGAAAAAAGGGTTCTCCCAAGTGCAGCTATGGCAGTTCTGAAGATCCACTGAGGTACAGTAGGCTTTTGAATATATTGTAATTTTCTTTCTTTCTTCCCCCAATGCATGTGTTTTTCTGTGTTTTATTTCTGTGAGATTCTGGTTCTAAGGATCAGCAGGCCGAAGACTGGGGCAACGGTAAGGCCCTCTCATTCTTGCGTCCCCCGTTCATGTGTGCGTACGGCTGTCTCTCCTCGAAGCTGGCCCGAAGGACCACCACGCCTGGGCCGTTCTCGGCTTTGTGTCCTGAGTGCTTGTCAGTGGGTTGGAGGGTGGAGGAGGGATCTAAAGGAATGCTCTCCATGTTTTCAGTCTCCAGGTCAAGCTCCTCTGTATCTGGAGGCTTGTTCTCTTCACTGTAGAAGAAGGAGACCTCTTTGAATGCTGGATCCAGCTCGTCTTTAATGCTACCGATTATTTCCAGGAAGGAGGGCCTCATTTTCGGATTGTACTGCCAGCACATGCGCATCAATTCAAACCTGGACAGGAAACACACAGCAAAACCATTTACTGAGGTGTTTTACGAGCCCTGGCTGGAGCCCAACCAACCGTGACAGAATCAGACCACGCGTTTTAGAAAAATCGTTCAATTCTGATGGAAGACGAAGTGACAGAATTTTTACAGGCAGAGATGCCYGTGTCACATTTCAACCTTCTTTCTAATCACTGATTTACTTCTATAGCTCCTGTCTCAACCTTCTCCACTCCCTTCCGCACACTTGCCCATAAAACAGTCTTGTGGATACCTGACATCCAGAAGCATTTTGAGCTCTTATTCTGACTTGGTATTTCTCTCTTCTTCCTCCAAAACATCCTGTGCTTACTCAATCATACAGCTACATGACAGTGCCTCTCGGAGTATCTTTTTCAAACAACCAATCCCTACTCTATCAATATTGTCTTGGAAAAAATTAAAATAGGCAATACACACAAGGTAAAGCACTGCTTTTGTCCCCTGAAAGAAGAAAATTACATTAAAATGAATTGTAATCCCCAAAAGACATTTGCCAATCTCAAAGACATTCTCTAATTTTTTATTTTAAAATTATGTTGTTTTCATTTATGGCCAGGGATGTATTAATATTTTACAGAGTGTGAGATCATCTGTTTAAGCACATCCACGATTAGATCTGTACAATGTCCCATGCTGGCAAAACAAAACCACAAAATGAAACAGTAATACATACATAATGAAAACAGCATTTTCATGACACAGCAAAATTGGATATTCCTGAGAGATCGCCCTGAGCTTTAAACACAACACAAGAAAGGATTTCACTGTCTGTGAAGGTGGAATAGGGATGTCTTCTGTTAACACAGCACAAGCAATAGGACAAATTTAAATAAGAAAAGGAAGATTAACATTAATTCTTTGAGCCAATCCTCTGTGTACACAGTACTCAGAGGAACACGCTGTGTGTAGGAAGTCACCACTGGCCAAAACTACTACTTACTGTGCTAGAACAACCATGGATTTAAAAAAACACCAAAGAAAAATCTTTCAGTTAAGGTTAACGTACTGGAGAATCCTTCACATCTCTGACTTACCTTCCGGCTCTGTGACCTGCAGTCCCAGTAAGACCCCCTTTCCCGGCCTGGCCAGCAGCCTGGTCCAGTGGCCAGTCTGGGTTTGTTTCCCCACCTCTGCCAGCCTTCCCATGTAAGGTTAGCCAGGTCACCTAAACTTTTAGTTTTGATTCTATAAAACAACAATACCGTTTTCCTAACTTCCACAGATTTGCAGAAAGTAAGCAAGCAATTCTATTTTATGCTTTAATTAGCTCTCACTGCCTTATGCCCTGGCAGCAGTTTACTAGATCTCTGCATCAGTGTGTGGAATGATTTTATTTTTTAATTAAAAAAAAAACAAAAACAAAAAAACAAAAACAAAAACAAAAAAAGACAAAAACAAAGGAACAAGAATTCACTCCTTTTTTGAATAGCACCTAAGTCCATCACAGGGTAATGTCTTAATGTCTCCAGAGTCCCTGCTCTAGAACAAACCTTTCAACAGAACTGTCACCGAGCTGGAAAACCCTGGACTCTGAAGCCTGTTGCTGTGCATCGCTGCCCACAGCGGGGTCTGAAGAGTCTGGGAACCCTGGCCTGAAACAAAACCAAAGCAAAGAAACCCCCTCCCCCCGAAACTTGTTCCTTGGGAAATACTGTTGCGTTTCCTCATAGGGTGCACTATGTTCTCAGCTGAGGTGAACCAGCAAAGAGACGGAAAGCTGCTGTGTTTGGGATGCAAACACTGCTGAGAGCGCTTCAACCAAAACAAAAGCAATCTGAATTGAAGTGCATTTGAAGTCACAAATATTCCTGTTAGAGCTCAGCTGGCACAACTCTGCACGAACAAAAGTCAGCCACCTGAGCACGGCCTTGTGACACCCAAAAAGAAGCTGGCAAAACCAGTCTGTGCTGGGAGAACTCCCCGGGTACTCAATGCTGTATTGTAACACGCACGTAGACTATATATAAACACTGTTGAACTATTGCTTGGTTTTGAGTCTTTAAGAAGTCTTTCATAGCAAAAGTGAAGCCAAACTATAAAACTGCACTATACCCTCACCCGCAAATGAGGAGGAAAGCTTGAGACATAAATATGTAAAATCCTTTTCTGTTACTTCATTGCTGTTTCCTTTCCAGCTGACTGCTGCGTCCCTGAATAGAAGCGTTAGCTAGAGCCAAGAACACTGGATATTCGCTGGCGCTTCGCCCTGAGGCCTAAGGGCAATGCTAAGGAGATACCACAAGCAGTGGAGTAATGCATGTGACATCAGCACAAACAAGGACATGTGATGTTTCTTTTAAGCCATTCCAGATTTAAAAACCCTACAGAGTTCCCATAAAAGGATTTTTTTTTCCCCTTTTTAACTCTGTGGGTTCAAAGACCTTGCTTACATTATCTTAAACAAAAAAAAACCCTTCCCAGTAGATAATGGAAGAATTTACAGACTGTTAATACAACCTGAGCAGTTTTATAAGGTATGTTTCTGACTGGTGGCAAGTGAGCCCAAGGAAGTTGCAGGCATCGTCATGAGACAGAGGAATAGCCAGTGCCTTTCCCATGCATCTTTTGCTCAAAGAACTGAGGAGAAACTGAGTTACTTTTTGCACTGAGACAGTAAAAAACAGAAAATGGAAAGTTACTATAGAAGCTGCATTCCATTTGAGTGTGCGTTTGTGCTTTGCATCAGACTTGATTTGGTGGGGAAAAGTGAAAAGACCTCTCCTATTCTGCTGTTGCTACAGGCTGACATTACCTCTGCATAGCAGACCCTGGTTTCTAAGCCAGGAACAAAGGGAAAATCAGCAATGCGTAAATAGTCTAGTCATCTACAATACATGTGGGGGAAGCAATTTTGCTTCAAAAACAGAGTGGAATTCCAGCCTCCACAACTTTTAAAAGCCCCATGGGAACACACTGTCTGAGAGCTTCAGCTGTAACAAACCTTCTTGCCACGCAGCCATCACCTGATGAACACTGCCATAACAATGGTAGTACATAAAAACAGAACTTATTACACCGGAAGAGGAGAAAAACAGCAAAGCTCCTCCTGGCACCGTCTTATTGAACCATCTGTCTTACTGCATGGTTCTGTCTGTAAAACCATGCAAACTATGCCAAGAGGGTGTAGCATAAACAGAACTGAGTCTTGTTTCACCCTGTGTAAGAGCAAAAACCCTCTAGAAATACCATCCCCTTTGTGCTTAGCCCTTTCACAGGGATTTACCACCTCTCTGAACCGCGCTGTAAAATCCCCCTTTGCACAAGGATCCGATACAACCAAGCTGCAGAACAGAACCTCTGCAGTTCTTCAAGTGTCCTTAGCTTCTGATCCACCTAAAAGCTACTGACTCGTCGCTACCAGGGGTTAGCAAAGCACAACCACTAGCAAGCATTACTAGCATTGCAATCTTAGGAGAGATGGAACGTCCAAGATTGCTTGCACCACGTAGCATCCGTGCAGGGGGGGCAACAAGAGGCCCTTACAAAAACCACTGCACTGTGGCTGGAGTGTGCATGGCTGTGTCCACACTCACATAATCTGCAAGGTTAAAAATAGTAGATTCGGTGACAGTTGTAGCAAGATTCTTCTCTCTATTCTCATCTATGCTTCCCCACAGCAGTCTACCTCCTCCACCTGTTCTCGAGGTTTTTGTATGTCAGTATACTCCCCTCTCGCTACAGAAAGGTAAATTTGTGTTCTGCCCACAATTTTAGTTGTTTCCAAGTCAAACTAATTTAAAGAAAAAAACTATCTCTGCATTTGTAGCCTACCACATGAGATATATAGAAGTGCAGTTCCAGGCTCCCCTTCTCGCTTGCTTTCACGCAGTACCAAGCACAAGCAGTAAATTGGACTTCCCTGCAGCAGGCAGACTTTGCTTTCTGGACATCTTTAGTTAATATTGTGAGTTAATATTAAGTATCACAGACCAGTCAGTCTCCACCAGTGAGGATCTGTGCTGTCTAAAAAACACCTTCCGCTGGCACAGACATAGCAAGAAACCTGTCTTTAAACAGAATCTTTTAGCAATCTCCACAAAAAAGAGGACCCCCTATTTTACAAAGGGTTTCATAAAGCGCTTGCGAAAGCAGTTGCCTGAAACATGCCGGGGATGCATGGCAAGATCCATATGCACTTTCAGGGCTCTTTGCAAGTCTGTTACAAGCACCCTTCTGTCCATTCACTAATTTTTCTTGTTACATCCCTTGCTGAGAAGCAGGTTATCAGTCAGCTGGAGAGGGGAGAGGAACTCTGCCTACAGACCCGGTCTCTGAGCCTGCCAGCAGCAACACATGTGAGGTTCAAGACTGGCAGTAGTTGTCAGGTTACTGAGTGTTGCACAGCATCTTTACAGCATCTTGGGCTAACGGGATGGAAGACAGGGAAAGGAAGCGAAAACATACATACCAAAAAAAAAAAAAAAAAAAAGCACCATAGTAACGCAAAATAGGTTCTTTGAATGCCAAATGCATGTGCATGGAACAAAGGTGAAGATTATTCCTGGAGCTTCCTACTGTTACTCCTACAACAGTGTATTTGAATTTCAGCAGACTTGGGCATCTGTCCTAATACAAAGACAAAACAAGCTGAAAGGGAGCTAAAGCAAGTCACAATAAGCTTCTAAGGTCAATACATTCAATTTTTTTTTTTTTTTGCATTTTGGACAGAGTCAGGATGTTTTACACATAACTGTATCACAAAAAAAAAAAAAAAAAAAAAAAAAAAAAAAAAAAAAAAAAAAAAAAAAAAAAAAAAAAAAGACACCACTAAACTGGATGTGCCTTAGTTCTGAGTTCAGCCCCATTCCTTGTTCTGATGGAGAGAAGTGGCTAAATTCAAAGGAAGATTTTTTTATTCTGCACCTCTGCAACGTCAGACTAATGTCTTGGTGGCCATAACTAATGTGTGAACAGCTCCTTCATCAAAATCAGCACAAAAAAGGCCTTTGCTGTTACACACTGGTGTAAAGATTTGCTCTGCCAGACATTAACCAAATTCTCCCAGCTCGCAAGCCAGTTACCCTGAAAGTGGATTCATCCAGTAGCAACACCCAGCAAGCAGAGGATTATCTTGGAGGAGGAGGAGGAGGAGGAGGAGGAGGGAGGAGGAAGGAGAACAGGCCAGGTGGGCTGCAGTAAAGGGAGCTTCTTGCTGTGACTCCCCTCTTGTCCCCCTGTTCATACCACACATGCCCCAGGTTAATGAGGAATTTCTAATGCTGAATCTCTTGCGGAGTATGTTCTCACTGTAGAGGTATTTTTTTCCGATGGACTCGGGGAGTTGACCCCTTCACACACCCTGTTCTTCCCCCATTTCTGCCTACTCCCCCCCTCCATTACACAGCTCTGACCGTGTTAAACAATCTGACTGCCAGAAATTCTCCACAGCATCGTGGAAGGGAAAGAATGTGAAATTGAGGAATCACATGGCAGCTACACCTCCCCCTGCATATACCACCCACCCCCCTCAAACAACAAAACAACACTGCCTGTCATCTGAAACCAAAGCCAGCACTCCAGCCAAAAAAGCTCTTTTCCTAAGAATCCCAAGCAGCTGAGGCCCTTAAGTGATTGTATCCCTTCTGTGGGCCTCCAACAAATTTCAATAACTGCAAGACGCAGTATTTCCTTCCCAAAAGCCAGTTTGGGAAGTATATCAAAGTAATAAAGTCTGAACAACTGAAACTGCTGTACACAAAAGCCAGCAGAAGTATTTCAACAATGTAAAGCTAAAAACTGAAGCCTGCTGCATTGCACACCCTCCTCTGCTGCAAGGCTTTGTATCGATTCTAGGGGTAGGCAAAGGTTTTTCTGCGTACTTCTTTCTGTGCTTACAGGAAAGGAAACTGTTAGCAGGGGAGATTTGTTTATCTCAATGTGACTGAAACAGCAGATCCAACGCTGCTTCAGACAAAGGAACGATACGTTCATTCATCTGTATGCTAAACTAAAAAGTCGAATTCCACAGAGTTTATGCACAATACATTTCAGCTCGTCCTATGCTCTTTTTTCTCTTCACGCTCAACAGAATTACTTTAAGCAGAAGACACAAGATTTAGGCACAAAGTCTTCTGCTGTAGCAAATGTCACTTACGAGCTTTTATTAAGTCTAATTTTATTCAGGAACACAAAGATTGGGTTTTGTTTCCTTATTAGAGGAGATAGCCCAAAGTGAGATTCTGGCCACAAGCAAAGTTGCTTTCTGGTATGTCTAACTACTATAAAATACTAGATTGACAGAGACTGTTCAAGCAGCACCTCACGATACTATCACTCTTTAATAACCCCTCCTGAGGTAGACAGGGCAGAGGCGGACATTGAAGGGATCAGGAAGAATAAACTGTGCACTGAAAACAGTGGTAACTGTTGACACTTACAGCATATCAGGACAATTGTCTGGTTTTTCCAGCAGACCTCCTTCCATCACAAAGCGGAGCACTTGTTCATTGGTCATGCCTTGGTATGGCTGCTCCGCTAATGTTGCAATCTCCCAAAGTACAACACCGAAAGACCTGGAAAACAAATCAGAACTTTAGAAAGCTGAGCAATCTTTACAAGGATATTTTTCTTAGATGATGCTGAGCAGGTAGGTGTCCATGGGTATTTTCTTTTACCAAAAAATTGCTCAAAAAGTATGCAGCTACAGTGATAGCCACATCACCTAGCATAAGGGACTGTTGTCTTCAAACACCTCTAGTCAATGGTGAGAAACAGGCTCCCAGTTCTGAATGGCTCTTCAGAACGACCTCTGTAAAAAAAGACTGGTAATATTACCTCTCCATTTTTCACACCATTGTCTACAGCTTAGAGTTGGTCATGATTCAACATTACTTGGTTACACCGGTTCTGTACAGGTCAATCAGTAAAAAAGCCACCACAAGCTCACTGCATTGACCAGAAGCCTCCTAACTCAGAGGAGATTTAAGCTGTGAGCTTGCCTGGAGAATCAGCTCGCATCTCATCTCCCTTTCCTATGGCTTTGAGTTCAGACTTTAGGCACACTGCGAGGTGGGAAGAACAGTGGAGAGGGGAAAAGGAAAGACGCACGTAAGGAAAAAAAAAAAAAACCTAAAAAAATTCTGTTCCTATCTCTGCGCTTCCTGTACAGAGGACCTCAGGCTGGATAGACACCTGATCATTAAAGTCTGCAAACAGATCCATGTGTGGCTGGGTGCAGAGAATCAAACCTTCTAAGCAGGTGGAGAAGTTGCAGACACTGGTTATTTAAAGTGAGCTCGACAAGCCACAGCAATAGCAAGAAAAAAATCTGTACATTTAAAAAACTAAACTCAAAATCTTCACGTGATGTATCTCATGTACGCCTGATAGCAGTTGAGAAGGCAATAACACAGAACCGTAAGCTCTCATTCCAATGCAAGCTGCTTTTCATCAGAAATACTTGAGTCACACAAATCCGATTTAGAAGCTGCATTCTTCCCTTACCGCTCTAGCAAGCCGAGAGCTAAACAGCAAATGCACACCACCACACCTGTGCATCTCATCTGCCTTACCACTAAAAGCAAGTAAACAAACCAACCTCTATTCCCCAGGCACAAATACACTTCTTGAGTAATACTTTCCATTTATCCCTCTGCTTTGGTTTCTTCCACATTCTAAGTCAAAGGTGCAAAGTAAGGATCAAGGCATTCGACATACAGCAGCAAGCAACAAAAACAATTTTTGAAAAAGACATGGAAGAAATGTTAATGTTCTCCAGCTTCTTGTACCAAGACCGTAATTTGCTGCTTCAGCAGCAAAATATTTAAGCCCCCCAGGAGAAACTCACCCTGTTAGCAACATGTATGTAGCTATGTTCTTGAAACAGAGCTTCTAGCTCCTTCCAACTAACTACAAAGGACAGCAGAAGTGAAAAAAGAAGTCTG
Organism: Phoebastria nigripes; assembly: GCA_035582835.1. NCBI lineage: Eukaryota > Metazoa > Chordata > Aves > Procellariiformes > Diomedeidae > Phoebastria > Phoebastria nigripes. Next base: position 6,876,606 of record JAYKAV010000001.1, read on the forward strand.
TCTAATAATAGGAATTGATTACTGGCGAAGAAAGATTAGCACAGTTATGTAATTGGGTAGYTTGGACATTAAGTATTGACACTTTCTAAAAATATCTCCATTTAAAATTAGTTTATTGAGCAGACATGGCTYAAATTGTCTGCCCGGCACTGAAGAGTCATCTACTTTTAGAGCTGCTGTGCAAAGAAAGAAAACCTAGATGCTGTCTTGTCTTCTGTGGCTAAAATGCTGAGTCAAGCTTAGAGAAAAAAAAGCGTAATTTCAACAGGGTATTGTTGTCAAAACAGGAGTCCAGTACTATTAGCTGGTTATGGTAGAGTGGTTTTATCTTTCAGTTATCCACTGTATCTAAAACGGTTTGCATCTGGAGCCAGAAGCCACAAACAGACTTGCAATTGTTTGCCTTTCAGGGGAGGCAGGGACAGAGGGTCAACTCAACATTTTGGTGCCTTTGAAGCTACTTTGATCACTGCAGGAATAACGAGAACAAGTCYTGCACACCTACTAGTCATATTATCATAACAAATAAACTTACGTTGCTCCTTCAAGGCAACTACCAACTCTGAAAGAAGGCAAGATGCTGCACAATTATTTATAGAAATACACCCTCACCCTGAACAGCATTACGTTAATTTTAAAATGTTCTCCTTTCCTAACTACAACAAAAACAGTCTTGTCTAATTACCTCATTCTTCGGTCTGAAAAGCAGTAAAAGAATGAATTGCTAAAATAAAGCTCCACCCTTCAAAACCTCCAGACGCTCTTTTTGCAGTTTGCCATTTCACCTTACAGCTTATAAATCTTGGACTCTGACCACTCAACGCAGTTTTGTCTTTTTGACATTTTGGCTTCTAAAACTTATCTCAAAGAACATTGGACCAGATGTCACAATATCCTACCAGAAAGGCAGGAAAAACAATCTCAACAGTTTTTACTGTTTGATGAAAATAAATGGCCCCCAATATAGCCAAGCTACACGGTTTACATGAAGCAATTTCAAAATCTGAACCAATACAAGGAGTCAGGTAATTTTTCCTGGCATGAAGAGACCTTCCACGTACAGTGTTTGGTCTAAAAGTTAGAGAAGTAAACCGGAAAGATCCTTTTAGCCATAAGCAGATCAGGTAAATAGACACTATTTCATGACAGTGATAAGTCAAGCTCCACTACATTTGGAATTCAGATTAAAATTTCTCTATCTAGAGCTGTGGATACATGTGGCAAACGCAAATGTATATGCGCTCTAAATGAACAGYATATTCCTTATGTTGAACCATTTTTTTTCTACCTCAAGATAGTATACCTATGTGAACAAAATTTCAGATAAGTCACTTCTAACAATTAAGATGACAAACCATCCCAAGGAGGAGCTGTCTGAAATACTGATGAGAGCTGTGGACCTCCTCTCCATTAAGCAATTTTTTCCCCCTCTATGCTTTCAAGTAAAAATCTGTCAGATTTTACTCCTCCTCTTAAGTTTTCCAATCTTATAATCAGTAAGCTACTTTCCTTGATGTGAATTCTGGCTAGGATATTTTGCTCAGACTGTCCTGCTGATAAACTGCAATATTGTTTGCTCAACCCTGCATTGGACCGAATGACCAATGAATGCCAAATCTTGTTAACATTGAAGGGAGAACTCACGTACTTTCTGCAACAACTAAAGTACTAATTTACTTCTGACGCTTGATTTGGCATCGCATCTGTGGGTTTTTTCATTTGAAATTGGAGTTATGTTTAAACAATAATGTCACTTAACAGTTATAGGTTAAAAGGAAAGCGTGTATGGAACAAGTGCAGTACGTCACTGAAGCTGAACACCTGATCCGCTGTAGCCCGCTTTCGATACAATGGCTGGAGTTGACAGCTGGACTTAAAAGTTGTGTGGTAAGAACAGGCAGGTCTGCCAGCTCTTCACTCCAGGCTTGTTCAGTTCTACATCTGGGGATTTTCTAGTGATATATTCCAAATTTCTGTCTGCTTTGTGAAGCCATTACAAGTCCCAAAATTCTTTCACTGCAGGGGGACTGCCAAAAGCATGCCTGTGCTGTTCCATTAGATAAATGGCTGATACAGGGCTTCCCCTTCAACTCAAAGTGGTTATTTTCATCTGTTTCCAAGTTTGAGGGTTACTGGATTCATAAATAAGTTACTAGCCATGTGCAAAAAAATTTAAGCAACATTCTGGTGCTTTGCTTTTTCACTTGCTACATAATTCCTCTTATGAACCCTTCACTCAAAGCTGGTGCTGTGGACTACAGTCCACTGACTCCAAAATCCTCAAGCTGTTTAAAGAAAATGCAGTTTACTACTAAAATACCATTCCTACTGACTTCTAGACATTTGGAGGCACTCAGCTGCCAATTCTGTAACAGATCAGCAGTAAAAACATCTTGTTAGGAAGGCAGAGAAACCATAAAAGACAGAGTAGAGGTTTTGCCAGTACATRTTCATCTTCTGCCAAGTCCTCCCTACCTATCTGCAAAAGTTGGGGGGGGGGGATTGTTCCAGAGTATTATTTCTTCTAAGAAGTGTATTTTGAAATTTCCTGAATGCCTCTATTAATAGCTTCACAGATACAGCAACTAGGCAACGTGCTTTTAACGAAAAACCTATTTCTGCATCTTGTGGTATATAAAACAAGCAAACAAAGCTCCAAAAGGAGAAGGATATACACAAGGGAGAACTCCCAAGAAAAAACCTGCTAGTGTACACAAGCTGTCTGCAGGAAAGTAGAGTTATTTACACAGAAGGTTTTGATAGAAAAGCAGGTCAGCACTATGAACCTTTCTATATTCTTGGCGACTTTTAATGCTTTTATTGAAGGAGGGCAATTTGAAAAATGACAACTTGCTCTTCCAGGTGAAGGTAATGTTTTTTCACCGCGCAACTGATTTTACAACCCACAGCAGAAAACATGCCACCACCTCCAGTTTTGGAAATCCATTTAATTCTGCTCTCTGAGAGCAGAATTTAACCTCACGAGTTCTTGATTTTGCAGTGGAAATATGAAATATAAAGCAGAATGCTTCACAATGGAAAAAGAGGGTTACCTTTGAAGAGACAGGAGAAGCAGTATACTTAGTTAAGTCTACTAAAACAAGAAAAGAGGCTAGAAAGAAGAGGGGCTAAAACAGTTTTTCAGAGCCCCTTTTTTGTTACCAGACATCGGAGTGTGTTGTGAAGACTCCATCTTTCAGTGATTCTGGAGACATCCAGCGGACAGGCAGCAAACCTTTACCTCCTTTACGGTAATAATCTGTCTCGTAGATATCTCTTGTCATGCCAAAATCTAGAAGGTATAAATGTTTTGAGTTTGCATGATAAAATGATGAACATTTCCCCTTACTACAAGCCATGGTAGCCAGCAGAGAATCACAGTTTGGTGCGAAGAATCTGCAATCTGTTACCATGACATTTTACTTTGCAGGCACTTTACCTGCTGCCTTAGGGCTGGTTAGCTTCCCTCCCAACAAAACGAACAGACATTTTTACCATTGACTTCAGTGGGTGAGAAGTCTGAATGATTTAAATATATTAATATGAAAAGTTCCAGGATTTATGCTCAAGCCTTGCAGTAAGCTAAGTCTTCCGAAGGTCATACAAGTCACTAATCTGTTCTCTAAATTCAATTATTTTCTTTTCTTTTTAAAAAGTGCAAACAGCTCCTTTAGTACTTAATACTATTGTCTTTAATTAAAGAATGTCACACGTTGAGGGAAATGCTTCTCTCTTTTTTTTTCCTCTTTCCAAAGGTCATTTCCAGTTCCTGTATAATATTCCATCTCATATGCTACAGAGGATTAGGCTATTCATTTATGACTAACACAGACCAATATTAAAGACATACTTTGGGTTATACAGATGTCCTTAGCTGTAAATACATAAACATTTGCAAGACTTGGATCTAACAATGCTCATCTCCTGACTGTAACTCAGACTTATTCCAGAATTTTTTTTCTGTACAATCAGCTTGATGCACACAAAACTGCTGGGTCTTGGACAGACTAGCCTATTTAAACCAGTAACTATGATTTCAGGCACTAACCAAAAAGTTAATACATCAGGTGGCATCAAATCTCTTTAATATTAAACGTTGTCTGCTAACACAGCAGATCTAGGGCAAAATCCATTTTATCAATACAGACCTGCAGTTGCCCCTTTTTTTCTGGGAAAAGTGGAGTGAAAAGAGGACAGAATTCCTCCAGTTCTCACAGTCGTTATTACCAGTCTATGGATGTCATTATTACCAGGCTTGGATGGGTGACTGACCACTGATCCTTCTCGTTCCTTGTCTGCTAGGGACACTGGTACCCTCAGTGATTATGACTAAAAAGCCCATCTGTGCAGCTATTCCATCACTCCCACACACCACGGTGACTTTATCCTGGCTGAATGGAAAATTCTTTAAAAATGTAATGCAAATAAGAAACAGATATGCAACGATCATAGGACAGTGTAGCATAAAGCTCTTCGTCTGAGATCTAAACAGTCTGAGTTGGCATGTTTCAGTCAAGATGCTCCTAAACTGTTTCTACGGGAAGGGATTTTCAATACTGGTACATAAATGAGAGCAGCGGAGCATATTTCACGAAATGCTTTCGGGCTAACCATGTACCATGCTAAAGGGAAGAAATGCACCATCTTCAGTTCAGAGAATTGTAAAACATGCTGGTGGGGGGAGGAGGAGTGAGAAAACTGGAATGGGAAGGATTCAGGCTGACTTCCCCCAAACCTGCAGAAAATGCACAAAATCCCCCAAAGATCTTATTTCCTAATTAACTGACTCAAAATGAAATCATTTTTTCTTTCTCCCAAATGACAGGATTACTTACACAAATTATCAAAATAGCTGAGTTAAGCTCAGTGAAAAAGAATTAGTTTCCTACAGCAGAAGGCTGTTGCTATACATGTTATTCTAATGTGCACAACTCAAAAACAGCCAAAAGCCTAAAATCACCCTCTCTGGAGAGAATTCTGAAAAAACTCATCTGACAGTATTTTAGAGGTATGGTGAAGGGAAAAAAAATGTGGTGTTCTAACAGCAGGGCAGAGGAAAAGCCATTCTGTTGTCTGGAAAGCAGAACTCCAGTTCAGACTGGAAAGCATCCAGCTGAAGTCAAGCCTTACATTCCACTTCCAAATCAGATATGCTTTAAAATAATCCTAAAATTCTTATTCTTGAATCAATAAACAGGAGGTGGAATTATTTTTGTGCATTAACAGAAAAGCAAATGACACACCAGTGGTAACTACGCCATGCACCCAGATGTCTGCAGCATCCGCACCTCAAATCACTGCTTCACTAGCTCTTTTTAAACCCACACGCTATACTATTTCCTCATTGGAACAACAGCAAGTAGAGGGATTCCAAGAGTTTCAACTCAATGTTGACTGCTCACAGGTCTTAAATCACAGCAAGCCTTCATAAGGAACATATTTCATTCCACAGAAATTTAAACTAGAGCTAAGTTTTAAAAGGTCTTTCAAACAGCTTTCAAAAAATTAAAATGCCTTCTAAGATGCTGATTTTTCAGGATGATGTTTTTCACTTGTGTAAAAGTCAAGAAAGCACACCTCCAATTTTCACTGTGAAGTCTTCTGCCACCATGCAATTTCTCGCAGCAAGATCTCTGTGAACAAATTTGTTGGCGTTGAGGTATGCCATCCCATCAGCAATCTCTCCTGCCATCTGAATCATCTTCTTCAGAGTTGGAGGTGCCTGGCCAGGATTATTCTGAGCAAGATTAAGAACATAAAACAGGTAAGGGGGGGGAAAGAGAGTAACTATTTCTACATCAAACTGTAACATACTATTTTTTAATTTAAAAAAAAAATAAAATAAAAAAAAATAAAAAATTCATCACATTATCGCAATTCAGCCTGACATGATTCAGGCTAAACAGAAACTCATGATTACGTACACCATAGCATCTACTTAGTGGGAAAACTGACCATATCAAGCTGGGTTACAAACAGAACTCCCACATAGCTCTTTTAGGCCACTCTATTTTAGGGAATACAAGCCAGAAAGACTTTTTGGTATAAGGATGTTATTTTACACCTATGGAGTTTAAATGTTCATCCTTCTGCCACACAAGTTCTGAGATACGAAGCAGAGGGCTTATTGTAGAGTTTTCTACTGTTTTACTATCTTCACAACCAACCAGGAGATGTTAAATGATTTCATTTCCTGTTCCCCAGTTCTCCATAACCAGATGTCTCTTGAATTACCTCTATTTGTAAATAGGAGAAAAGCTTATGGGACAACTTCTTCTGAAGCAAATTCACTCCTTAGTATCCATGTATATATGGCTTCTGCCATTCTCAATCTCATGGATGAAGGAGTCCAGTTATACGCAATCAGTTAAGTCCCACCATCCCTTACCAGTATGAATTCGCCTAAGCTTTACACCCCTTGGACAATCATCACTGACAGAGTAACCAAAACCAGAGCCTCGTATACTGAATTCTACTAATGACAAAGGTCCTAAAGCACACAGATCAAGTCACTGAACTTTATCACATCCTCATCCAGAGACTAAACGGTCCCTTACTCACCTTCCATGGAAAAGTGTTCAATGTCCAGTCCCATCATCACTTTCAAACTGTGCTACTTTGTGTTGAGATAATGAGCCATACCCACTACTTCCAGGCTCCCAAGAGCTGAATGCAACATACCCTAACGGGAGCCAAGAAGATATAACCAAGAAAGCCCAGAAGGACCAATGTGAGTTGAACCCCAGGAGGAAGAGATAGGTATGGGAGCTGCAGCGTTAAATTATCAGTGAAGCCAGTGATCAGGCAAGCCCTCCATCCACACCTTATTGAAGCATCCTGCCTTCCTCCTCATACAAGTCCTCAGAACACTTTGCTTAACTCCACATTGCACATCAAGGAAGACAAGGAATTTAGGCACAGGCCTATCACAGACTGCTTTGGAGAGCACCAGCATACAAGACAGAAAAGCCATATACAGAGCTCATTTTGGTAATTTCTATATAATATCACTGTCCCTTTTTATGAAGTTTGTTGAATTCAACTAAAACTATTTAATATAACCCGAAACATTGTTAATCATCAATGCTAGTCAAGCCCTTAGTCCATAGTCCTACTGGTATTTTCTGAATCCTGTATTCAGTATGATTATTTTCTGTATCCAATCACTTAAGCAATCTGCTCTTGCTACATGCAATACCCTCCATTCATACCACATTGCTTGTCTTGTGCTCATATTGTGTTCACGTTCTGTTCCTTTAAGTTATTCACATCAGAATTTCTAGATCAAGGGCAAAAGCTACTGAGCTCATTTTCTACATAGTCTGCTATGATTTCAGTGGCAAGTGACCTATTATCATCTTTATCCTTCAGACCCTGTATCATATGTGGCAATTTTAGCTGTTAGACTGATGGCCTACATATCAGAGTATGCATATTAGCTAAGATACTAGATTTTAACTTTCCAGCAGAGCAACAGGCAGGTTATACAACATGAAACAATTATCCTAACATGCATGCTTCACCTAGCCAATTTTTTGTTTAAACGTCTTGATGAGAAATTAGATTAGACAAGAGATTTAATTCAAATCTGGAAAACAGGACTCAGTAACACAAGAAGGGACCTATTTCCATGCAGTACACTAGGCTATTTGCAATAGCTACCCTCATGAAAAAAGGTGTTGCAGATCACAGAGCAGCTCATGTTTTGTTCTTGGAGCTTAAGGAGAAGGGCAAGAAAGGCTAATTGCCTGCTGCTTCCAACATGACGCTATTTCGTTCAAGATGATTCTAACTGAAGAAATAAAGAAGCATCCAGCAACTCATGACTCACCTCTGTGTCTGGCCTCAATGATCTCAGGTAACTTTTGAGGTCCCCACGTGTCATCAGCTCCATGATAACCAGCGTAGGCTGGCCCTGAGAAACAACACCAAGCAGCCGAACCTGGAAGAGGAAAAACAAACATTCAGTTACAAATACAGCTAATTGAACTGTAGTAATCATTTATTCATGTCGATACGTAGCCCCAAACACCCGTGGAACCTGTGGGAAAGGTTTGAAAGTAGATTATGTTCCACTCTCTGACTCCTGTTTAACAACAATATTATAAAGCTGCACAGAGTTGAAGCTAAAATCCCAAGTTCCCACTTCAGTCAGTGAAGACGTGCTCTGAACGCCCTCATGCCAGTAAGCACCACGGCTGTATGAATCACAGCCTTGTTACATTTTCATGACTTACAACATGGTGACAATTGAACTCCTTCATCACCGAGGCCTCATTTAAGAACTCTATCCTCTCACGCATGCTTGCAGACTCATTGACAGTCTTGATGGCCACCCTGGTCTCTGGCTCATCCTTCACCACTCCCTTGGCTATTCCCTCGTACACCATTCCAAAGGAGCCTTGCCCAAGCTCGCGACACATGGTGATCTTCTCACGGGGCACCTCCCATTCGTCTGGAACATACACTAAGGAGAGAAAGAACAGGCCATGATGTTCCACTTCTGCAAGTGGTGCGATCACGAACCGCTTTATGATACCAACTGCCCAAACAGTTTTACTGTAAACAACACTAGACACAGTGCTGAGACCTTGCACAATGTATGCAAATAGTCCCTGGTCTTTCCCATACAGAGATAGGTAGATGCTTGGCATACAAATAAATCTTAAAGAAATGTGTAGATGGACTTGAAGGGACCTCACTGTGGTACTGACACAACGGGATAGAAATAAGGTACCTCAAAGCACAAAACCAGGGTGGGAAGAGGCTTGAATCAATACTTCAGGCTTGAGCTTTTCTTGGGATCTTGGTTCTCTAATTCTTCCAGACAGCATCAAACATATTTGATCATCTGTACCAGTTTAGTGTCTGGTGTATTCTCTACTAACAGATTGATTTTATGACTAGAAGGAACAGACTCTCTGATCTAGTAGGCTCTTTGCATGAAACTATTCTGATCACTTGCACAGACACTGTGACACAGACACAGTAAAGGCAGAACTTGCTGCTGCTGCTGCAAGTCTTTGATCTGAGGCAGAAGAGCGATCTCAGAAGGTGACTGCCAGGAGGGAGGACTGCCTCAGGCAAGAAGACATCTAAGTAGTCACTGATGCTGCTGCCTATCAGTCACCAAAGGAGGGGACAGTTGTGTCACATGCTCTGGATGGGTGAAATGACAGGATGCAAAAATAGAGGACTATAGCATGAACATTAACAGACCTTTAACCCTAACGGTGCTCCTATGAAAAATAACAGTAAAAGAGTCCGCTGCCGCTCTGGCTAAACCCATTAGCCTCCTGGGCCTTGGAGTTTGGAAGTGTTTGGAAACACTATTCCAGCAAGAAGTCTACCGCAGTAGCACCAAACTAAACCATAAACAGAAGAACTGATGCCTCAAGGAAATTTGTCTTATGTTCTGATTTCCTCCTGCACTTGAAGAGCTCCACATGTACATAATCTGTACAGTATGGGCACATGCTCGTTACAGACAACCACACCTCTATGTGTGTGTGCGTGGGAAATAAATTAATTACCTAGCAAGTAGGGTTCCAGTGGGAACCTAGTTGCATTTGTACTTTTTTATTTTTTTAAAGCAATTCATTTAGCCAGAAAGCTGAATTTCCAGAGTTCTCCATTCCACAGCAATCCCAGCACATGGGCTTTCTGGAGATGCAGAGCTGAGGATCCCTGGACTGCCAGGCTCATTCAGCTCCTGCTGTTGCTCAGGGACAGCCAACACAAGAACTGGCAAGAAGTTCATTTACACCATTAGCAGGCACAACCTCCTGCGATAGTGAAGTACAGGAAAATAATACAGACGTACAGAAAGCAAAACAAAAAAAAGCACGCTGTTCTAGGAACAGCAATTTTGTTTTAAAGAATTTTTATTTCCTGGATGGTTTTAAAGACTTGAGCATTATCCACATTGTGTCTCCCACAGAAAATTGTAAGAAATTAAAGATGCCCCCCAAAACTCCACACCTGACTTTAGAACTACAATTATTTCACTCTGTTAGCAGAGCACTCAACACAAATATACCAGCTGGGATCTAAACACTGCCACAGTCTAATACCTCTAAATATTGTCATCACCAAATATATACATCAGTCACAAATAAATTAGGTCAATCTGAAACTACCTTTAAAAAACTGTTTTGCCAGCTAGAGAAAAAYGGGCTTATCTACACTCCAGATATTAAGAGAAACAAATATGGATTACATTAAACATCCATGCTAATTTTAACACAAAATTTCTGCATGTAGTATGTCTGGAAGCCCACAGTATTGCTTTTCTCTCTCTCTGTGAAAAGTTGCTGGAGAGTTTTATTGGAATGGGAAGTGAGGAGACAGTATTGTTTTTTGTTAAATGTTACTATTTTCCACGTGAGAAGTACATAGAAACAAGCAGTGGGTTTGTTCCAATAGGTCAGAATAGGGCTTAAAAGGGCAAACATGAAAGACAATGAATTCATGAATTCTTCTTTCATTCCAGTGAAAACATCACTGGATGAGTAGATGATAGTCTGAAAGTGAAACTAATGCATCAAAATTTGCCTCCGCTGAGTAAACTACAGGAGAAATTTCAAAAACTCCCCAGTTTCAATAGACAGGTGACATTTACGTATTATCAATGATGGATTCGATGGCTGTGCTAATAAAATGAAGAGAGAAAACGGTTTTACCACATCCCTTTTAGAGTTTTCAGTCAGACACAAACAGAATATATGAAAGTAAAAGCATCAGAAGTGTAAGGCCACACTTACCGTCTGAAGCACTGAAGTACTCCGGGTTCACAGAAGCGTAAAGTACTCCATTGCCCAGTCTGTCACTGTTCCTGTTGAAATATTTTTTTTCTTTTTTAATCTTTAAACCTAAGTAAATTTCAGACCACCTCTTCTACAGCTTTTCCACTGTTTGCTCAACCACAGAATATTATTTACTGTACGTGGAGAGCTTTTCGGACAAAGGGGACAAACCAGGTTCTTATTCTACTTCACATAATCAATGAGAAAACAGCCCTGAACAGCTTTCCCAGGAAACCTGCAGTCTTCTCTATACCAAATCAGCATCAGAAAAGCGTAAACACAAGGTACTTTTAGCTGCTGGGTAAACTTCCTTTAAGAAAGGCAGCTGTATGGTAATACACCCAGTAGACCTGTGGCTGAGAACATACTTTAACATCACCTGCTCTACTGTGGGAGAGAAGTGATCTAGCAAAGGACAAGATCATTTTTAATGGGGAATTCCATTCACCTATTTTGTAAGTGTTTCTATTACTTTACTTTAAAAAAACCACACATACACCCCCAGTTTTACTGGGGTGATTTTCAGAACAAGACATATTTATTCAGCACTGTGAGAGCTCTTGCAGGAGGCAGGCTGTAGAAATAAAATTATCAATCAAACCTCAGAAAATCAAAGACAAAACATTCTTGTGGGCTAGAACAACAGTTTAAAGAAGGATGAGTTATCAGGCATTTCACCTAGGAGAGCCCAAGGGACGGCCAAGCAGGTATTGTACTTCCCTAGATACAAAGCCCTTTCTGGAGTGCTTGAGGAGAACTGGTACTACTGTCTGCACACAAATGAATTAGAGCTGGAAATAATGGGATACTCAATGAGCATAATTTATATGAGTGCAATAAAAAACCTCCAGATCTAGAAAGTTGCAAGGCTGAACATTTGCACTGACTTCTATTAAGTTCTCATTATGTATTTCAATTAAATAAACCAAATCACTAGTTACAAAAAACAAAACTGAGGAAAACAAGTAAATAGAACAGTCCCCTAGACTGCTCTGTCCAGGATGTAATTTTTTAAGTTGGATGTGAAGACTTCAAAAAACCCCTAGAATTTGCAAGAAATCAAATTAACCTAAATTGAACTAAGTTTTCATGATTTATATTGACCCATATTTCAGTCAAAGCTTCTGATAATACAGGTTCAGTGTCTGCCATCATTGTCCCAGTGGATATGTTCCTGACAACCCTTTCTCTTCCCTCTCAAACATGACACTGTAATAAAAAGCCTCTTCATATCTCAAGCAGCAGCCAGATGCTTGCTAGTAACTCTAAACCACCTCCTTTTACACACCAACAAGACAGAATCTACTTTAGCTTCTCAAGCCCTCTGAATGCCATTTCTCTTTTTAATTTCTAACTTGCTCCACGAGCACAGATTTGCAAATAAACATTTCCCTCCTGCAGTTTTAACCACAAGCATATACAACTCACCTCTTTTTGTTAAAGACATACAGCATTATCAGTAATCCCCCAATGATGAGCAGGAAAGCAATAGGGAGCACAATTATCAAGTGCAGGAAGTTTCCATAGTTTGCTGCTGCAACCAACAAGAAAACAATTGTATCAGGGTTTCTATAAAATCTCCATTAACAAAGAAACATTCAAAACCCACTCAGTATATTTCCATACAGGGAAGAAATCAAAGTACTCGTTTTCTTGTCTGATGTGGAAAAATGTACTCAGAAACACTCCCTGACTGCAGATGAGTGGAACAAGAAAACAGACAGTGAAAAGTATTAATTTTGTACAGAACAGTGTCTGTCTGGGGTTTGTTTTCACAAGTTATGCTTAAGGACTTACATTCCTCAGTGAACAATATGTAATTGTTCACTTGCGTATTCACCTTTTTTCCACCTTTTGTTCACCTTGCAATTGCTTATACTTATATTCAGAATATGCACACACTGCTCTTTACTTCAAGTTCTTCAAAGTCCAGCAATTAGAAAATCAAAAAGGAATAAAAGATGGGAGTTCCAGTTTTCTGTGGATACACCTGCTCTACAACTAAATACAGAAATCCTTGAGAGGGTCTCTGTGGACACTACAGAGTAGTATAAAGTACTCCCATTGTCAGGACCAGCATCACCCTCTCATCAGGATGGTATCTTTATCAAATGCCACTCCGAAAAGGTCAGACGAAAAAGCATCTGGATATTTAAAAAAACCTGCCAGCCAAAAATCTAAACAAATTTTTTGTTTCTTGTATCATTTTGCAATTTAAAGCAGGTTTGCCTTATTGCCACAGGTTCTGTACAACCAGCTCCACGGTGTTATGGCTAACATTACATTCTCAACAAAGTTGTACATCATAGGAAGCCACAGTAGGGTGTTCTACACRCCCACCACCTGATTGCACCTCTCATATATATAGAATGCATGCAAGAAAAGGACCACACCTCAGATACACCTCCTGGTTGTCAACACTTGCCAAAAAATGAAACGGAGAAGAGTTCCCAAAGAAATATCAGCAAATAAGAGGGGTATTCAGAGTGCAGGCAAGAGGCTCACACGCCCAGTTACATACGTAAACATCAGGAATCGCTAAAAAGACAATAGTCCCCCAGTTTGACACAGCCAACGAACATTCATCTTACATTTGGGCTGCACATAGAAAGAGACTGGCTCAGTCCATGACCCATTTCCAGCTAATGAAGTGGCCTGAACTCTAGCAGAATAGTTTCCGGGGTTCAGATGAGTTAGTTTAGCTCCTCCAAGCTTCTTATATTCCTGTCTGGAAACACATTCCCGCTTCTCCTAAAAGAAAAACGCAATTTTACAGTTCATGTTAATATCGTCACATTCCTTCATTCTTGAGAAAACAATATGGCTGCAGGATAAGCTAATTTTTATAACTAAAAGCCCCATCTGACCAGTTTTTCTTCAAACACCTTAAGGAGATATGTGGAATTCAAAAACTGTCAAAATAAATGAAACAAAGGAATGGCATGCTGGGTGTTTGAAATCACAATTTCTATCTTTGGTCTGCAGCACTGCACAGAAACATGTTAAGAAAGATCCCATTTTGTGTATAAATTAGTTACAAACAGTAACTTAACAGAGAAATGTCAAATCCTCACCTCTCCATGCTGGCCATATTTGATTTCATACATCAGTATCAGCCCATTTGGATTTGCAGGCTCTAACCACTTCAGATAGACTGTATTTTCTTCTTTTGCTTCCCATGCTACCGTTCCTGGAATGTTATCTGCTCCCTCTGTAAAATATTTACAAGTGATGTGAGAAGAACATCTATTACTGAAACAGGAACTTACGCAACAATTGAGGAAAATAAAAGGTTCATACTATTCTTTAGGTATCAAAGCATTGCAGTAAGTGCTATTCAAAGATCCAGAGAACAACATGCATTGGCCAGGGGCCTGTTGGAGAGATTAGCAGAGTCCGAACTGCTGATTGCTAGAAAAACAGTGCAGTGTATACAGCTTCACCAGGTATGGGCTCTGTGTTAGTCACTGTGCTCTGTGTGCCGAAACACCTGTTTATCAGCATCTGGTTCTTCCTTCTGAACTTCCCACTACACCAAAACAGTGCAGACACAGCTATTCCCACCAAATGGCTGTAAACAGCAACCTGTCTTCAAATGGCTGTAAACACCTAAGATCTGCCCCACTGACATCCCTTTCCTAAAACATCCAGTCTTAGGAAATCTGTTGCAGTTTAAAATGGAGTCTCATCAGCAACTCAGGAACTGCTTTATCCCTATTTCGTTCTTGATAATTTTATGTGTTTTATTCAAAACTTAGCAGGAATATGAAGACTGTTTCAGTCAAAGACAAAAGACCACTTTTTCAAAAATACAGTTGTTAGGTTTAGAAGAAAACAGAATTGTTCAGCCTTTAATTTTCAGAGCCATGCGCTAAAAATCTGGGAACACTTATTTCCTTTTCCCTGATCTCAGAGATTTCCTTATTTCCTTGAAATAAGCAATACTTTTTGCTTTTTTACTGACACAGCTGTATCTGGATTATGATAGTCTTTCCTTCCAGAAACAAAACAAAATTGCTACCATTCTGCATCAAATATTCCCAGACATCTGCTGGAGTCAGAAGCTCTTTGCTGGATTCATACGAGCTTACACTAAAATCATCTCTATTCTTCTCAGAAGAAGTACAATCTGTAGAAGTCCCAAACATGAGTACAGCATTCAATGCTTCCTATTTGAAGTACTCTAGATGCCGGTGATTGGGCACAAAGCAACCCAGTACTCCTCCTGTTTCCAGGCTGGACAAATGCATGGTCATTCTGTGACAGAAGAAACATTTGGCAAACATTCCCACCAGCAAAACTCTAACATCTGCAAACAGTTCAGAGTGAACACACCAAAACTAAACATTAGCTGAGAAACGTTCCCCTGTCTCTACTCAGCATACAGGGAACTGAAGAATTCAACTGAACTTTCAATCCACCATGTCTGTGGTCATAACCTATATTGCTGGGAAACAGATTCTCTCATAATTACCTCGGTAGTCAATGCACGCACTTCTACCTTTCTCCAGATCACAGGACAGACTCTATACGTATCACTCAGTACACACGAGACACCAGTCAAGGACATTAAACTACTGTAACAAAGTTTTATATAGTTCCAATTTATTTTCTTGCACAGAATTTTTTTATTATACCCCAATGTTTTTCTAACTGTTTTTGGAAGGCTTGTCCTCCCTGAGATTGATCTCTCCCCAGAAAATAAAACAAAGCTTTATACTTGTGAGAGCATACCTGAAGGCATGGTTCTTGCAAAGACAAAGTTGGAAGCGCTACAACCAAGTGTGTCAGCTTCATGGTTGCAGCTGTGAATATCAATGCGGTAAAGAGTAAAAGGCTGGAGATGGGAGATCACAGTTCTCTCCTTGCCATCCACTTTGGTCTCAAAGAACGGGTATTCCACCTCACTCTCCTCTGTGTCAGAAACATTGGTGAAGTGATCTGTCCCAGTTGCATTCCTGTTTCGAGTGGCCAAAGTGGCATTTGCAATTCGGAACACATCCCTCCGCTTCCGATCGGGTCTGTGGAGCAAACACACAGGCATAGAAAAGGTCTCTTCAGAGAAACGCCACTTTTCCTCCAGCTCTGTGCAAAAAAACCCCAGTAAAATAGGTAACTCTGCTATTAAAAAAGCTAAATAAAGGAAACCGCAAAGCAAGACGAAAGCTATCTCTTAATCTGAACCTGCAGCATGTCAGCACATCCTATTACTCTCTCTTTTGGTCAGAAACCCATCAAAACTCTGAAGATCACACTGTGCCCCAAGATAAACGTGCAAACTTCTGACCTCACACAATAAACCAAATAGCAAAAATGGCTTCACTGTTATTCAATAAGCATCCTAGATTTGTATTTAATGACAGTAATGTCGACGCTTAAAATAAAAATCAGATGTTAAAGGTTGAAAAGGTTAGGGAAAAAACTGTTTTGAAGTTTGCTGGATTAGCAAAGCTAACTCTCAGCAGGCTTAACTTTCTTTTCAGTTACCAAGAAATTACAGAACTTTGAATGTATTGCACTGAGAAAAGAAACCTTGGAAGGCAGCTGAAGACCATGAATGTTAACCACCACTAATGTGTGGTAATTTGTGTATCTCTACTTCTCTCACCCAAACAAAAGCTCTGCAAAGGAACAATCTTCCTATATGAGAAAACACAGTACTAATATTGTGTATAGCAGAAAGTTCACTGAGCAACTTTGCTTTGCCTTACAGGCATCTGTATGAAAAACTTGAGGATTTACAGCAACACTACTACTTTCTCAAGTCTAAGAGACTGTTGTAGTGGACAGGCCTGAGTATCAGTACAAGCGTCAATATGAAAACACTCTTACAAACATTTGGATGGTATTAGCTAACCAACACATGATTGCTACACATTAGACTTGTCAYTTGGTCTTGTGTCAGATCCAAGGCTGTTTTGCACAGGAGCTCTAACTACACAGGGCAAGCTGGCTTTTCCAGCTCCTGGTCTCCTAGTCACCAAAGTTTGCAGGACTGCTCACAGCTGGAAAGCAATGCACCAGGGGAGTTAAAGCAGAATGTAAGAAGAGTCACACCACAAAAACAGTTTTGGCTTGAATCCTATCCCACCTGAAATCACTTAGCCATGCCCATTTAGCACCTGCTCAGTGCAACGGTTATCAAGGACAAAGGTGAAGTCTAACACATTTCTATCAGAGAGCGAGTTACAAATTGGGCAAATACAGCCTCCCTCAAACACACAACAGGAAGAAAGATGACTCAACAGGAGAAGTTAATTTGCTGTCAAATATATCGTCTTAGTACATTCAGCCACAAAACAGCATGCTGCAGAGAGAGCCAAAAACAGGCTGACTTGGTTTTGAAATCTTCTGGCAGAGGTTGGATGAAATTTTTTTTAGGAGTTCACTACAACGTTTTCCAAAATCCTTTTACTATGTCTTGAGTAGTCTTTTTGACACTCTCAGATGCCATGTAAACCACAGCACAGAAATAAACGAAGACAAGGAAAAAACTTCCTAAGTTACCAGAATTTTTTTTAAGCTACACACAAGCAAATGTCGTAACTTGTCAGTGGGGTATGGGGGAATTATATAGGAAGTGTAAGCACTTGCGCCTCCTCTACACTGGTATTTATGGAAGTTACTAAAGCTATTCACCTTGCTTAGGGTGAGTATTCATTTACTGCTTTAATTCAGCGGAAATAACAAACTTTTGAACCGCTAAAAGCACACAGGATGCCCAGCACTGAACTGATGAACATTTGCACAGATTTTGTGATAAAAGCAGTGAAAATAAAAAGTTAATTTCCAGTCAACCACAAAAGCATGTGCCAATGCAAGAACCCAAAAGGCATGACTTTGTCTATCACTGCTTTTATGGGACGCATGAAGTTTCAACTCTTTGGTGGTATCRGGGAAGGGAGGAGCGGGGAGGTGGGTGGGTGGGTGAAGTAGACTCCTACCTTGCCTTTGGGGAAAAAGAAAAAGAGAAAGCAACACAAAACTTCTTGGTGAACACTACAGTCATATTAGGAAGAGAAAAAGACCTGCTGGATAACCACAAGGCAAACATGATTAAAACGTCAAGAGATTTGACACCATTGCTTTTCTGTCAAGCAGCTTCCTGCTTTCATGAAAGGCACAGATAAAGACAAAAAACAAGCATCCAAGGAAATAAGGAAAAGTCTAGAGATAAAACCACGAAAATTCATCTATTCTGTTAAAGGAGAGGAAGGAAGAGAAATGCAAGAGAAAAATTAGACAATAACACTATAGAAAATTAAATCAAATTGAAATTAAAAAGAAAAAAAAAAGTGGGTCATTTAACATAAAAGCAAACTGTCTCATACTTTATGGCAATTTTAATGTTACTTCTCAGATACCTTCTACTACACACAGAGCCCGTCTCATCCTGCTCATTAGAGAACCAAAAAACTTGAATAACTCATCCTCCTGTGGCTGTGAGTGTCTCTTCAAGACTAACCATAGTCCTAATGTTTGAAATCTACCTCACCACTGCAGTAATACACACGGGGTCATCCAGAAGTTGCAGAGAAAATTAGATCAACAGGCTTTTTAAACAACCTTAAAACCACCCGGTCAAATATTTTCATGCTGTATTACATGCTGCATCTCTTTCATAATATCCTGGAGACAGGTAGAACACTGAAAACAAACACTACTATTGAGGCTTACATTAACATATTAACTAACTTCTCCCTTGGAAAAGAGAGGAAAAAAAAAGACATCAGCAAGTAATCAGCTGCTTAGATTTGTCCTATGGAGACGTCTCACTAGCTCATAATCTTTAATTTCCCTGACACACAGTCTCTTTAAAGTTGCTTAGCTATGCAGCTATTTCTGAGCATTGTACCTTATCTGCCCTTGCTGTTACAAAACACACCCTTATGACAGCAAGTTAAGAAAAAAGGGAAACGGTCAAGCTTTCAGGAAATTCTTTGTGAACTGGTCAGTTTATCTGTTACTGTCTGAGTTCAAGGTTCTATGAGTTTCCTTTGGGAGGAGGGGAATGCAAGAAAATTTGGGAGAAGATAAACAATGCATTTGAAATGACAAAGTTTTGGTGAAATAAAAAAATTCCTTTGTAACAGACTTTCAAGTAGTTTAGACCTGACACATGCCTTTCAAAACTCCTTGCTGTGCTATTTCATCAGGTCCAAAATCACATCACACTTACAAGATTTCACATTGCTCAGGAATTACATCCTGGCCCATCATGGTGGCTGTTACTTCCCTGTACCTCATCTTTGCTGCTGGTTCTCATCGTCGGTAGAGAAACACTGCACAAGTTCAACCGCAAATGCTAAATGTGACTCAAGCACAGCTCAGATACAATACTTAGCACTTCCAAAGAGAGGCAGTGTTTAGTTCCTCATTTTTTGCACAAAGCTAAGCAGCTCTGCACACATCACAGTCCCAACCTCAAACAAGTCAATCCAACACATCCTTGAATAAAGGTCCAAAAATCACAATGGAGAGTGAAATAAACCAGTTTTAATGAGCAGCAAAGCCACACTTCAGAGTTCTCAAGCACAGGACTTCACCATAAACTTCACCTGCCAACAGAGACAATGAGATAACATGCACGATTGAAATCTGATTGCTTATAGACTGTAACGTAACAGCTATACACTGTGTGCTAGGCCCCAGGACCCAATTATCTAAAGTAAGAACAGCTTACATGAAGGATAAATCGGAAACTCAAGGATCAAAATCACCAATTAATTCAGTAGTATCTACTCCATGTTGCAGCATAAAATCGTTACTATTCCACTTAATGTGTAAGCGGTAGTGTTTATCATGGAAGAGTGGGCATATTTAATACTTCTCTGCAGCACAGACCCAGGAAACCAATATGCCCTTTGCAATTAGTGCAGGGAGAAAGGAACACCAGTTTCAATTCTGCGAGGTGACTATGCCCTCAATTTCAAAGGCAAATAAATCTTCAGATTAGGAACACAAGCACTTAAATGGCTATTTAGAAAAAGATCACATGTGAAACCCTTTTGTCTGCCACATGTTGCTCATCTCTGAAATCCTTATAGACAAAGAGCTCCTCAAGTGACTCTTGACTCTGAAAAGAAACCATCACTAAAGTCCTTGAACAATATAGGTAAGAACCCTTACTATTAGCTAAAATTGAGGAAAAAGAGACGAAAATTATTGAGTAAGAGAAACTGCAAAATAAGGCTGTGGATTATCTCACATAAAAGGAAAGGCAATGTTTATGTGTTTCAGGTGTTATCTACAGATGCTTTCATGTCCAGGAAGCCTGAGCTCTAGGAAATGTTAAAAAATGACATTTTAGCCCCACTTGCAAAGAGAACGTGTCCAAAATCCATTACCTGGGGACAAAGATGGAGTTGTGAAGGAAGTTCTCAAAGACTTTCCGATACTCTGCTTCCTCCTTCTCAGCTTGCTTTTCTGCCTCTGTCTTGGGACAAGCACAACAAGGTCCTTTTTCTCCCCCACAGCCCTCTGGCTTGGTGGGTTCAGTAGCTTCTTCTGTATCAATGGTCCCATCAGCGTATCTTCGAATTGGGACTTTATCTTAAAAGAAAAGAACGAAGGCAGCTTGCTTCTTTTCTCTCCATATTATGAATAAGCAACAATCCACGTTTACCCATTCCCTTCTACTTGCTGTTCACAGAAGAGCTATGAAGCAGGGCACAGGCTTTAGCTCTTGTAAATGAAGTGCACTGACAGGTAAGAATCACAGGCATTTCAACACAACCGTGTTTCGTTTTCCTACCTTTGGAGCAGTAATTGTGTCTGTAAAGGTAACTGTCCTGAGGTTGCTGCTGCCATCGTACAATGTAGTATGAGAGGTTGCCGTTGGGAAGCGAGGGAGGATTCCATTTCACAATCAGTTGGGATGAGGAGTTGGATGCTGAAATAACGTCCAAGGGAATGGATGGCACTGGAAGGGAAAAAAGAAAAAAAGAAAAGGAAGGTATTTAAATCTAGCGCATTCTACAATGTATTTCGATGCAAGCTTTCAAAGTGAATCCCAATGCATTTCTATACTGCAAGAAAAAAAACCCATTCTATTCAAAGAAAAGACTTCCTACTTATGTCTCACTAACAACGGTTATTAAGGGTTCAACTGCAACCACATACGGTCCCAATCCGAAGTTGTACTTAAATTTACCTTCACCAATGGAACACAGTCTGAAATCCTAACTCCAAAAAACTCCCATAGTTCCCAATGAAAATAATGTCTGAACAACCACAGAGTTTTAATTCAAATCTTAATGCTGCTTTCATAATTACCGAAACTTTCTAGCATTATGCACGTCATCTGCACATAAATTCAATTTCTGTGTTAACAACAGAACTTGCGTAATAATATAATAAGCATAGCTGCAGCATTATCAACCTCTTACCCAACAGCCCAGGATCTCACCTGCAGCATTGGTTCGTATATATACAATTTCACTTTTTGCTCCATGAATATGATGGTTTTCCATCATTGTGAGGGTAACAGCCTTGACATAAATGGCATATTGAGTCCAAGGTTTCAATCCCTGCAGTAGAATTCCAGGATTGTTCTCTTTGTTCGGTGGCAGGTCAACATCGACCATGTTCCAGCTATTGGAGCCACACGCGTCTTGCCCATCGTACTCTGTCACATTTTTGAATGGTCTGAAATATTAGAAGAAAAAATTAGTACAAAATATTTATTTTCTCCTAAAAATTGTCATATATTTATGAGAGTGCCTCACTTCAAGGATGCTCAACAAAACAAATAAAGCTTACTTTTTTCCACAGCAGAATAAAACAGAATAAAATTTGTATTTATTCCAAGCACTACAAAATTCAGAGTTCAGCTTTAGCTGCAGGTCTTACCTTCAGTCACTAGCAATAAGAGCAAGGTTCTCCAAGAAAACACTAAACTTCTCTTTTTTTAACCAAAACAGACAGTGAAATGCTTCAGATGTATTTAGACTTTAGCTAAGCATATATGAAACAGAAGCAACTCAAACCAGTTATTGACAACGGCTGAGCTTTTTACCATAAAGAACCCAAACTTCCATGACTGGCCTTGACCAGTCCAACAGGCTTTTTTTTCCCCTTTTATTTCCACACAATACAAACACACTTATATAGTCATACAGTTCTACTTTTCATAAGTTGCAACACTGGCGCAAGAGCATATAAAGTCCTATTCTTGTTATTAATTACTACAGACTCATCAACACGAAGTCTATTGCATCATAGTACACTGTCACAATGATGTTCTTTTTCAAGCGATGCTGGACATCAACAATTTGTGCTTCTGTGTCTTGCAGTCTTGCTCCGTATGTCATTACCAGCATTCTGAACCTCCCTTTCACACCTCCAAACTGCTTGCAGAGTTATTAGTGTGCTCATTTGTATTCTTGACTATTTTAAATCTGAGACACTACAAGGATGTGCAAAGGCAGAGACACCTCCCAAGAAATTAGCATCTCTCCAGCAACTGCCCCACTCCATTATATCAAGTGATACTAATGCAGAAAACTACCAAAGCTAGATAACCTAAATAACCCCAAACCCTGAGTAGACAAGTCATCAAGGTGATAGGGCAAACTCCTGATCTGTGATGATCTCTAGTCAGTACTATGACTAGAGAAGGAAGAGATCTCAGTAAACATAATGACATGACTTATAGAGCGCTCCAAATTAGACCCCTGAGAACAGCCAAGCCATCCACCTCATTTTTTTTTCAAATTTGAAACTTCCTGATGGATTTGGAATCCATTTGTAGGCTTCAATCAAAACAATCCTCTTTTTAAAGGGGGCTTGTGCTCTACCACGAAAAGAACTTGAACAGAAGTGGGACTTGAGGATGAAGTATGTAAACTGGATGAGATATGTAAACTGCATGAAATAAGAACTACCGGAAGGACTTTGCTGACTAACTTTTCTCACTAGTAAACCAACAGTCAGAATAGAACTGTCTACTACCCCTTGGAATGTCCCGATTAGTCTCTGACGACATCTACTTACGCTTCTTTGTAGTAAACAGTGAAGCTAATGAGATCTCTATAATCTGGAGGGCGATACCGTTCCCATGTTAGTTTAATCCGATTCTTGAGCGTAGTGTTGGAAACAAAATGCAGAATGTGGCTTTCACCTGCAACACAAAATGACAGGACATGACAGAGTTAGCATTACATCGCCTATTAGCTTTTGCTGTTTCTTAGCTAATTAGCCTTTCCAGTAGTGCCTATGATACCACAGTATACCAACAGCCTTTGTCTCTGTAGAGCTTCGTATTTCATCCTACTACATTTGAGTGCTTAAGGGTAAGCAGTGACCTTGGCAATCATTTTAGAGTATGTTGGAGCTACTCGTTATTGTTTTTTCTGAAGCAGTTTTTCTTTTAATGCATCATCAGAAAGCTCTCAAAAACTACTTCAGGCTCTCCCTGAGCGAGGAATGGAAGTCCTGTTTATTCACAGGACTGGTTTAGAAGCACTAAATTCATCATCCAGTTCCAATGCACATGCAGAGCCGTAACTGGCCTCTGTGTTCTCAATTTCCAGGACAACTTTTGACAACTACAATTTGTTTTTCTGGGGAATGGACAACATGGAAAGGACAAAGGAGTTTACATTCCTACTCATGAGAGGCTGGACCAAGAACTCCAAAACTCAGTTCATATACGGCACAACCATTTGATGGCAGCAGCTTCCAGCTACTCTTCTGAACAGAGCTGGATAGAAGCCGGCAGCTTTGAAATGAATGGCTTCCCACTACCAACTCACTGAGCTTTCCAATCCAAAACAAAATAGTATTTTAAAAACTTAATTCTTGGATGAAGAAATTGTGTTCTAAGTGTCAACTGTGAGTTAGTTTCTAATGTTCCATAGAAGTCCCTGAAAATAAAGGGGTTTTCACCCTCATGTACTATTGGTGCTATCTTTTCAAAGGCAGTTTAGCTTTTGTTGATTCTTTTCCCCTTCTCAGAGTCAGAAAGCTTTCTGTAATGGTTTTTTAAAAAAACAGGCAGTGGCTGGCACTAGCCTCAGTGGTAGTAAGGACTGGCTGTGTGTCTGTAACTCCTCCAGGACTGCAAGTCTTTGCTCTATTGAATGGGCAAAGAATGGAGTGTGCTTACAAGAAGAATCTATGCCATCTGCATTTATGCATCACGCCTAAAGAGACATTCAGCAGAGTACATGTCCTAGTTTTGTAAACACCATCCAGAACAAGGGGACTTGACTTATACACAAGATCTATTTTGATTTACTCAGCTCCAAGAACACCACAAACAGACCAAAGAAAAATGCATTGTCAGTTCTAAGAGTTTGAGTATGAGGTCAAATTTGTAAGCATTCTGTCATCTTAATTCCTGGATGAGAGACTGCTTTTAAATGTGTTGGTTACACCTGGAAACCTGATGTGAAGACCACCGAAGCCAAAAGAGGACTTTCCAATAACTCTGACCATTGCAGAATCCAAAATTAAATGCAGACACACTGAAGTTTAGGAATACTGTAGAACACTAAAATTCAAAAGCAAATAATTTGAAAATAAAGCACAGAAAATAGAGTTTACAACAAGCATTTCTAGCAACAAGGTACAACATTCGGCAAGAGCTGAAAGAAGCTTGAACATAACAGAAACAGTTTGGTTTGGTGTCTATGGAATTGTTATTCAGCAGCCTCTTTAGTATCAAGAAAGAGTAGGTATCTGAGAGAGGAAAATACCTATAATGATGTACATTTGTGAAGGAAACAAGAGAAACTGCTCCTCGTTGGATATACGACACTAGATTTTATTTCTCATTTCCCAGGTATGTTCCTATTGTTATACCATGCTGCTGTCACAAAAAAGGGTCTTTTGAAAGCAGTTGTCTTCATCAAATGGTTTTTACAGAGATAGTGACTATGTAACCACATAATTTTCCACGCATGCGAACATACTTTCACAGCTACGTTTTAGAAATTGAACAAGTAGAACGACTGAAAGCCTGCTGTAATTTCTAAACTCTAAATATTGTAAAGGTCAGCAATGGGGCAGTGTGGTTTTGGTTTTTTTTGTGACACCCTCCTATTCAGTTTGCCTCAAGAATTTTTTTTGTTTGTTTGTTTACTTACAAGAGGCTCTCTCCCCATTGTTTCTTGGATTTATATCTCCTTTGCTCTGTCGTCCCTTGGTTCCTGAAACTTCCTCCATACGGTAAATCTCAGAAACACACAGTTTAGGATTAAATGCAAAGTACATTTTTCCCTCCTTGATCGTCAAGTTATGATGGTTCCAGTCCCACAGCTGCTGAAGATTGTGGTTGTCAAGCACGTAGAAGGAATAATTCCTAGAAGGAAATTTTTGAAGGAAAAATATTAGTTTTAATTCATAGCCAATTCCAACCAAGAATACCTTAATATAGGCAAACTTTAAAACACTATGTTTCCTCTTATTACTTTAAATTGGTGTTCCGCCGAGTAAAGGATTTTCTTCTCTCCCACGGAGCAAGTTTTCCCTGAATGCTCACTTTGGTCAGAGAGCAGGGAAATGACCATAACACAGGACTCCATGGCTGACACCACACCATGTAAAGCCCACTCCAACATGTGTTTTAATAATTGTATAGAAGCTGCTATGAGGAATATAAATTTGCATCCTCTGAACAGCAGGTCTCTACACTGGATTTTCCGTTTTGTGGCAAATGGGAAGTAGTAACCTTATATACCTTATGGGAGGAAAAGCATGGTGCAGTTCTGACAATAAAATACAATCGTGAACACAGCTGTCTTGCTTATGTTTACAAAAGCAACTGTAAGAGTTTGCATAGTGAGGTTTCCTTGCCTCTCTGTCTTAGTTTACCTCTTGGCCCAATAAAGATTTCCTACATTGCGCCAAGTACAGTTGCGCCTATACATCAAAAGCTGACAGTAAACAGTTGCACCGACTGCACAGCACAGGATCTACACTTCAAAGTACAGAACTAACAACATAGGCAGCAGCATGTGCTGAGCCCATTTCCTAAGCACAGCAGTGGAATAACATGAACATCCTTTATTTCCACAGATACTAAACGCAAAATTGTGTGTGTAAATCCTATTATATATTAAGAAGAAATTCCTGATACCACTCAATTGTACTGAATTGGAAAAAAAAAACCAGGTGCAGCAAAAGCAAGATTATAGGCTCTATATCAGCAGCAAGACAACACCTGAAAAGGCACTTACATTTTGGGATAGTAGGGACAGGAATGCACAACTGGGAAATGAGTTAAAGGTCTGTGTAGCTGATGAACCTAAATCAGACCAACCCATCATGGCAGCATTTATTATACTCTTCTGTGGAAGGTCCCACCAACGTTAACTACATCAACATAAAATCCATTATTAACACAATGAAGCCTTGCAACTTCTGCAAGCCATTTTGCATTGGTAAGCCTATGCCAATGTAGTTAAACTAGGCTTTCTACACATCCTTTTAACTACAGTCAGAGTTTCTGCAGGGTAACATGGTAGACAAACCATGGGGCTCATAAGAAGCTGACATACTACTCATTTATGGCTTTCCTTCAACTACTTCAGGTTGGGTGAGGGAGGAATTAATGCTAAATTTTAAATGAAGTGAAAACTGTGCATTCTGGTTGCAATCTGCGCAGACCACGGTTGCGGTTTCTTGTAACATACCAAAATGCTGAGTGTATTTTCAGAACAATGTGAAAGAGAAGTGGTTTCTCCTATTTCCAACTATCCCCTAATTATCCAGGACTTGACTGCTAATGAAGTCGATATACCTGGTACCACTTCAGACAGATGCTGAGAAGAATGTGCTCAGTTGACAAGTGAGCGCATACATGTTTGTGCTTTAAATGCATCTTGCCAGGAGGGAACAAGGATGCTAAACTGCCTGTGGGATTTGACAGACATCACCAAAAACTGTGTTTACTTGAGACACCTATTACTCTGTTACAGATAACTAAAATCCCTGCAGCTCCCTGTGCACTGCTGAAAAGATGACACTTCACCATAATTAGCTGCATGATTAAGTGATGGCAACTAAGCTTTTCAGGGAAGACCCAAAAAGCTGGACTCAGACTGAACACAATAAACAGAGGTGTGGCTCCACGACTACAGAAACCATCTTAAATATTTAATAACAGCCTAGCCAGTCTCCTGCTCCCAACTGTGGCAATTATGCTTTAGACACTAGAGATAATTCTTGTATTAAAGCAATGTGGCTAAGCTTTCAAGAGTGTGAATAAATGAGGCAAATCAAGCACACACTGGTGCTTCACACAACTGCACAGCGACTGGGCCAGAGTTGGGAGTTACTGTGGCTCATACATTAAAGCTATCTGCACAAGTTTGAGCAGCCATCTGAGGCAAGGCAAACAGGTCCTAAGGGTTCATATATACACTGAAAGTATAAATTAGAACTTATTCTAGCGCCATTCAAGGCACCAGGGAAACCACATTTGGAGGGCTATATASAGTCTCAGTCACAGGAGAGGTGCAGCACTGCATGGCTTGAAAGGTGGAGCAGAGGGCAACCAGAGTGCACTTAGGGCTTACGTTATAAATAAAGTTATAAATAAAGATTATATCAGACTTTGGCTCTAA
This sequence comes from Phoebastria nigripes, assembly GCA_035582835.1. NCBI lineage: Eukaryota > Metazoa > Chordata > Aves > Procellariiformes > Diomedeidae > Phoebastria > Phoebastria nigripes. Next base: position 6,903,982 of record JAYKAV010000001.1, read on the forward strand.
CAGCTGTGGAAAAAATCAGGATGCCAAGGAAGATAGCATGGAAAGAATAAAAGATTCACTGTAGGAAAACAAAGCACTGACAATCAAACCCTGGAGACAGTAACTAAGGGAATGACTGGAGATTATGGCCTGAAGGACAGGCTAAACCTCTGAACAGGAGTAGGAGGCACATCTGGTCCCAGGCTTGCAATAAAAAGCCTCAAGGCGACCTGCATAACCCATGCACACCCACAGGAGAGAATTCCCACAACATGATGTGTATCCCCAACTGCAGAGCACCCACAGCCACTTAGTTATTGACTGCATACATTAAAAACCTGCTTCGCACTGTATCTGCACGCAATGCTACATTTGTACACATTCACCCATTGTAAAGCTATGAGGCAGAACATGAGATCCAAACCAAAAGGAGATGGGGGTGATGAAAACATTTCAACAAGCTTTCAATCACCCTTTATCCCCCACTCCATAGCGTAGAGGACACAAAAAGCTCCTGAAACGGGTAATGACCAGATAAGTACACTGTTAATAAGAGAGCAATGCATGATCCGTAAAGGCAAGTGACTTGCATCAAAAAGGGAATGAGAACTGGCAGGGGACTGTGAACGAGAGCAGTGGATGTGCTGGCTACTGAAGATGACCAGGCAGCAGAGGTTTATGGCAGACCGACTACCCTGGGACAAGACAAGCAACACTGCAGGACATACAGAATATAAGACGTTCATCTCTTCAGTGCTACAATGAGGAGAAAGACAGAAAATCCCACTAGACCAGATAGCTGGGACATCAACCAGTAAGAGACAGGAGAAAAGGAAAACCCTTATTGCTTTACATACACAAAACATCCCACATGTTGGCTAGAAACTATTAATGTGGTATATGTTCTACACCTGTATCACAGTGTGACCCTGATCCCTGATGAGGACCTGACAACAGAGTCAAACATTTATAGCACAACAACACAACAGAGAACAATACAGAGGATAATATTTGAACAAAATGCTCCATTTGATGGTCTCTCTTTAAATAGGTTCGTTCTTCAGCATTCCTCTACAAGCCGGAACTTCATCAAATTTCCAAAACATTGTTAATGTTTTAATAATGCTGGTATATTCTTTTGCTTGTGTTTGCCCACCAGTACTTCAAACAGAACTACTTAGGTTATTAACAGAGTATCTGTCTCTAATAGATACTTACACACACCTTGCTAATGTAAATTGTAAGCAACTTAGCAACAGCTGAATTTGGCCAACAACTGTATCTCCACAGGCAAATACATGGGTAGGAAACTAGGGGCTTTTATACTAACCCATGGATTTGGAAGTAATGCACCTTACTAATCCTGAAGTTCAGTGTTTTCTTGTCCGGTTCGAAAAGGTAAACTGATGACTGACAAGCTTCTTAAACTCCCACACAAACCCAGCCTCACACCTCAGTGTACAAACTCCCCAACTCACTTTTTGAAACTTCACTTACGCATAGACAGCTGAGAAACAGTGTCTTTACAGACTCCCCTTAAACAAAAACAAAGCTGAGGAGCATTCCCCCATGGGAGCCTGCCACTGCAGACATGCTCACCACCCGTGCCTACCACCAGCCCCGAAAGCGTTATTCATTCCTAAAACACTCTCACATACAGGGTGACTGCTCTGTTGAAATGCTGTGGCTAGAATAAGCCTTGCTGCTATCGTGCCGACTGTCTGAATTCACCATAATCTGACAATAATGATCCCAGGAAAACAAATCGTAAAGTCTTCAGTGAGGAGCCATACAACAGCTAGAGATCCTGTTCACACCTTCCAACAAGCCTGACAGCTACTGATGCCTCTGCTTCAAAATGACAGGGGATGTTTTGCTTTTATAGAGACTGTTCCCCATTTGCTGCAGAAATTGAAACACAACATCAGCAGCCGGTCGGTGCCACAACTTCAGTCACCATCTCCCCGCTTCCTCCTGAAGGCCACAAATTGCTCATTTTCCAGGTACCCAGCCTGGAGATGCTTTGAGAAGTGCTGTCCCCATACCATCCATCAACACGGCAGCTGCAGTCGATGACAGCAATGAACACACAGCACCCCAGCAGAGGACAGAGGGGCCCGGCAGAGTGAACACCAGACTAGGAATCACAATCCTGCAACAGACACCGAGACCCTCCAGCACATCTCCATTTCAGTTTCCGTATTTGCAAAGAGAAATTTTTTTCTTGCCGTGGGAGCACGTTCACAACAGACACGGTGTTCAAAAGAGGCAATGAATACTCTGAAAACAAAGAAAGTAAATTCCCTCTAAACTTTCCATTTTCTGTGATAACCAAGGCAGGCACCAGCAACTGAATAAGGAAGAAAGAAATGCTGAAGTACTGTTTTGTTAGTCCAGTTCAATAAAAAACAAAAGACGGTGGTGGTGGGGTCAGTCGTGTAATGAACAACTATCATAATGGATCTTAAGTTAACCTCCCTCTCACCCCCCAAGGCAATGCTGGCATAAACAGCTATTGTTCCAGCAGCCCAGTACTTCCCAGGTTAAGACCCCACTCCCTGTTGTTCATAACTCTGCCAAAGTAATTGTTCAAGCTCAGTCCCTCCTTGCCAGGTGCCTACTTCCATCTAAGTATTTTTGGAAAAGTTATTTAGACTGTGGTAATGCCTAAATTATGCTAGGCGTTTTCCAAGCAAAGAGACTGCCCCTGACCCAAAGTACTTTCCTAGCATGGGTGAATTTTAGCACAAGTAGCTCGTTACTATTGATCTATTTTACCTCCCCCACTCAGCCCCATTTTCCTCTTCAAAGCTGCACCTATTTACTTCCAGATTTGGGAATCTGATTAAAAAACCTGCCATTTCCCTTCATATCAGCTCTGCTTGCTGACATACAAGGTACCATAAACATAATTACTACTTGAAACACAAAGCTAAACTCAACTGTAAAGAGAGCAAGGGAGAGAGAGGGAGAGAAGAAAAGACAAATCGGTAACTGGAGTATCTGTGAGAGCACGCCACATTGGAAGTGGGCTGAATGAGCCTTGTGCTCAGCAAAGTGACAAGCCTCTAGGATTTGGAATTAGAAACAAGCTTTTCCGTAGAGCCAGTGTTCTTACTGAAAAAGACAGCGTGCTTTTCAAGTGCAGGATGAAGAGCTGCCCTTTAACTCACTCTGTCAGATGGTAGAATTTTAAGAATTTAAGGCTGACCAAAGACTAGCCTGAGAGAAAGAGGGAGGTTGTGAAGAATCCCTCATGCTGTAACTTTATCCTGTCGGGGCAGATAAATCAGACACAAGCAACATTTCCCATGACCCTCCCACCACCTTTTCTTATATGATTTCCCAAAATTCTTCATTTAATAGTTCTGTCATTACTGAGGAAGACTTATTTCTCCCAGTGAACACTGGTTTAAACTTGGGATGGCTACTTGATTCAGGAAGAGAAAGAGCAAGGCAGTTTGCTGAAGGACCATCACCACACTTCAGCACTGCAAGTTCTGCAGAGGTAAAAACTTTTGTCTCGACTATCTCTTACCATAATAGGAAAACAGGAGTTATATACAGCAAGAAGTATCACACATTGTGTAATTACAGAAGCAATATAACCCACAGCAAACATTTCAAGGGATCAACTTTACTTTTCCTGACCAGTCTTCTTCCTGCTCAATAGATAATTCATTTAATATTAGCATTTCAAGGAGTTGCAAACAATTGCAACTTGCAATCTATCTCATACTAGTTGGGTCACTTCCAGTTACACTCCCTGGTTAGTAAAGTTCATGCTTCCTTTCAGCTGACAAGGCTCTGCTAAAAGCCAACAGCAAAGAATTGCAAGAAAATCCAATTGTTTCTGAAGATGCTCTTTTCTCAAATAGAACAAAAACGAACAAATGAAGACACTTTATCATCTCCCTAGAAAAACCTAAAGTGAAAAGCAACAGCTAAGTTACCATAAAAATACTTTTAATATACTCAATGTAATATGCTGATTTGGATAGCAATCCAAATGAGCGATGACTGTGCAATCGTGTTCATTAGGAGAAAAACGCTGCATATTAGTGGAAGAGAAGATTCTATAAATGGTACGTGAATGTTTATTAGGAGACTTATTCTCTGCGGCTTTCTATTAAAGTGAAATTGCATCTACAAATATCTGAACACTTACCCGTCCACCTGTTCCTCTCCCAGAATATACCGTAGGTTCTTCAAGAAAGACAGGGAGACTAATGCATGGGAATGACGAATCTTCACATACCCTGTTACTGTCTCAATCAGACCCATAAAATTCTCCAGTTCTGAGGCGATGTTATCTACAGCAAGAAAAATGTAATTTTATTATTGCAGAATTCATAGCTTTAACTGCTATTCTGCCTAATGCAGTATTAGCTCAGTAAAAGAAAATGTTTGTATTTGTTGCTTTTGAAAATGAGAGACACTGGTATTCCTCCCCCAGTAACAGTTGCCTGTGCAGACAGATGGTTGAAGGGCAAAATAAAGCCACAGAGTAACAGTGGAAAACCAGTCTTGCTTTTCCATACCGGTATACTTGCTTTTTCCATGGACATTGCACTCTGAAGCCAGCACCAAATGTTGAGCCAGCATTCTGGCAGGGATGAAAAGACCCTTGTGTAAATGTACACATCCATGAAACTGGAACTGCTCTTCTGCTACAGAGCAAAGCTCGGGCAGAAAGCTCCGTTGTAAAACAGAGAATGAGACTGAAGATGAAGAGGTGGAGGTATGCTATTGGTCTTCCCTGGGGCATAAAGCATTGCTTTCAGCGACCTAAAAAGCTTTGGCTACAAAACTGAGAACTCTTGATGAAACAGCAAAGATAAAACCGTAAGGACGTCCTCATGCCACAGAGCATGTTCCATATAGCTCGCTAAAGGTGATTTTCTATAATAAATTATTAAAACGACTGCAGAGCAAGCTCTACTCTTCAGTACTGCCTCCTCCCTAGGAACTGTACTGTCCCTGTGTAGGTCTGCAACACCCCATCCTTCACAAGGCTCAAGCTTTGCAGTCCTTACCTCCAGCAATCCCTGGCCCATGCCCATTGCCTGGTGTCATTATCCTGCACAGTTACACTGCAGTTGCAAGAGGAAGTTTTTTAAGCACTCAGGATGGGAGAAGCTGCTATGGGGTGTGTTTGCTGCCATAAACAAACCGAAGTCCTAACAGATGGCTGGGAAGCCCAATTACCAAATACCAATGGTTGGTTCCCATACCAAATAAGCTGGGAGGAAGCAGATGCTCTTCAGCACTCTAATACTTAAAAAATAAAAAACCCCACACTTGCCCCGGGTAACTGGAACATCTCCCATAAGGGAAGACTGTACCTGTAGCAGTGGGACCATGAGTGAAATAATCCACATGCTGCTGTTTCTAAACCCTGAAGTTTTCATTCAGCAGGAAGAAGGGAATCAAATATATCTCAATCTTTCAACCTTATTCATGAAACCAAAAGGGACCTTCCATAGGGAAATACATTTCCAATAAAAGCTAACAGTGACTTTTACTCTGCTTTTAAGAGCTCATCAACTGTCAACACTTCCCTGGCTGATGAATCACTACTCTGACAAATTTAATCCAGAGCTTGTTCAAGACATGCGACAAAGGTGGCCAGCTCAGTAACGATGACCATCCAGAGGCACAGTGCTGGGCTTTATATGAGCTTTCAGCACTCTGGATTCCATGTTTTAGCAAGACACCACACCTTGCCTTAAAATGTGAGGATATGCAGTCTTACAGTGCCATGCCTTAGTTGCCCACAAGTTATTTACCTACCCAGATGCAAGGACTTTCAACTTTTCCACCTTCTCGGGCCATTATTATTCCTTTGGGACTACTGCTCATCTCACTGCCTAATCCTGGTTCCCTGTCCTGCCAAAAAAGCTAACAAAGTACCAGCTTTCACTGCCTTATAACTTGGTAGCTGAATACCTATTCCATCTGCATGTTGGAGAATGGTGCTACAGTGGGCCAAATCCAACAGGAGCACTGCTATGGGACTGGAAAGCAAACAGTTTGCTGAGTTTTTTATGTTCTTATTATGCTGACAGACAAAAGGAAAAATATTAAAAGCAGCCTTATCAGAGGTTCATAATGAGAGGGCAACCACTTACTTCCACGACGGATGTTGATCAGCAGATTTCCCTTGAGAATTGTGCATCCCTGCAACATTTGTGCTGACGTGACAGAGTCAATGGTCTTTGTTTTCCCGTCCTCACAAATTTTGGGGCAAGGCCCCTCACAAGGACTGCAGAACATGCTGTTAGGAAAGAAAGGGAGACTGAAAATAAGCAACGATATGCAACTCTGAGTCTACGGACTGCTTTGAGTTAAATTTTGAAAGACATTTCCCTCTAAAGCTTAAACAAATCCTTCAAGCTAGAATGACAGTTACCATACTTCTGCAGATGGCTGCAGATAACTTAGCACACTTGCCTGCTGGACTCCAGAGAGGCTGGAGCATCGTACCTCCCGTTTACAGCAATGTGGGAATGAATGAATGGACCCATACCCACTGTCTGCCAGCTTCTGAAAGGCTCTGTGGTCCTTCCAAAGTCAAAGGCACTTCAAGTAAAACCAGTACCCTTGCATTTGTGCATTTACTCTAACTTAATTATACCCAGAAAGACCACCCTTCTCATTTATGCAGACAGCCTCAGAGTGCTGTGAAGTTTTGTGCTAATCCAGGCCCAACCTCCAAAAATAGGCCAGCCAGGAACTGGAGATGGGAAAATACTGTTCAAGTTCTTACAAACTTGTCTGTCTCCATGCCTTCAACCAACATCTGAAGCTCAGCACTAGGGAATTCCATGCTCCTGGCCGTTTTAACTCAGGAAAGACAACTGTGGGAGCGTACAGTCACGAGTGATACGGGGAAAGTGAGCAGTGAATTAGCCACTATTTCTTACAGCGTCAGAGGTATTAAAGCAGAAAGTTTGAACAAACACAAGGATGCATCTTGATGCAAGGCAAAACTAATTTGCAACAGGAACTGGGAGAGACAGGCCAGAAGTCTAAGCAGGTTCAAAATGGATTACACAGATGGAAAGAGAACAGGTCCACCAGTGACTACAAAACACCAAGACAGACACAGCCCCGAACTCAGAGAAATCGGATTGCCAGAAGCTGGGAGGAAACACTGACGTGCAGGCTCACTTCTCCTGCTTCTTATACTCACAAGCATTCATAAGCATTTTTTAGTGGCCAAACTCAAGGAACGGCAACTCAGGCCAGCCTAGCCTTTGGCTACAGCAGCTTTTTAAAGGCTCCATGTTATACTGTCTGCACATTCATCTCAAAATTGAACACTTCATGCGTGCACAAAACATGCCCTCTGATCATTCCTCCTGGTAAATGTCTTTCCCGATTCAAGGTCATTTTTATTTTTCAATTTATTCTAGCACTTTTCTTTGTATTTCATTATGACTTAACTCCACGTTATCGCTTTAGAGGGGAAAAATGAAAAAGAAAAAAACAAACCCAGCTCCAAAGACAAAGGCTTCTGATGACAACACTGACAAACATGGACCTACTATTTATTCTTTTTAAAAGAAACTGAACCCACTTTCTTCTGAGGCTTAAAGAAACACGTAAATTGATAACAACAGTTTTTCTTGCATAAACAATAAAAGAAAGAAGCTTCCTTTTCTTAGTAGTAAGCTCCTATTTCAAAATCCTGCACTGTAACATGCCACAAACCACTAAAAGCTGCAGACACAAGCAAGAGGCATTCAAATAAATGTACAAAGAATGCTGGAAATGCTTTCCATTTGCAACTATTTGTTAACACCACCTCTGGGGAACAAAACATTCACTAGCCTTGAGTTACAGCTCCTTTCAATCTTTGCGGCAGAGCACAACACTGAGATAAGATAGGATGGCCATGCACTTCAGTGCAAGCGGTTCAAACAGCTGGTACTACAAGCTCAAGTAAATAACAGAAGAAACATTTCTCAGGTGAATATCTGGATTCGAGCAAAGGCAGTGTTAAGTCGCTTACATCCAAATGTCAACCGGAGACTGCCTTACTATTTGACTGAATGGATGGATGACACACATGCATGCACAGACACACAGCTGGTGCAGTTATCATCACAACCACCTTTTCAAAAACCCAACATCGTAGAACAGCCTACGAAGACATTTTTTAGCATAGTAGCGAAGCACTATGAATTTTATAGCACACTGACTGTCCCTTACTCAAACTCTATGACTTCCAAGGGTCCGTAGGCAACTAAGGCTGTTTGCTTAAACCACTGGCAAAATAAGAAAATCATAAGCATGCATCGCTCCAACTGTTAGAATTAAATAAGAGCAGGTGAGTGACATTGTTGCAAGAAATTATTCTGTATAATATTGTCAGCTGCTGCATTAGTTTTGTCACCATCTACATGATTGCTCCCTTCTAAAACACCATTGTTATCTTCTGGAAACAGTGAAAAAAGGGAAATAAAATTAAATACACTAAAGAATACATGTGTCTAAAATGCAAGCACACATAAAGCAAATAATATGCGAAGCAAGATAACTCCTACAGTTTGTTCTGTGTGATAATGGTCATTGGCCAACCTCCAACCTTGTGTTCCTGGGCTTTCACTTTCATTTTGTAACTGTCTACTTGAAGACCTGGTTCTGCATTGTACTGACCTCCTCAAGTCCTTCAGAAGACTCAGTGGCAACTGACAATGCATAGGACCACACACAATCAGACCTTTCAATGGTGAATTCATCTAAGCAAGCCTTTACCGAGAAGGCATGCAATTCCCCATCGTATGTTCTCATTTCTACCTAATGTAATTTGCATCACAAGCTGCCACAGAATAGGGGGTGGGAAAAAAAATGAACATGACAACTCCGATGGACTTTCCGGAAGCTGCATTACCTTTGGCTCCCGTTGCGTATGAATCCAGAGGGGCATTCTGCCATGCACTCATCATTGTGAATCACAAACCTCTCATATTCACTTGTTTCGGTGGCAGGGACTTTGGAGCAAAACTCTTTAGTCACGCAGCGCCAGCCCTCAAACTTGTAGGTGTTGGGAGGGCAGGTAGGCATGCAGACTCCTTCGTAGTAGTAATTGCGGCAGGCCACGCAAGCAGTGTTGTTGTCAGGCGCCGTGCAGCTCCCCAAGCATTCAGGATGGCAACACTCATTTTGGTCTGTACAGGCTCGCTTGCCACATGAGCTGGGGCACACTGCAAGACAGAAAGCAAGGTAGCATGAACAAGAGCTATTAAATAAAGTGAATGGCATTAAAGGAAGAAGCCTGATCCATACAACTCTATGTATGGGCTCTAGAGTATCTCTGCAAAAGAACCAACTCCTGTAAAACTGACAAATTAAATTCTGTTTTTCTCAGTTTTAGTTGCCTGAATATATCTTCTTAGATCAAATTTATATGCCAATTAAATAATGAGGAAAACTGCTGAAAGCAAGATCAGCATAAGGATAATGGAACCTATTCCATAGCCCTAGTATTATGGTTAACTTTTTTTTTTTTTTGAGTGCTGACTTATTGTCTTTCTAAGCATTTCTTGTCTTTCCTGTTTGTACTTCAAATTGGGTCTTTTACTGGCAAGAAAACAAGCTTCCTTTAAACAACTTAATTACACTTGTACAATAAAGCACTGCTATACTGTAGCACACATGGTTAGGTTGACCCCAGTGTAGCATCCCAATGTTGCTTATGTATGCAAAATAAGGTTTAATAAAGTACAGATGGCACACATCAAATACTGTGGAATCACGGAGCTACTATTTTCCCCTGAAGAGTGTAACAGAATTCTGCCTTATCCCCAAATTCTGGGTTCAGAGAACAAAATATGAAAGGGAGGAAAAAAAATGGGGTGCAAATTTATGGAGACATTCATTTTACGTGAAAGCATTTCAGCTTGGAAGACACGAACAAAGACCAGAATCGTCAGCAGACAAGCTCACCACCGTTACATCAAAAGAAGTGGCAGCATTATATTTATGTAACAACAACATTTTGATTACAGCATTGTATGGCCTTTTAGCCATGCGAGCTGTGTGCCAGAGGCTCTGTAAACAAACACAGGATAGGAAATCTGGTTTACATTAAGTAACTGTTTTCCACTTTCCAACTTAGCTAAAACACAGTACCAATAATAACAGCATAAAACAAAATTTCAGTAGTACAGCTACAGCGAGATCTAAGTAAAGCACCACAAGACATTTAAACTGAATGATCTGAGCAAAAAGCATATAACCAGCAAAGAAGTTAATATCCCAAAGCAGCAGAGCCCAGCCTGTAGAGAAAGACAATGTTTTAAGAAACCGTAATAGTTCACAAAGGTTCTGCATTGCAATTTCTCTTTCAGTTTGCAGCTACAGTGTTGTTTTAATGCAGGACTAAACACCCTAAAATCTTGACCCCCTACCCTTCCCACAATGAGATCTAGGCCTTCCAGTATGTTTTTACAATGCTATTGAGCAGAGCACCACAATTATGACACAGGACAATAATAATAATAATTAAAAAAAAAAAAAAAAAAAAAAAAAAAAAAAAAAAAAAAAAAAAAAAAAAAAAAAAAAAGAAAAAAAAAAAAAAAAAAAAAGGAAAAAAAGGAAAAAAATCTGTTCACAGCTCTGCATCAGGATCTAGACATCCTACGTCAAGTTTTGATTATAAGAAGCCATTTTCTGCCAGCTTTAAGGTAGTGTTCACCTTGAAAAGGACTTGTGAAACTGCCATCAGAGAATTTTGCACTTCTTATCAAAATGGTTCTATATTGATCTTGCTTAATTTTATTCATTTTTTATTTTAAGCCCTAACTGCCAACTTTGCAAGTTTAAGCATCCGGGTACCAAGTTGGGTTCTCCTTATACAATTAAGGCTAAGACAGATTTTGTGGAGGGAATTCAACCTGGAGGTACTCCCCAAGCAACCTGACAGCCTTAACAGTATCTCCCTTGTATTAGCAGGTAGCTATTAAATATGATCAGCAGACCTGCTCACAATATATGACAGTGCTATTACTTGCACATATGTAGCTACGTACCACTAACACAACAAGCTTGCATTAAAGATAGCTCGGATACACTGAATTGAACGCAGCAGGTCTACTGCATGAGAAGGTACTATTGAAGTTGCCCAAGAGCTCATCTGTCTTTTCCAATTAGAAAAAAAACATTACTTAACCCTGCAACCCTTTCCTTGCACATACTGCTATTATCACCCAACAGCACTGCTCCATACATGTATACTCATTTTTTTCAGAGCGAAACCAGGCAGAAAAGTAGAAGAGGAGTGGAGGGGGAGACTATGAGAACAAGGATATAGGAGCATGGGGGTGGCCGATGCCTGCCCAGGTAGCACAAATATCACGTGCAGGCCAAATTAAGAAAATATTCGCAGAGCCAGTTACTTGTAAGACTACTGAGAGCAGGAATGCAGAGGAAATCACTGCTAAATAATGCATTGCGTGAAGATGCTGGATTTTTTTTTTCTTGAAAAGGAAAAAAACCATACACACCAAATCCTTATACAAAAATAAGTATGCAGGTGTATATTCTTTTTTTGACGGTAACCTGCACCAGTGTAGAAGGAGTAAAGTCTGCCCAGATGCCACCTTAGTAAGGCATCGCAAATTGCCTCTCACCTTAAGGTATACAGTATTACTTGCATTTGCGACTACTAAGGGATTAAAAAAATAAAAAATCAGCGTGTCTTGCTAGCAGATGGACTGCTGTTCTGAGTGGGTGCCAGAACTCAGATTTCGTGTGGTAGCTACATTTCCAGTTCAAAGCCCTACTAAGAAAAAAAAAAAAACCACCACCCCCCCCCATGCCTCCACAAAGTTCATTACTAGATGTATTAACTACACGATTTTTTTTGTTTTCATCTAGACAATTTGCTAAAAAACAAACGCTGCTACAGTAAGTATTCAGATAAATATAGTAGAAAAAGATCGAGTTTATTTCATTCTTGGGAAAGACTTTCATATTCCCTTAATGCTTCTGCCATTCATTAACAGTCTGCTATATAAATAGAATTCCCTGCATCTCCTGGTAAATCTGCTGACTCTCGTCTACAGAAATACAAATTGAAGCACAGAAGGATATACAAGTTCACATGAAAAAGGCAATCAGTGAAACAGTTTTTCAAAACCATAGTAATAATTTCATCACAACCATTTTAACAAGAAGTCTTGACAACTTTTTAAAGATAATTTTTTAAAAGCTCAGCAACCTTGCTTTTCTCTCGGTCCTATTTTTTGTTCTTTCTTGCTAATGTTGGCATAGTTTTCAGCCTGGAGACAATACGGGTATCCTGTTTCTTGGAAGAGGCAGAACAAGAACTTTTGTGCGTGTGTAGGATATATTATGAACAACTAAAAGTCTTATCTGCCTTACATGCCAGTCCCCTCAGATATCCCCATTATAAAAATCTTACTAAACAACACTGGCTGGCCTTACAATCCAGCCCCACCTATCCTCTCCCCTGACTTCCCAAACTGTGCTACTTGGGCTGCTAGATTTGTACCAAAACATTTAAAATGCTGGTTCCAAAATACTTTTGCCAAAAAAAAAAAAAAAAAAACAAAAAMCCAAAACCCTGAAATATGCTCAGTAACTTGTTGACTTTAGTCCGCAAGAACATTAGAGACACAAATAAAAGCAAATAGTGGGCTGACATCTGGGGACAGAATTTATCAGCCAGGTACTGTTGAAGGCTGATGACTGTATACAAAAAAAATACAAACCACCAAACAAATCCTTGCTGACAAGCACAAGGGCAAAAAATGCTTAATTGTCATCACGTGGAGCTACCAAGATAATGGAAAATTTCAGAGACCTCGGAGGGCAGCCATGGAAGAAGGAAGTCAAAGCAGGACCTGGAGAAGGGCAGACCCTTAAGCAGCTTCATAACTTTAATAAAGAGATGACAGAGGCTTGACTAGATCAGAGTGTCTATTTACATTTAGGAAGTGAAAGTACTGAATAGTCATCAGATCTTGAGAGAAGGACATTACAAGAGTACCAGTAGCCACCAATCAAATTTACTGGAGCAAAACCAACAGCAGGAGTTTCTTTGACCATCCATGCTTCACCTTCTCTCTGATTTCTTCAAATGAGAAGTCTTGTCAACAAAATTCAGGAGATTTTCCAAACACTATTAAGATACTATGATCACTCACAAAAAAGGCAAAATATTTCATTTCAAGATGCCCACTTACTGAGCAAATCAGATTCAGACCTGACATACAGAAAGGAAATACTTTAAAACTAAATGCAAAGATCTTACAAACAAGAGGAGCTCCAAGAGAATCTGACTCAGAGACTCGTTATTCTCAATTAAAATCCCCAAGATGCTAAACCAAAATTGCAAACACAAAGCAAGGTTGGGAAATCCTCAAACACAACGCTCCAAAAAAAGCAAGAAACAAATCATCTCTCTGTATTTACGGCAGTTCCTTTTTGGACAGCCTCATGCTAAGGAGGTGGTAGTAAGTTTGTCTGACATCTAATACCTCCTGCTATTCGAAGTGCGCACAAAGCTAAAGCTCGCTGAAAACACTCTGTGTTGACATCATGGCTATTGTACAGTTTGGACAGACAAAGTGTTCTTATCTCCAAGATGCCATGACTTCAGCAATGCTGAAACAGAAAAATCAGGTGAATAAACAATCAGTCACAGGGAGTGAAAACGCAGCCAGAAGAGGAAGACTTCTGGCAAGCTGAGGCACCGGCCTCTGCCAAGGATGGCACTGTGCCAGTCACATGCGGGCGAGCAAAAGGTTGCCAAGTGTGGGATAAATATTTTTTTAAAGATTCTTTCTCTCCTTGTAAAACGATATTTGATCCTTCCTTTTTCATAGTTTCTGCTTTTTTAGAGCATCCTTCATATAAAATAATGTTTCAGAAAGAAAAGGGGAAAAAAGCCTAGTTTTAGGCAGAAACCAGAGGAGGAAGGGGGCGTTTTCTCCTAGCCAACTCCTGAAAAAATTAGCTGTCTCAATTTATCCACAAAGACAGAAAAAACCAGTCATTTTTGGAATGTTAATCCCTCTACATGACAGAATTTTAAAAATATTGCATTTTAATGGTCTAAACTTTGGTACGGTCTTTCAAACAGCTGACTTCAAATGCTCAAGCAGCCTACACAAGACCTGATTTCTTTTGCCCAGTATACTGTGAGAATAGAGAGACTGGAGAGACATTACTCAGAAAACCCAGTTCCAGTGATTCATGGCCAGCGCTGGAATCAAATAACTACAGAATAAAGGCTGCAATAAGGAAATACACATATTAAATACATGCAGTAACGTGTTCTGATCACAGAAATATGGGTACAAGTCATCTCCAAAGAACTGAAGAGGCCACTTAGAGCAGTTGTATAAAATCTTTAAAGTGGTACAAAACCAGGTATTAGCAACATATTAACAATGGTGTATTTTTTGTCTTTTCCGTCTTTCCCCTGCACTCAAAAACCTGGTATCTCATGCTCAGTGAAAATCCTGAAGGGAAAAACTGCTACCATGTCGAACAGCTTTCTTTCTAATGGTTAAGGCATAAAGTTTGGCAGATTTTGAAATTAACTACCAGTTCTCACTTCGAGGTTCAGTTCAACCCAGCCCTGACACTAGGACTTGAAAGTGATCATCTCCTTCCTTTTTAAACCTCTAGTATGTATACAATCATATCCACCAGTAAAATATTTGGATAGGTCTATACAAATTTATACCAAGAAGCAAGAAGAGGGCATTAAGTCCACAGCCTGCAAGCTACGTCTGACTCGAGATCATTTCACCCATCATGTGTTTCCATGTTTACATCCTAGTCATTACCAGCCCATTTTTAACTGGCAGACCTTTCCAAGGATCTTGAAATTATTCCGAAGTTGTTCTGTGAATTATTTTCTTCCCACTATACAAATCCGGCTGAAGTTTAACTACATCTGGTTGGCTTCCACACAAAGCTTTTTGGTCTCTTGCTTCTTGGTATTTCAGTTTTCACAGATGCTGTACGCCATATCCCCTAAGTAAAGGAGTAGGTGTGATGAAGCATCCAGAACCTCAAAATAACCTCAAAGGATTTGCCCAACCTGACATCAGCCCACTAACTGCTCAATCTTTAATCATATGAAAGACTGATAAAGGAATCTACTCTTGCATCCCCTTCCTCAGGATTTTATGGTTGAAAAACAAAACCACGCTAAATGCTTATTACAGCCAGTTGTGCAGCAGTTGGATCCAACTGCTCAGATGGAAACACCTGTAGATGATTCTAGAGCAAAGGAAGTGGAAGGAAGGAGCAGAGACAGGTTAGAAGAAAGCCCAGCACCACTCAGCACCTGAAGACTCTCAGATACCACCAGATGCGGTAAGGTCTATGAAATGGAGAGGAAAACATTCATCATTCAATGAAACAAACACTTTGCTAGAACATACTGTTGTGGTGAGGTACTCAATGCCTTCTAGTTTTACAATTTTTTCCTTCAACGTTAGTATTTTCCCTTCCCCTCAGAACAGTTTTAGTACCTAGAGCATTTCAGACTAGCACACACATCAGCACAGCTCTGAGAAGCCAGAGGCCCACAGCATGGTTTGTAATCCCTCAAACACACAAATGCCTCAGCGCAACGTACCTGTAGCTCTCCTTCCCAGCTGAAAAGAACAGAGCAGCCTATTAAAAATGACGATGAAAACAACCCAAAGCATATTTCAGTTGGATACACTGGAGTTTGATGACCCCACCACCACCACCTCTTTTGGCCATCTATCATTCATTCTTTACCCTAGAAGTTACCTCAAAACAGCCTCCAGGCTTCCCAGCTGTGATACATAACAACACGTGTGCTAAATCCATTTTATTTAGAGTGACTAGAGGACTCGAGGACACTATTTGGCACTGTAAAACCTCCCATCCCCTTCAGGTTTTCTGCAAGTGAAGCAATCAACCCTGCCAAAAGCTCCAGCAGCGTTACAGCTACTCGTATCACACCGAAACTGGAGCAAATGGAAACCCGAGTGAAGAAAACAACTACCTTAGACCACAGTCAACAGGAACCGATAGATAGTACAGTTACTCCATTTGCTCCAAAGTGCGTAATACTAACGACCAAGAATGTGCAAATAAACACGACTTATTGACAAACCCAGGCAGCACGAATTGCATTCTCTTTCAAAACAGTTTATGTTGCCCAGCACAACCCAGACTGGCATCACTGCAGCTGGCACTCGAGAGAAAGAGGAAAAAAACAAGTCCATTTTGTCCCTTCCACACCAGTATGAATTCAGTACATAAACAAACCCAACTGAGGCATATACACAAGCATCTATCAGGCATTCAGGCCAGTTTTACTCTATCTTCAACACTAGGTAAACAAATTGGTTGGGAATGTTTTACCATCAGTGCTGCGCTGTTCTAGAAACATTTTCTCTATAAAAAGGGAAATTTCCCACCAGAAGATGCAAATCAGAACAGTAACGCCAATGCCAGTGAGGATGAAAGCAGGAAAGCGAGGGTCACCCCGCAGCAGTGAAAGCTGCTCCCCGCCTGCTGCAATCACCCACCACTCACGGACACAAATTTGTTCACATTTCTAAAGGGGCAACTGAAGTTCCTGAACTCTTCAGTAACACATAAGGAAAGAAAAGGGCTGCTGCAGAACAGCTCTGAAGCAACTTATTTTTCTTTTTACTCCAGATTACAAGCAATATATTGGGGTTTTGCTTGTTGTTGCTTAAAGCAAGATTTAATCTGCCTGTCTTCCACATGCTGCAAGTGTAAGGCAACAGACTTTACAGGATTTAATTGATATACTGCAAGCAAGGAGTGCTGGTCAGTCATCTCCTGGCAAAACTCCAGCTGGAGGAAGAATACTATTCACATTTCAGATTTATTCTAAAGGAGGAAGACAGTTTGATAACATTATCACACTGGCCTAAATTATGTGGTTCTCTTAATGCTGAAGGATAATGGCAGTTTAATCTTGGGCAAAAAAAAGTCACTGGTTCGGAGGGATTCAACTCCYGCTTCGTTTCAGGAATGCCCTTCGCATTTATGCATTAAACCCATCAACAGGCTTAACCATTCTGGCATAAGCACTGAAATATAATGCTCCACTTAGAGGCAGACATCAACACTGCTCCAGTCAAAGGCTAACTACCCTAAAAATGGAAAAAAAAAAAGAAAAAAAAGTTTCAGTAAAACTAATGTTTACAATACACACGGTGGGCACAATGTTTAGAAAGTTTTTGCTCATCGCCAACTAGGATACCTGCGTTAACAACAAATAACAAAATCTGTTGAGTTTTAATCATTGAAAAGATTAAAACTTAAGGAAACAGCCAGAAAGAGCAAGAACATTCAAACTGTTTTACTACAGAGCAAATTTTTTCAAGCTGTTCACCTGCTAGTGAGATAGCCCACCAAAAACAGGATTAAGATCTAGGTATTTGGGAACCTGAGAAAAGAGAGGAATTACAATGGAAGGGCAAAACAAGATGCAAGAATACTAATGGTTTGGAAAGTTATCAGAGACACCTGGGTGCATTTGTTTTAAACTACAGACTAGTAAGTCTGGGAGTACATCATCACGATATTTGCACATTGCAAGTGAAGGCATCCTGTTAAGATCAACATAACTTCAAACAATATTAAGGCAATTATGTTCAAAACGATTAAACAAAGTATTTCCTTCACAACTTCCAGAAATACAAGAGAGTGTAAGCAAATCTAACAGCAACTGAAGGTTGTGCTCTTGAGATCCACAACAAACAGAAAGTGAGCTCTTTCCTTGATTTTAATAACCATGGAATAATTTTTTCATTCAAAATCTTTCCTCTATTATAAATGCAGAGGGAATACAGAAGGTGCCAGAGTTTGTAGGACCCAAAAGCAGACTGAAGATCGCGCATTAATCCATCTCTTAATGCATTTTAACAAATTTACAGGCAACATGGACAGCGGAAAGGATACGGTTGACTTGAAATCTGTACTAAAATTAGTTTCTTCTCATACACCACAACTGTGGATGAAAGCATTTCAGAGGGAAAAGGGAAAATGTTGAGTATCTTTTCAGACTTGATGCAAATTGCTTTCATAGTCTGTAAATTGTCCTGAACTGTCTGGACGTGAACTTTTAACTCCATCCTACATGGTTTGATCTCCAAAGAACAGAACTGCTGCAACGGTTGCCTGTTTGCTTGCGGGTTACTGAACAGCTCTGTTTGTGGCTAGACAAGGCTGAGCCAGATTGCAGAGCCTGCTTTGAGAAGCGCAGGGATGCTCCTGATCCACAGAGGCACCGGACATTGCCGTGACCCCGAAGGAAACCCCAAGCGAACAGCTGCAAGTTCAGCAGCTCTGAACCCCCAGCTCGCTCAAGCTAAGCAAAGGACTGAAACACCTGAAATTAGAAGACACTGGAAAAAAGTGACTTGGGTCAGTGAGGGGCACTGATGGGAACAGCATATGGGTTTGCTCAGTGTTCTCTTCTAACCTAAGTGGAGGATGGCATTATGTCATCCAGCCTGCACTTAGTCCACCATCTTTAAAAACATCCTCCGTTATGAGACATAACTATTTCAGTTCTTCCAACAGGTTGATAAGCTAAACTGAACAAGGAAAACCATGCTTTACTATGCTATCCCCCAGAAACTGCAAACACACACAATACGCTTGCGGGACAAACGGCACACACACCACTGCTGGCCATGTCATCAAACACATAGTTAATACTTGGATGGGCGAGTTGTCTCTGCTTACACACATGCACATGCTTTTGAGGAATTCCTATTAGTATGACTGGAAAAAAATAATAATGACATTGCCTCGGACTTTCTAAATCCTTTCCTGTAGTAAGCATTTGTGATCAGATTAGGGAGTACCAGACGGTTTTATTTATTTATTTATAGGAAGGACGGTCAAGGTGAGTCGTATCACTGGATCTGACAGGGGCTCCAGGCTGCAGGAAAGCCAGCTCAGCGATGCTGCCCGGCTGCTCTGAAGCCGGAGATGGCATCAGATGGCACTTATTAAAGAAAAAGGGGGGATTCATGTTTTTGATACTGGCACAAAGTGGGAAGCACGCTGCTTCCCACTCTGTTTCTGCTAGACTTTGGCACATTTGAGCTACACTTTTCCCCTCCAGTACCTTTTTTTTTTTTTTTCTGTCAAGTCACATTCACATGAACATATAAATACACAGATCCTTACACACTGTGTATAGCAGATACTTACATGGATGGTCTCAAAAAAGAATATTCTTTTCACACACTAAAAAAATTATACAGAGTTATTTTAAATTCAGAACTGTTTGTATATTCCTTATAAGTTTATAAAACTCTCACTGTCCTCCCATGACTAACGAAACTGGAATTGAGAGAGGATTCTATATTTATAACTCGTCTGGTTGCTCATGCCTATGGCCCTATTTCCACCCTCCGTTACTGTACACAGAGCTATGTGAGGTATTGTGGGTTCCCAAACTTCACCGATTTCCTAACAAGGCAGGCCTGTGTCCCGGAGGAACAAGCTGGGGGCTGTTTCGTTCGAGCATTGGCCAAACTCAGAGGGAGAGGCCTTGAGCGCTGTGGTTTTGGCAGCTCTTCTTGAAACTGGTATTAGAGGCCATTTCTGTGCAATTACATGCCTAACTGGCACTGCATTGTGTATCGATGCTACTGATACATCGTCTACAGCCCAGGCCCTTTTACAGCCCAAACCGTACAGCTGTTCCTACACACTTCACCTTACCCTATTTATTTTAGCAGTGCCTACAAGCCTAAGCACTTCGATGCTTAGCTGAGGAGCTCCATCAGTCACCTATGTTACCGACACGTCAGAAGTACCAGGCAAATCCAAGCCATTACAACAAAGTCCAGCAGACTATTATTCATTGGCCTCTCAAAATCAAAAGGAGACAAAACCCTCAAACTTTATTCAAAATCCCCCCAAGATCACACTGTGTTCAGTGATGCTGGCACACCACAGAACTCAAAGGGGTGGCAGAGAAAGAGACTGCATCAGGTATCTAAATGCAGGAAAATGAGGAAGAAGATGGATTTCATACAAATGAGGGCTGAGTGACGCCCATAATCCATATGTATGTCCTAAGGTCTGCCCAAGAATCATGCAATCATATCTCATCTTTTAAACAAAAACACTTCACTAGTTCATAAATCCCAGAGAGAAGTCTAAGTCTTTGTCACAATAGAGGTGCCTCGTAATCGATGGATTTTTAACACATGCCAGGCACCTGCGGGGCACAGAAACTGTTTCTGATTTGCAGATCCTATATATGTTCAATATAAATAAATATTTATACAAAAAGCAGAGGGAGAAAAAGACACAGGCAGATTTTTCAAATTCAAAATATGTTGTGGTGGCTGGGATCGGGGTCTAACTCTCATGGAGTTAGATTCATTACGGTACTTCAGCTATAAAAAAACACAAAAATCAAGAAACCCACAACTCTTCCTATGAGGCTTTGCAGAGTCTGGCGACAGAAGAGCACCGAATGGTGCTGTCACACCAGGAATTAAGAGAAAGCAGAAAGAGTACTGCCCAGCATTGACGGGGAAACGAAGCATAGAAAACATTTTTCTCTTTCCACATAATTGCCTTGTACTCTAGCCTCCATGTAACGACTCAGGTAATTTCCACAAATCCCCCCAGTGCTGAGGAGTCAGACCATATTCAAGTTCAGGAGAATTTATCTGGGGATCTACATGCTTCACATACCAAAGTGTGGCAAGATCTCGACTATCCTTAAAACGATTAAGCCTCCATACCTACTAACTGAAAAACATTACCTGGAAAGCAAGTGGCCAACATGGCCAAATCCATTTAACTGAACTGAGAAAGTTCTCCTCTTGCAAAATAAATTTGTCCTTAGAATATTCTAGCTGAGAGAGAGAGAAATCACCTAAATCACCCTATAAAGCAAAACGAGATTTCAAAAGGAAAAAAGGGCATAGGTCAAAGATATATTTTGGTTCAGTCAAAATAATTGCTGCTTTGAAAGCTGAGCAGAGTAACACACTGCACCTGAAGACACAGGTACTTGCGACGAAGAAACATTACCTTAAACCCTCATGGCACTCGGTGTCTGGTTTGTTTGCACGTTATGTATGCTCAGAACAAGTACCAGCATGGGGAGAGCCCCTGAACATGTTTTGCAAACAATTACAACAACCCAAAACAACGTGTTGGGGCTGAAGTCATCTCAGCAAAGGCCCCAGCCTCACTAAGCAGTACCATTTGCAAATTCAGTTCTCATCAGAGGCGCAGAAGGGAAACACTCCGAGGCCTCTCCTTCCCTTTATCCCAGGGTCACAGTCTTCACTGCAGGTAGACAATAGTGCTGCAATTTTTTTCCCAGTTTATTCAACTGCTTCCTTTGCTTTGCAATAAAGCCGTCAAGATTAACAGACAACTCTGGTGACTCAGATGTTCAAAGAAAAAAAATAATCTGTACTTCTCACCATCTAAACAGTAATGCTACAATTGTTTTCTATCACTTTGCATAACCGTAACACAAGACAAACTTTTAAAAGCTATTAAAAACTCCTCCTCCTTAGCAAGAAGAAAAATGATCTAAATTTATCCCAAGAAGCTAAAGTTCACTTCACTTGGAGGGAAGGATTTAAATATGGAATATTTCTTCTTCCATCAAAATTAGGGAGGAAAATTATAAAAAAGTCTTTGAAGAACTAAATACTGCAAAGCTTACTATTATCTTTTGAAATTATAAAAAAAACAGGTTCCACATATTTACACCATTTAAAAAAGGTCTATGTTGCAGTAATTAAAGCACAGATGTTCTTCCACAAAAGCATTCTAATTTAACTGACCCTATTCTAGAGTTTTTTAAAATTCTCTTTTAATGTTAAAATTCCACTAAGCGTTTAATTTATTCTGCAGAGGGTTAGTATTAGGTATAGGAGAAGATGCAGGTTCCCAAAACAAGAAAGCACTATACAATTCACTAATGAAAGTATTTATAACTTCTTCATGCAGAGTGTGCAGACTTCAGACAGACTGTGAAGACTTCTTACAACCTCGTTTACCCTAGAAATTATTAGATTTATAAGACACCTACAAACAGAAAATTTAATGAATTATAAGCTTTATTTCTCAATAATACTGCAGTAAAGAAGATTGCAATTACCTTTTCTTCCAGTTATGGGTCTCCTTGAGCCAATAACTGCAGGTATCTTTGGTTACAGAGGTCAAATGGGTGAAAGCATCGTCATGCTTCCCATTTTCAAACTCCTCATGATGCTACACTGCCTTTTTACTATTCAAAAGTGCATCCTTCTCCTTTTACTGATCTATTCCAGCCATGCCATTCAGTAAGTTCTCTAGGTGTATATTTACAATACACAAAGCAGATCAAGAACAAAATATTTCTGGCTATGCTAGAGTTATCAATATTGTATCATCCCCAGAAACATTTAACACTGACGCTGAGAAATGCTGTGGCAAAGAGTTACCTATCACCTCTGGTCCAGATACTCGTGACTATAAAAGGAGCCCAGTGGCTGGGTTTGGCCAGCTGCAGGGGGACGGTGCAGTATTGCCATCAGACCACACTCAATTTGAGAAGTACTTTCCAATTCCATCATTAGAAATGACATTTCTCTTCCAATGTTTACGACTGCAAAATGAAGCAACAAATGGATCTGCCTCTATTTCAAGCAGGGAAGGCCCTGCCTTCTCTGCAGTTATATGACCCTAAACTTCCATACACATTAAATAAAGTTTTCTGTAATTATGCAAACGCTAGCCTGAACACACTGTTTAAAAATCACACTGATTAAAAAAAAAAAAAAAAAAAAATTATCACGCAAATCCAAGTTTGCAGACAGAACCTTCACTGAAAAATAAAAGGAAACTACCAAATAACGGCAGATCCTGCTTGTTGATGGTTATGAAACAAGAAACAGGGAGGGGAAAAAATAATTAGTATTCCAGGATGTCACACACACACCCCCAAAACTAACAGCATTAAATTGGATGGGAATAGAATAGCTGATTTTGCCTGCAGTCAAATACGGAGAAGTATAATTTAAATTGCAAATTATAGAGCAACAGATTTTTGCACAAAGTTCAAGGGTTTTTTATGGTTTGTTTTTATGAATTAGGAATGACATGGGGAAAAAGTAAGGGGGTTGAGCTAGCTACTACCCTCAATACATACTTCAGCTTAAATATTTCGCAGATTCATTTGATGCACTTTATCTAGGTACCGTGGCTTGTTAAAGTGATGCAGAAAGTAAAGCAGCTTCTCAGAGATCATCCCTAAGGATGTAGTATCCRCTGGTGGCCATGCTGGCGCCGGAGGATTAACTGGTACTGAAGAATCTCCAAACTGACTAATTACTCCCTCCTCCCCACATCATGCCCTTCCCCACAAGGGAAACTTTTAATCCATTTATACCTTTCCTGGGAAGTGCTTTTCACCCAATAGTTCATTTGACAAACCTTCTGCTTCCCTTTCCCAGGTTTTAAAGATCTTGTTCCTACCAACATCAGCTTCTTGGCCTTGGTTCCTACAAATTAAACTTCATGAATGCTTAGTAACAGAAAAATATATACTTCACATTTATACAGTGCTTTTTAATCAGCAGTTCTCAAAATGTGCTTTACAAAGCATGAAATCTAATCGAGTGGTTGTTTTCAATGCCCATTTTAAAGCGGGGGGCAGGGGGAACAGATGCGGTAAAAAATGACGAGTTACTCAAGGTTACAGCAAAAGATTTAGGAACAGAAGCAGCTGTTTGTCTTGATATGCAAAAGCCCCTGACACTACATGACGGTAACAATTTTCTTTTAAAATGTAACAAGCCCTGAATTACAGACTTCAGTACACGATTACAGAATGCTATTCAGAGGACCTGTGGTTCAAATATTTTCTTGCCAGGCTGTTAGTATGTAATAGAGAAAAGACAAAGCAGAAGCCAGATTACCTTTTCAAAATTATTTTAGAAATCAGCTTGTTTTGGGGATATTTGCAAAAAATTCTACCAGTGGATATGTCAGTAGCCACAAAGAAATAGATATTTCAACTCTAACAGCGGACCACAGCCTAATCTGAAATGTAAAATACCTTTGTAATATCAGACTTGGGTCCTTCGTGACAAACAAATGCAAAGATATTCTGGTGAAGATTCTGCAGACTTTAAAGGATAACAACAAACGTCACCATCTTCAGCATGGGAAGAAGTGAGGCTTGTCTGACAAAACAGTACCGAGCCAACGGCTTTACGGTGATGGATGACGGATCCATACAAGTCAGCACCATGTCACTTAACTGTAAGATTTAGCTGGAAGGAGTATTATAAACTGCATTAGTGAAAAGGATGTAAAACAGAGTCTTGAGATTCTTGTAAGAAAATGTACGCAACAGATCTTTTCCACAAGTTTTTATCTTTGATATTTTGACTCAAGGGCTTTTTGGGTTTTGGAGATTTTTTAAGGAGTAAGCCAAATGGCTTTACAAATTAATTTCATTTTTTGAACTACATTGTTTTCTTTGTTTTGTCCTCCTGTTTTTTTTTTTAATCACAGATGCAGATGGTGCCACCTGGGCAAGTTTACATGCTTACACCATTGAGCATCTCTGAATTAACTTCATGCCAGTAATTGTTTTTAAGAGATAACACTGCCAAATTTGGCACTTGAGAAAAGAAAGGTTAATCTAATTCTGCGTTTTGTGCTCACTGGAGAGAGATGGTGGCCTCTTCCATTGCGGGACAGACACACACACGCACAGTTTAGCCACTTTCAGACACACACGACTCCCATCATCTCAGTCCCATCTTTTAACCTCTGGTCCCCACTTAACTCTGCTGTTCAATGTTTGATATAACCTCTACTGCACAACCACTGTCAATCACAACTGGATTTTCTCAGCCACCAATAGCCACAGCGTTCAAGTACCCTGCAGTCACTGGCAGATTTATCTGCCTTACTTGACACACTAGTGGGGAAGCGACAAGATTTCACCCACGGCACAAATAAGGAACCTTCAGTCTACGTGACCTGCCCACAGCTGCACAGCTTGGGACATGGTCCAAACCGTCTGCATCCTAACTAGGGAGATTTCTCCAAACTGCCTTTCTTAAGATTAACAAATATATCTGGCTTAAAAATCGTCATTTAGAGAATGACATTACCAGGTCAATGTGTCCCTGAGCATTAAGTACCTCTGAGAAAAGACAATTTTAAAAGCGTTTTGTGGTTCTTGGTGCAATCGATAACAAAAAAAGAATAGGCTCAGCACAAATAACTTAATAGCAATGTCTCTGAAAACCAAAATCTTTTTAAATGTAGTTTGAAATCTGCCAAACTAAACTTAAAAGAAACTCCACAAGCCCCTTGGCCAGCTTCTCATTCCCTCAGATTTCATCTCACTTGCACGGCAGCGTATAGCTTTGCTCACATCTGTCTTATCTCTGGATAGATGAGGACAGCATCCTGTTCACTCTACCATCTCCTGCTGTACATTAGCTTTTCCTTCCCCTGCTCTCCTGTTGGCCTAAACTATCCTTCAGGAGCTTGTACACTCTGCAGTCTCTTCCTCGAGCTCTTAAATCACTCCTCAAGCCTCCTCCCTACCCCAGACTCCTAAAAATGCAATCTCATCAGTTATTCCCTACAAACCACTAATAAAAGTATCATCATGAACTTGGTACTTCCCAAACATCCATACAGTCTACTGGCAACCCTATCAATAACCAGAAGCTACAAAGTTCATGCAAGCGCGCATCTAGTTGCTGCTGGTTTAGATCAGGGTTAGCTTGATAAATCAGCAATGCTGACACGCATCCAACAAACTAAAGGACTGCTGAGCTCCAGTATTTAAAGATGAAGAATACAACTAAGAACTATTCAGCTGTCAGACTGATCTCATGATCTAAGTTATGTTCTTAGCGAAGTACTGCAGCATATACTGTTTTATGGGCAGTATCCTACTCATTTATAATGTGCACACTGTAAATCAAAAGACTCAACACAGAGAAACTGAGCTATAATTACATTTAGAGCTAAATGCTTTTGAAGTCTAATCATTCACAATCAAGGGTTAGCAGACTGGTCCAAAGAATCGTCTCACATCAGAGCGCTGCAGCTTCCACCGGGTACACAGTGGGTCTAAGGAACGACACACCAGCAAACACCGAAATCCATTTTTAATAAAACCTCTATTAGTTAAATGGGAAAAAGATGTATAGAACAAAATTCTTTAAAATCTCAAGTATATTCATTGTTTTATCTACACCTTTACATTCTCTCACCTGACAGTAAGTGTACAGTGCTTGCTCATGCTAACATATTTTTGTCAAGAAAGAAAAGCAGGCTGCACTGCAAGCACCTGCATTTAGAGAAGCTTCTTACAGGTTCAGTGACTCTTTGTGCATCCTAAACCGCACAGCTGAAAAGAAAAGGAAAAAAAAAAAAGGAAAAGGGKGGGGGGGGGAAGGTGCCTTGTGTTGTTTCATTCACCACTCATTCCAAAACATTCAAATCAGCACCAGCTCGGAGGGGAAAGCCAATAAGGATAATGCTCTCGCTGTCTATCCCTGCCCGCACACTGCTCTGCAGGGCTGCGCAGCCACGTGATGGTTTGTTTATGAGTCTGGAGCAGCATCACATGAGGCACGTCCCCCGCTGCGCCCCACGGGGACCTGCTCAGCGGATAGGGGACAGCCACCGCCCCCACACCAAATCAAACCAAGGCAGCACAGCAGATCTTAATAAAAAAGTATCTTTTCAAAACTCTGCACATGTACCAAGTATATTTAATAGGACAGAACATTTTTATGCTGTTAACATTTACACACACATTTTTTGACTTCAGACTTAAAATTAAAGGGAGGCAGAAGCAGCCATTCAAGGCACAACAATAATGTGCTTTTAAAAGCACACATGCACAAAATGAAGCAAAATTTTAAGGCAGCTCTTACCATAACCTCAGTCTGATTCTGCAGGTATAGATTTCTCTCCATAAAAATCAATAAGAGATTATTTTAAGCCATTTGATTTCATTACCCTGTATCAAATCTCTGCTCTGAATGGAACATCTGAACCAATTTGTAAAGCTCCTACAGGCTACACTGCCATAGGCTTTCAAGTGTCTTTTCTCCACCCCTCTTACCACAAAGACAGCAAGATAAAAATCCCACACTGGAGATTATTTCATATTTCTAAACAAGTACCATCAGATTTTTTTTTTCCCTTTAGCCCTCTGATTCTTTACGCTGATGTTTCAGGAGGAAAGGAAAAAACAACCATGAACTGCACAGAACAGAGGACCAGTTCAAAACTGCAGAAATCCGCTTCCTTGGATGTGTTTTCTTCAAGACACACCTAGCTGCAAGAGCTGTTCGTAAAAAGCACACGGGCTTTGTGTGTCCAGGAGATCCAAAGCGCGTACCTGTGAGCGTCGCACGGTGCGCCTTTTCTGCCCTAACGCCCCGCATGCTCTCAAAAACGCACCGCTTTGCTGCAGTGGTGACTGAAGAACTAGAATGTCCTATTTCCAGTACTGAAAGAGGAAAACATGTTGAAATAAACAAAGACACATGTACGCTGTGCACTCTTCATGCTGAGGCAATGGGGTTTCACCACAAAAGAAACACATTGTAGAACATTTAATGCATTAAAAAAAGATGGCATAGTGGATATCTACGTAGCGCTCTGAATCATAACGAGAGGCTTATTAAAAACTGAGCAGACACACAAAAACAAGTGTCACGGCAATAGGGTTATTTCTGATATCTGTTTTAGTCAATATGTTATAATAAAAAAAAACCTGGAGTTTCAATCTCTGGGCTTCTCTGATTCCGCTCCCCCCCACCCCTAAATTATGTCCCTTTAGTTAAATTGCCGCCTTCATAACCCAGTCAACACATCCCAAGCTCCACATTCAGACAGGTTACGATCCCATTTGTTTCCTATTCATAAGATTGCCAGCGAGAGAGAGCGAGCGGCATGGCTTCCCACACGCACCTCGAACTCTCCGAATCCACACGGGAGTCATCCCACCACCCAGCTCCACACCTCAAAGGCTGCACTTGTAGGAACTTCCTCTTTCTTACATCGTTGTCAAAATTACTTGAAGAGTGAAAACTGCGAACAATTTGCCTCTTTTGTACACAGACTGCTCCTGATATGATCAGTATGAACAATCTGCAATCTTAAGAAAAAAGAAAACAATTCAGAAAAAATAATGAGTAGAGCATCAGATTTGTAATCTGTTAAATAACTGCTATGAAACCTATTACTGGTATTTTTATTTCTTCTTCTAATATGGCTATTCTGGATTACTGCAAGACTGCTTTGTTTTACAGAATATGGACACTTCTATTACCTGCTTGGTAAGCTGATGTATGTAAACACACCACCAGTAAGTACTCTAAATCATGTATCAGCACATGTATTTACGTTTCAGGGGAGGTAGGACTCAGTGGGACCATAGAGGGGTTATTTGTTTTTTATATTCAGAATAAGAAAGTGAAAATGAATGCAAATACCTCCTTTCTTGGCAGCAGGCAGTGCATTGTTAGCATCTCAGCCTACTAGTCTGAGCACTGCAGCTGCCGAGAGGAAGAAATAAATAAATAAGAGCCCAACCCTAACAGCAAGCCATTTCAAAGGACAAAAGGATATAAAAAGAAGAGCTGCAATAGACATTTCAGTACAGCCACAAGTGAGATATCCTCAATTCCTGCAAGTTACAGCCACTCTCAGATTATTCCCTTTTTTAAAGCTCCTTACAGTAAGCACTACTTATCAGTCATACGCTATCCACCCCTCATTTCCCATCCTGTTTTGATTTGCTGTAACGGCCATCCACCATCCATCAACTCTCAGCTGTTATTTCTCTTTCACTGAAAAGACATCCAATGAATCTGGAGATCCAGGTAGAAAATCCAGTGGGCTTTAGATGCACTCTTATTTTAAATGCACTGAACAATAATTTACACCAATGCTTTTCAGAGCGGATGTTGCGGTGATGGACTTTAGGAGCTTGGTTTGGTTTTTTTAAGTCATCTGAGCAGCCCAGGTCCCTTTGTAAGCCAGGCAAGCGATGCAGGAGCATCAGGCACCGTGGCCGCCTGCTCTGGGCTACAAAACTTCTAAGAGACACAGATGGAAGCTACTCCAGTACTTTCAAAGTCAGCATTTGTTTTACTTGGATTGTCTCATCAACTAGAAATGTAAACATTAGCTGGAAGAACGATATGACTTTATCCAGTTCTGACGCAGTGAGGAAGTGACAACCTTGAAGATACAGGTCACAGCCTGGAGCCTTCACAGGAGAAGGGACTCATTTCCAAATGAAAGCTTAGTAACTCCTGCTCACAAAAACCCAAGTCTGCTGAACTCTGAACATAACGGGAAGCCCATCAGCCAATGCTGCCGAGAGACAGCCTGGAGTACATCAACGCAAATGGAAAGCGGTGTTGGGTGCAGTCACACAGTCAAGTGTAGGAAACGGCCAAAGAGGTGGTGCAGGTCCACCGACCGTGGACGAGGGGCAGGGAGCACACAACGCACAGAGATCTTCGTAACAGCGTTTCCCTCTATTTTACATCGTGTAGCCCTGAGTGGTAGAATTTGAGGGGGAAATTATTAGGGGAAAGGAGACCAGTTAATAGTATACACTTACATTTAAAAGCTTTTTAGGAATCTACCTATTGCATTTTTGAAACGCCATGGAAACTGTGCTGGCCCACAAGGTAGGGGATTGACTAATTGTAGCAAGAAGTATGTTGCTAGGTGTTCCATTTATCTAAATTTCATGTAACCTGGACAAGTCCAAATGAAAAGTATTTTATTAAACTGGTAGAAATTCAGTAACACAAGGCAGACAACATTTTTTAGGTTTTTTTAAAAACTTTTTTTTTTAAAAAAAGCAGTACTTAATTAATGACTTATCAAAAGTAAAAAAAGTTTGTTTTTGAAACCATGATGATCACTCGGGGTAGAAATGCTCTGTCTATCCTTGCACGGCGTGGGGGAATGGGAATGGAGTAGCAATTATTTTCTAAAGAATTTTTACTGATTATTTTGAAAGCCAGAAATACGATCATAGACAAACATTATTTGTGTCTCTTCACAATCAATGCAAAGATGTGATACTTTACATACAGGCACCATACAGTACATGAGAACATTTTTTTTCTTGTAAAAGAAGAAATTACATACCTGCAATTTTCACTCGGAGGAGAGTTTTGAAAAACAAAGTCACTAAATTAACCTCGGTGATTTAATACTGCTTGCAAAATTCACTAAGTAGAAATATTAATTGCTACCCTAGCCATACAGATCTTAACTTTCCAGAAGTTGAGCCTAATTCCTTACAAGTTATTTTATCGGATCTACAATACTCTGCACATTGGAAGACAATTGCTACGAAAAATATTAGAGCACAGGACAAAGGGATAAACACTAACATAATTCTTCAGCTTCTATCTAAAGACCTGTCAGGTTTGCTCATTGATAAATATGTGAAGTAACTCTTCATACTTTGACTGCCGCTCAAAGCAGCACGTTTCACTTCTCACAGAAAAACACATTTCAAAAGTCAGTGGTAAACTACCACCCTGCACTACCCATGATTTGCATTTAGTTCAAAAAATTAGTGCTGTGACAACAGAGCA
This sequence comes from Phoebastria nigripes, assembly GCA_035582835.1. Taxonomy (NCBI): domain Eukaryota; kingdom Metazoa; phylum Chordata; class Aves; order Procellariiformes; family Diomedeidae; genus Phoebastria; species Phoebastria nigripes. The sequence goes on from JAYKAV010000001.1 coordinate 6,934,620, forward strand.
AGATTTCTCCATACATGATTATTGCCTCTGGAATCTGCTGCTTCCCCTGGAGCATGTGCATCATTTATGCAACACAGTGAAATTCATATCGAACAAATAATTCCAGCAGAAACTCCACAGAAGTTTCACAAAAGGCAAATAGTTTTTTGAAAAGCAAATCCTAGTTATGAAGTTAATCTTCACTACAGAAGACTACTAGAAGTGTAAAACAGAAAAAAAAACCTTATTTCAGCACACAGGGACAGAAAGCTGGCTAGCTGTAGGGTTTAGTAACTTGAATGGTCTAAGGATAAAAGCAAGGGATTTTTACAGTAGAAAAATCTTTTAACAGATGCTGATGGAGAAGGGCGGGGGAGAAGTAAACTTTGGAGCATACAAGTAATTTTTCAGGTCAGATGCATCTGTTCTATTAAGGGACTTCACTAGTACTGGTTTTCAACACAGTTTTTCTTTAGCCAGAAGATAATGCTTGTCCCATTTGACCCTGGAATGGAGCAGACAGTAAAATATTTAGAAGACTTGACGAAGCTGGTAACAAGAAGAAAGTGTTCAAACTGAGAGAGTGGAATTAAAACACCGGTAAACTAGGTCAAATTACTGGAGGGGAGAGTACCCTGAAATACAGCAAAAAGTAACTATTATAATTGTAATTTCCATCTCAGGTAATTTAAATGATTAATAGCAGGAGTTAGCAAAAATGAATTAATTCCTGCAACTAATTCAATTTTATTGTATTTCCTTAGGGTGTCTGGATTTTTAAGCTTAGTACCCAAAGTCCTTTATGCTTTTACTGCAATACCCCGATGGACTCGTATTTTGCACTTTTTTTTTTTCTGGCCTATATCTCTTTCATAATTGTTCATATTTATCAGCATCTTCTCTGAAACTTTACTTCTGTCAGGACCTGCACAGAGATACCTAAAGGATCCAGCCACGCTCCATATGCTGCTGTAACTGGAAGTAATTACTGCAAATCATCAATTGCACAGATGCAAAGGTCTCTGCCAGTCATTACATCAAAGTTGGATGCATGCAGCAGCCCAGGTCACTAGGACACCGCCAGCAGAGGAAACCACGAGGCCCTTCAGCCTCCCTGATGGATACAGCAATGTTCAAATCCGATCCACTGCCGTCCACATCCCGACCGTAACCCTGTCACAAAAGGGAGCTAGTTTATAAATACCTCTGGCACCCAAGGAAAGATATCTAAGCATGCAACGAGCCCAGTAAAAGCCTGCGTACCAGCGCAGTGCAACAGAGCACGGCAGCTCGGCTTCCTTTGCTGGCGGCTCGGCAAGGAGCCTGGGAGGCGAGAGGCGCCCGTTCCCACGCACAGCTCCACTCCACACGTTCCCAGCAGCCCCGAAGCAAGTAATTCCCGTCCACTACTCCTCCATCACACCCACCGCAAGCACATCGTGCTGCTGCAAAGGGGGAACCTGATTCAGGTCACGGCAAAAGGTAGAAAAACACTTATTTTAACACAACGCTGCCACGCTTCCTTCTCCACACTCCCCCTACCCGGGGACAACCACCTCCCTGCGGAAAACCCAAAGGCCGTCTTTGCCCAGAGAAGGGGAGCTGGAAACAACAACATACAGATCCCCCTCCCACAACACAGCCATCCTGCACATCTCCGCAGCCACGACTGCCCCAACGCCTTTATTAGCAAGGAAAGGAGCTGCCCCCTATTTGCGTACCCGCCTCGTCAGCCAGACAGGAGGTGAAGAGGGAAATGTGGGGCTCCACCACACAAAGGAGCTCAGAGGAGCAGACCCTCCCTTCCACCCTCCACCCCTTCCTCCACCTTCCCTCGCCTCCAGTCCTCCAAAACAGACCTTGGCCTTTTATAAAAGGTGGGGGGAAAAAAAAAAAAAACCAGAATAACCCACCCTACAGCAACCCCATGTTTTTCCCTACAGGGCGATTAAAACAGGTCCTGTATTAATGAGGAGAAACCAAATTTAGAAGAGGCGCAGCATCCAAATATAGGCTTAAACACACCTCACTCCTGAAAAGGGTCTCACTGTTTTCTTCCCCACTGAGAGGAGATGTGGGCTGAACTTGCACTGCTGGGGGCTCTGCCTGCCCTGCTGCTCAGCAGCATCCCACATCCCACCGCCCCACCGACACCATACCCACGGTCAGCATCTCGCCACCCCACGGGCACCATACCCACAGCCAAATCTCACCACCCGCATCGACAACATCCCCGAGGGCAGCATCCTGCCGCTGCCAGCACTGCAGCCAGGCCCGGCACCGAGGTGATATTTTGGCAGAAGCCAATAATCCTGCTCCCCAGGGAGGATCCCTGGGACTGGCCTGTTATTCCAGGCAGAAAGTAGTAAACAACCTCCCAGGGGCTGGAGACAGAGGTAAACCCCAAAGATGCCATGTCCTTGCTCCGGCGAGTGTTATTACAGGACAAAAACAACATGAAGCTTCTGAGGCTGCGCTAAAAAACTGTAAGGCAAAAGTTAAGAATGCTGCTCCTGGGGGGGGGGTGTCAAAGTCATATGTTTCTCCAGAAGGACTTTATGAATTTCTTTACAACAAACTATGTTCACGAACGCTCTGAATTTCAGAAAATGATTTCACTTATTTTTTATGCAGGTAAGATTTTCTTAAGATTTTTCTCCCCCTTCTCCCCCCCTTTACAAACAGCATTTGCTTTTTTCCCAAGACAAAAATAACAAAGTAGGGAGGGAAATTACCAATGCACTGAAATCAGCAGTGTTTTTTTTCCTACACATATAGAAACATTCTAGCAAAACCAAGACTTGGTATTTAGCTTGATAACATACAGATGAAGGAAGAACATTCCCAATACAGCCGCCCCACGGGGGAGGATTTTAAAATTTGTTTAAAATGGTATTTGACCACATTATGCTGCTATATTCATGTGATGTCACGCTTGTTGCACGACAGAAAATGTGCTGCTCAGACTAACATCTAAGGCAGCTCTGACCAGGATGGGAGGATTAGTTTGGCCTCTTTCAAGAGAATAAATTATTGCTGAAGATGTTTACACAATGCAGCTTCATGAGCCTGAAAGGTTGCTTTCAAAAGAGGCCCGGGCCCCCGGCCGGAGGAATGCAAGCGCAGCCCCTGTGGGGAGACTGCCCGGCAGGGCAGACCGAAACCCGGCGGCTCAATTTCATCCTCTGTGTTTCACTTCAGGTGACTATTTTTGGGAGGCACAGAGTTGTGTGTGTTGGTGCTGTAACTAGCTGGCTTTGAAAACATTCCGAGTATTTTAGACATGATGGTCTCCATATCATGTTTTAAAAGCAATTTGCATTGTAGGATATGTTAAAAGAAAAAAGGAAAAAGTCCAACAGCGGCAGCCTGCAGCATTAAAAAAAAAAAATCTAAAAATCAGATCACCAGGAAAGAAGTTGTCCTCCTTTGTATCACTGCATAACTACACAAAGAAAAAAAGCCTAGCTGTTCTGAAGTCAATGGCAACACACAGAGTATCATAAGGCAGCACAAATTTGTCCTCAATTTATTCCTCAAGTGCTCTAAAAGCACACAGCATTTCCTAATTTTTACACAGCTGTATGCAGACATCACTACCACCACTGCCTACATATCACACATCAAGAAACACTAAATTAAACACAAATTTAAATGAAACATCATTGACATTTTGTTTCCATCTTCTCAAAACAGAGAATAACCAGACTGAACCCTTTCATAACACTCAAAATATGTGTATTAAAAAAAGGGGGGGGAAGGAGGGGTGCAGGGCGGGAGAAAAAGGTGCTCTCAGATTTGTGCCCAGCTCCCCACTGCCGATTCTTTTGTCGAAATACACAGAAGATAAGGAGACACAGGGATTGTCAGGGTGCTGAGATTCAAAAGAGAAGGGCTTACAAGGAGGACCAAAAAAACCTGCTGTAAAGCACGTGCAAATTAAGTAGGAACTGAAATCAACCCATTACTTTAAAGTCTTGCCCATTAAATTCCTGATATAGTGAAGACAAGAAAACCCCTGATTGACTTTAAGGCTATGAAGAACCTACATTAAATCTCACGGCATTACTTGTGCTTAAAATTAGGAAGTAACTTCAGGATCTTGCCAAACAGGAGCCCAAGCCACCAGGCTGCTGTGCTCACCGCCAGCTGACGCCTCAAACCCCCAGAGCAGGGAATCTCAACCTGGGATGCACAGGCTCTGGGGAAAAATGAAGTCTTCAGAATTTAACAGTTAACAAAAGCAAGCTTATTGTCTGTAGGCTTACTGGAGTTTGCACTTCCACTGTTTTGTGGGGGGTTTGTGTGTGTTTGTTTTGTAAGGAGGACAGTGCCACAAAGAAGGCTGAAGCTATTCCACATGCAGCGCACAGCAGCAACTGCACTGGGAAAGAAAAACAGATGCCAGCATACTTTGTTTCTATACCTAGTAATAAAATATTTATACATCATTCTCCTTTCCTCCCTCTCCCAATTTCCTTTGCTCTCCTGGACATACGTAGTCTCTCAAAACTTACTCTTTCAGCTACCTAAACCTGACTTTTGGTGGACTTGGCAGTGTTTGGTTTGCGGTTGGACTCTATGATCTTAAAGGTCTTTTCCAACCTAAATGATTCTATGATTCAGATACCACCTGCTTCCTGGAGACTCTCTCCTGAGTCCCCATGCAGCACTCCCTGTGTGAGCTATCGCCTTCCATCCACAAAAGCCAAAGCTATTGTAAGCACTGTCCTAACAGGCTCTTCCACAAGGAAGCTTGGGAAAGCGGTATGATAATTTCTGGGGATCAGGCAGGGTTAGACATGCCAAGTCACTCAGAGGAATGACACTGTATCAAGTAACAAAATACCTGCAAAGCAGTATTTCATGCATCCACCTACTTGCCAGGAAAGTAGCAACATACAGCACCCGACTTTATGGTGTAACCTTCCATTATGCATCTCACACCAAACACTGCGGTCCCCTCCCTCATCCCCACACTTCCTTCTTTCTCTCCTTAAAAAGGAGGGGGGATGGGAGGATGAAGGAAGATAAGTCTCCTTTTGCAAGAGGAAAACTTTTTTTAAAAAAATTGAAAGATTAACCCTCCATCTAGGCAAAGAATATTCTGAATTTATGGCTTAAATTTGGAAGCCTGCAGGCAAATTAGAGGCAAGACATCTCTGATCAACTATGCAATTCTTATCTCCCTTAAACAAAGAAACACCTCCATCAAGCATATGGATCATCAACGTGCCTCTTGGAAGGGACAAGAGAGATTAGGTATCACCAGTTATACAAGCTGCACTTTACAAATCCTGTGTCAATTAAAAGATGCTGTGTATTCTGAAACTCCCACACTCCTCATGCCTACACATCTTCTGTAGGCTTTATTGGCAGCAAAAGTAGCAGCATTTGGCCCAATAACTGAGAGGATGCTAAAGCTTAATTCAATCCTCTTCCCTGCACTCTGGGTGCAAACAAAACTAACAAACAGAACAAGTCAAAGCTGGCCAAAAAGTTTTTCCAACTACTACATCATTCGTGCACAACAAATGGTCCAGCATTTTTTATCATGTAACAGAAAGCCACAGTGCCCAAGCCCACCAGAAGACCTCTCCTTATTCTTACCATAGTTGCATCCTCCCTTTGGGACCCAGACGGGTGACCTCACCAAAAATTCACACCAGTGAGGACTTTGCATTGCAGATACTGCGCACCACTAAAAAACTTTGTTTGAAATAGCAGGAAAAGAGAAGAAATTCCATTACAACACTGTAAATGTGCAGGTTGCTCGCATCTCAAATACAGACTGCAACTCTGATCCCTTCAGCTCAAAAGGATGGAATAAAACTGGAAAAGGTACAGAGAAGCACGACAAAGACCCAGAACTATTCACATACACATGAAAACAAACACTTTTCTTCAGTACTTCAGCCTCAAGAAAAAAACCCAAAGATTCAAAAATCACAATTACTGTCAGACTAATTGCAAGTAAAATGCCTAAACCCACATTTAATTCTTACGAATAACTGGACTGTAGCTGCATGTTCCTTCTACCGCCCAGAGATGCTGTTAGTGTACAGAAATTAATTTTGCTTTTTATAAGCCTTCCCAAAACTTATTGTTTTCTAGACCAAGGGGGGGGGGGGGGGGGGGGACAATCCCAGACCCACCCCAGGTTTGGGGGGGGGGGGTTTTTTTTTTTTTTTCCCCCCTATGCCAGCTGTGAGTAAAAATAAGTCTCCTTAAGAGAGGACAACAGCTCTCCTGACAAGTCTTATCTTCAAGTGATGTAAATTCACTTCACTATACCAGAGTCAACTACAGGTCCCAAGAGCTTACAAGAAAGCTGTAATGCAACACTCATAGCATGGAAGGCCCTAAAACTGTTGCATGGCTCATTTCAAATAAAAGTAATATATTTATATTAATCAATATTCTTATAAGCCAGCTGTCTTTATTACCATGTAAACACTGTGATTAATTTAGGGAGCAGCATTTCGCTTCAGCATTATCACACAACCAGCAGGTACACTGAAATTGGGTTGGCAGAACTCACTGCTTTCCACAGCAGTTAGTTTTTAACTATACACATAACCAATGACACATCAGCTTTCCCACTGTAAAATTTATCAGCATTACCCATTGTCCAATGGACATCTAGATCCAAATGGCAACCTGGGTATCTCAATCCCTTTCCCCCTACAAAAACAGACTAAAACATGAAAAAAGAATCCAAGTCAGAAGCAATCCCTGGCAGGTATGTCATTACACTGACTAGCTTTTAATAATCCTGTACCATACTCAACAGCAGCATTTTTGTCTCCCATTTCCTGGCATCATCTGGAGTTGGACCCTAAATAATAGGGGGGTGGGGGGTGGGGGGTGCGGCACAAACACATTGGAAGACACAGCTGTCACCACTTACACTCCTCTCTCTGCTCTGAGAATCTGAATGAACCCGAGCTATAGCTGCTCTCTCTGCCCAACCTTACAACAACCGCTCCATAGTGGCTCTTCTTCCAAGCTTACAGTTCTGTATCTCATTGCTCTACACTTTAATCTCAAACAGCAAGAGACTGTGTTCGGTAGTCTAGCAATTCCAGACTCAGTACTTCAGTAATAAGCATCCATTGGCAAAACTAGTTTGGTAATTCAGCCTAACAGGAAAATGGTCTCCTCAGCTACCTCCAAGCCAGCAGCCATACTTGAAATTAATTTCTATTTGTTTGTTAGAGCTCTCAGGGTGGATGTTCAGTTCACCCCTTGAAGTGAATCAGAGTATTCAGACCCCAAAATCCTGTGGGCTGTCCAAATTTTCCATCATCCTCAACGTTACACTTTACCTACTCAGGAATCTCCTCCTTAGTCATAAAATAAGATGATTTTTTCTACTGAAAGATCTCTCAAATCTTATTTTCGTCCTCTTCTGCAAAACATTCAGATGTTTAGTTCCATTATGGTTTTTATCCTGCTACAGTTGAACTAAACATTCTCATGAAATAAGAACACATTCAATTATGAAATCTGCAATTTTAAATTACTATTTTCTCTCCCAATCTACTTTTAAACTTGAACCAAGCCAAGACTGTTGTTTGTTCATGTTTGAACAATGTTTTTATTTACCATGGATAAAAGAAGAATTATCTAATACCACTTAGATGGAATCATAAATTGATTTTTGATTAGTGTTTAATCAAAAACAAAGAGATCCATCTGTGCAAAAAAGAAGTAGGGAGCAGAAAGCCTTGTTCATGGGAATTTCTTCCATGTCAGCTCTCCCGAGCTCTGGGTAACGACACCAGATCCTTCCTCTTCTGCTGGTACGAGGATGCAGCACTGTTGACAGAGCACTTTACAACAGCCAGATAGTTTCCTCCAGGAAACGCTAATTTAAAACAAGATTATTTATTTTAAATACAAAGACTCTACAGCCAAAAACAAGGAGTAAACATTTTAAATCTCAAATGCTCATAAAAATTAAAAGCATCAATGACAACCTTCCCTATTTCTGACAGGCAACCAGCCGTCAAGTTGAAGGTGAACAACTCTCAGGTACCTCCAGCTCCCTCCCTCCCCAGCACTGTCACCTGACAAGGCTGCATGTGAAAACAGCATTAAAATCCGATGTCTCACTGAGGATGAAGTCACAGTTTAAATGAAAACGGAATATTAAAGTCTTCACTGGAGTACACGTGACTTCTCCATCACGAGACTCAAAGGACCAGGGGAGCATCAGCATTTAGAAGCAGTCAGCATTCGAGATCAATACTGTGTAATAAAAAACAATTACACAAGAAAAATGAACATTTCTAATTGTAATAAAAATAATAAAAGAGGTTATTTAGCCTCAAAAGAAAGCTCTCACTTTCGAAGCAGAAACATATATACCAGTTTGGTGGTGTAAATGCCTTGTCAGCATGCCCTCGGGAGGGATGCAGCGGGGGGGTGATCCCAAAGCAATCCTGGGATATTTGGGGCGATCCAGAAACATCAGGTAGGCAGAAAGTTTTTAAGAAGCTAGTAGTGAAGTGGTTGCTTCCTCTTCTGGATGGAGCCTGAGCAACACCTGAGTCAACCCACAGGATCTTTTCACTCCTTTCTCAATTTCTCTCTCTCACATTCATGTAAGAGTCCAGAAAGGCAAACAGCACTGCTTTAAAACGTTCGGTCCCCAAGCCTCTTTTTGCCAAATGTAAATACACAGTAATTTTTTTCCAACAATTAAGATCTCCCAAAGGTATATTAAAAAAAAAGTGACAAGAACAATCTTAATTATAGCTCTGTTAACACATTATGATAATGAGTACTTACTCTTTATCAGACATTTTTAAAAAAATTATTATTGTTCTGAATTATACAAAGGCTGGTCTAAAGAACAAGGATCTTTGTCTCTTGCTGCCAAAAGAAACAGCATTTCCTGAGGCCTGTTTCTGCCTTCAACTAACAGTTTCAATTTTGGCTTTAGAAAAATAACTGCATGTCCTCAGCTGGAGGAAAAAAAGTTCCCTTCTTCCCCCTCTCCCAGATGCTCACAGGAGAGCAGCATCACATTTGTAGTAACGCTGTGTTTCATTAGCCTTCAGAAAGAAAAAAAAAGACTAAACCTCTGGCTATCCTTGTTCAGGTAAACAACGGGAGATTATTACAGAGTTAATACTTGTTTTTGTTCATATTCCTCTTCCTCCTTTTCACCTCCTGTTGGAGCCCCAGACTAGAGTTACAGCCCAACAATAGCGCAATTGTCGCCCCCGGCAGTGACTTCCATCCAAACAATAGATCTTTCCCTTTTCTCTCCACCCGAAGTAAAATTAATAAGGAAAAAATTCTCTGATTACAGGGTAAAGAAAAACATTTTTAAGGAGGAAGACAGAGAGACCCATGTATATACCATGGGATTCTGAGCTTCCTTTGTACAGAAGAATGTGCGTTCCCCTTCCCAGGCTCCTTTATATCCCACAGCCCCTCCTATGCAGGGGAAAATGGGGAGGAAGGTTATGTGCTCCGGCATGAATGGCATTTCTTAAGAAGGTCATTTTAACCACTACACTGGGGTCCTTTCTTTAAGAAATCTCACCTATTCTTACAAACATCAGAGGGAGAGCTGTGAGCCCCCTTCATTTCGGCACCACGGTAACCTGAAAGTGCACGTGCCTGCCCTCCAAAATGGAGCTCACAGGAATTCACACTACGAGGAGAAAACCAGACTGGATGTACAAAGCAAACATTTCTTTGTGGGAAAAGGGTATTTACATAGAGGAACAAATACGTTTTATTTCCCACTTTCAAGATGAAAGAATACATGTTACTGCACTGCAAATATTTTGGTAACATGTGCCAAAAGCCAAAAATGAAGAGAGAAGCCCCCCCTTTCAAGAGAGGAAAAAAATCCCCACCTACTATAGCCATGGCTGCAAAAAGTCCAGCACTAGGCTCAGCATTTGTTTCTGTCTGCTAAGGAGCCCAACATTTATTTCGGAAACAAAGAGATAACAAACAGTCAAAGCTGCTTTCCAAAGAAGTTCTCAAGTATTTAAAGAATTTTCTTGTGCTCTGCCAAATATCAGTCTGTTCCTCACTGCAACCAGGGCAACATCTGTTGGTTGTGGGGTGACAAGAGAAGGAAACAGGATATTTTGTGATTTTGCAGTAACTGCAGAAGCTGCCCAACGTGAAATTCACATTGATATTAATTTCAGCTTCTGCCTGCATAGTATTTACTCACGCAACAGCTAGTTAAAAGCTCTTTGCAAGTGCCTTTAAGTATTTGAGATTTGTCTCCGCTAATCAAGGTTTATTCTCCTTTAGGTTTAAGCACTTACTAAATCACTGCTCTCAGTAGTTCTGACATCTGATTTCTCCTCACTAAAACTATTTAAAAAGGTTCTGTCATTTGGCTATTGCAACTGGGAACATCTACAAAAGCAGGTTTGATTTCTTATTGATTTCAATAAGAAAATCTTGTTGATCTTCAGTAAGAAAATATGCATAGAAAAACCCAATACTACAAATGTGCACAGAGGCTGCCTCACCAGTAGAGCTCCCACATTAGTTGATGTCTCTGTCCCAGTCCCGAGGTAGCATGTTCTTTCTAACAACTAAATTCAAAGTTTGAGTTTTAACAGAAACTTGCAGCTCACCAGGAACATGTCCACCTCCACCTAAGGGAGCCTCTAGGAGCTCCTGGGATCAGGACAGAATTTTTTAAGTCTTGCTCAGGACACACCTGCAGCTGAGCAGGAGCCAGGCACCGGCAGCGTGCAGCTCTCGGGCAGCATTGCACAAATCCTGTTTAGTATCCTGCACAGCATCYGAGGTCCTTCACAGGCTCTCAGGTTAAGTGGTGCCCGATGCCAGAAACTCAACCAGACCATAGGTAATGATATTCTAACGGAAAAATAACTCTTATTTCTAATAGATAATGTACTTGTAAGATGTAAAATAACTGAAGAGAAAACCTACCACTTGTTGATACAGTCTCTTTTACTGCTTTGAATGCCAAACCAGTCAGAGAAGGCAATCTGGGGAGATGGGGGAAAGGAGAGGTTCTTGCTTTGGATATCCCACCTTGACAGGTCCCTGTACTGAACCAACCATCGACAACAACAAGGTAGTCCCCATTTTGCACAGAAAATAGTAACAGGACTACAACACAGTTTACTACAGAAGCTGTACTTGCTCTTTTACGTAAGGAGATCAAACCCAGTACATACGTCATTTGTTTCAACAGAAGACAAGATCCTTCCCTGCCTGGAAAAGCTGTGAGGCTATTATCCTTGCACATGTGTAGGAACACAGCAAAAACATTAGAGGACAGAGCAACGCTAAAGGCGCAAAAATTCACTGTACGTTTACCACAAGGATCTACAGGATGAGAAAGTCTGGGGCTGTAGCACCATCCAGTACTCAGAGGTTAGTGCATTTGCTGCTGATAAAATCGTATTTCAGCGCGGTTCCTCATTCAGTCCTTCATACTACAGACTTCAGCTCTGCTTTCTCCTAGTGCCACGAGCTTACAACAGGGAAGACTTCCCCATCACCAGGTGCTAGTGCACCAGGAGGTCGGCGCAGCTCCTGCATGCAGAGCTGACTAAGGGCATGGCTTCCCAACTGCCTGTCACCTCCAGTAACAGTTCCAAGTCAGGAGGTTTTGGCAATTAGAGGAGGGAGCAGGGAGGCAGAGGGTACAGTTGTTGTCCGTGAAGTTTCACAAAACTACCTGAGCCTCACAGTGTCAGAAGGCTGTCCTCGTATCACTTTCCAAGCATGCTTTACCTGCTCTCTTCAAGCAATTTCTCCAGCGATATGTAAATCCTGAGGCTGTGATTTATGTCCTAAATTCTGAGAAAAGGGCCCATTTTAAAAATGCCAAAGCCGTGCTGTACCAATAACCAGCAGGTATACTCACTGCATAGGAATTCTGCGGTGTTCATGAAAACTCTACATCCACCAGAAAAACATTTTAACAGGCAGAGATGATGTTTTTTTGGAAAGAATCAACACTGACATTGTTACTTACACTCCTTAAGGAGGATTACTAACATTTCCTTGCTTCATTTCCTTTTTGGTTGATGTTTAAAGACAAATATTTTGTTTATAGTTAACTGAGCACACATCCAGCTGATCTGTCTCAGAGTACTTCCTGCAAGTTCACTCGGCAAAAATCTCCAGACTGCCAAAGGCTGCCACACAGTCAAGTCAGATAACCAGGGTACGTCTGTGGGAGTTGGAGGATTGGAAAATGAAAYGCGCCAGCTATTCTTTCTCTAACAAGGCATTTATGAGGTTAAGATGTCATGCAGAAGTCCAATATCTGCAACAGCTCGTAAATAATGTGCAGTTTGACACTTCTCTCACAGACACAGTAAAAAGAGGAAAAAAAACCTACCACCCGTGGCTTGTTTATGTAGGTAAATTTAAAATTAACTTCAAACTCCATTTCATTTTATGGTTATGAATAATCCTTGCCTCTGTCTGTCCTTTCCATACTTGTGACTATAAAGGAACACATGAGAAAATAGTATTCCTACAGCTTTCTAGAGCTTAACCTTCATTACCAGCTTCTCTAACCTGCCAAGAAAGGAGCATGCAGGTAAGTGAAATGCTATGACTACAATGTCTCTCAAATTCAGAATATTTGTCCATGAGAAAGGGATTTTGCTTATAATTCAGCCCTCTACTTTCTGGAGTAGATTGGAACTATTTCCCAAACAGAAGTGTACAAAAAGCAGATTAAATTCAATTGCTATGATGGTTAGCTATGGTATCTCTCAAGAAGTTGTTCAAGCCTTTTAGATAGCAGAGGCCATTTTAAGACCATCCAGTGCATTTCTCAATTAACATCTGTAATTCCATAGCCAAGCAAAACACATGGATTTTTCCTGTAGATCTTTATAAAGGTGGTTTAGAAAAGGAAATTGAAGCACGAACATAGAGGGACTTGCCCAAGATCCCCACAGACCCCAGAGTCTTCCCAATGCCCTACATCCATTCCACAAAATCTCTACATGGAAAGGAGCTTGGGTCACTTGTGGAAGTCCCAAAAAACTGACTGTAAACCACATGTGGGCCATGCCTCCAGCAGACAGGGTATCTTTAACTGTTCTCTGAAGCTTCACTCAACCTTTTACCATCTAATGTAGCCACCCTAAGCTCATGGAGCATTTGGAAACAGAAAAAAACAAAGCAAGGTAGAGCAGAGGAATAAGATTTATGACAAACCTTGAGAAGCCTCAGCCTGGCTATCACAAGAGGGAGAAAAGACAGAAACAAACCATATCCTCCTCTGTACAGTATCATTAATATTCTGGAAGGTGGTATGGGAGGGTTGCTTTTAAAACTCCTGAAAATTACATATTCTGATTATATCTTGCAGCCATTAAGCGCTCAGAGTAAAGACACAGCCAGCTCCTCCCTGCCTTTACTGATAACCCTTTACATGCACAAGTTTCCAGGTAGCCCTCAGCATCTTAGAGGTATCCCTCAACGAAAAGTTGTTTGACTCCAAAGGTCACTGAAAGCAGGGACATTTTCCAACAAAGCTTAATGGGTCTCAACCCAGCCGGACAGAGGCCAGGACACTGACCTGAGACACACATACTGTGCATACGTAAATGAAGTCTTTGGCAGGGGGTGCTGCAGAAGGCAAAAAGGAGAGATAGTAAAGACTGATTAAAAATACCCATCACTAATATGTTTGGCTCACACGCAACACAGTCTATATTGGCCTTCCTTCCACCTCCGTCAAGTTACAGCCACCTTGGTTTCTAGGCTAGAGTGCCGATCACCTCTAATTCTCACTGCTAAAGCATCTTTCTTATACAACTCCAAGAAAAGTAACACTGAGGAAGAAGTGACCAGGAAACCCTGCACACCACCCGAGTCCCCGCTCCTGAACTTCCTTTCTGACTCACGCTTAGCTGCACTTACAATTTTTAGCAGTCTGCTAGGGTAGCTATGATTCCTCACTCTGGTTCATTTAAGGACCTTAATTGTTTGTTTTGGCTCCAACTAGCAACCGTGTTTATGAAAAACAGGTTAAGCTTTTGGCACCAAATTGTTTTCAAAAAACCTCAGCCTTTGAAATAGTGCCTTCTTTAAAAAAATTGTTTTTCTACCTTTAGACCCTGCATTTTCTCTTCAGAGAAACATTTCACCTCCACTTCACGCTATAGTGGTGTTAGCTTTTTGTGCTCCCATTAATAACTCATTTTCCTCAACAGTTCATAAACCTGATCTAAAAGATTCTGTCTAAGCCAAAATGTGACACATGACATTTCAGAGAAATCTAGTTATTATTTCYAAATAAAAATAGAAGACACTCCTGCCCCACTTGACCATTTGTGGATTTCAAATTTTCATGGTGCATTTGCATAAATAAGGTGGACTTGTACACTGTAAGTACCTCTAACTGGAGGCTAGCCTTTACAATTTATCCCTTTAATTCAAAGAAACCCTCCTGATGCCTCATTGCATCAGTGTATTGCTACTAAACACTATACATAAAGACAGTTCTGCGAAACAAAAAATCTCACCAGTCCAAAACTGGCCACAAGAGTTTATGCTCACATTTGAGTTTATAAAAGCAGATTTCACGCCACACTCAACAGCCTCTAGTGCCAGAAAAAAAATACCCAGAAATCACATCCCAGAGTGAGAATCCCATCATTCAGGGCAGATCACGCTCCTGATGAAGGCACGTGTATAAATGCAGGAGGAAATCCTGAGTACAGGTCAGTCACTTTCTTTTTTAGTTCATTAAAATGTTTTCATTATTTTTTTGTTCTAGTTTAATAGTTTTCTACAGTATTTTATTTGTCTCAGTACTTCAAAGATTCATTTGGATGTAGAGGAAGGGAATCGACTGTGACTGTTTTCTCCTGAAGGTATAGTCAGAAATGAGATGGCTAAAAGTCTCAACACTGTAAAATTACAAAAAGCTTGTATTAAAAAAGAAACACCAATTTTTCCACCAAAAAAAAGATGAAAACAGAGTATCAACACTGAGCCTCATTGGGCCATACTAAGATCATAAGTGGCCTGATGTCATTTCTTGTCCATTTTAAATGGTTTTGGTCTCTGGCATGATCATATCCAGGAAGAAATTTCCAATAGACTAATGCCAATACAGCCACCCTCTTTTAGGGTCATAATTGGTACATGTTACAAGTTTTAAAAGCCACAAAATGTTCCAAAACAGCCTGCAGTCACTAGGACGATGCTCTCTTGGGACAAAAAACTCCAATATTCTTCAGAGTCTACTTACCAGAGAAACAAACTGAATTAAAGCAGTCATCGTCCCTCTACAGGCAAGCATCTCAAAGTGCAACACCAGAATGAAATGCGAACTAAAAAGTACACACTTTCAAAAGAAACTGCCTGTTTGTCATCTACACTGAAGGATACGCTTTAATTATCTATTTGCACAGCACCAAAAGAATTAGGGGGGGGGGAAGTACTCGGGGGGGGGGAGAGGAAAGGGAGAGAGGGAACCAACAATCAGCATCTCACAGAAAGCCATTAAAAAAGGGGGGGTTGGGGGGGTGGCGCGCAAAAAAAACTCCCATCAGACAGTGGTGTCAGGCAGCAACAGGAAGCACGCCCAAGGTGCTTTCAAACAAGCATCAACTACAGATTTGAACCCTGGACCATGTAAGCCGCATGTCCTGTGTCCTATCTTACTCACTGCTCTTTCCATCTGTTTTGCAGCAATCAGAACTTAACCTGAGACCACACAGCTCCCTCCAGAGTACGTATACCTTAGGGAAAGGCAAAGTTTAGTGAGAGAGCAGCCGAGCTATCTTGTAGCACTCAGCTAAGACACCAAGCGCTTCGGGAACGGTCAGCTGTGCCACTTGTGGAGATGTCTGCAGAGCTGTCACTTCAGCTGCCAACAACAGAGAACTGGGAAAGGGGAAGGAGAGAACAAAAAGCACAAACATATCCTAGCCCTTTTGGTAATTCTGTCTATCAATTTAAACTTAGTATCAGCTTACTCAAAAGTGAAGTCCAACCTCAGAATACAGCTTTGGTCAAATTACTGACATACAAAATTAAAGCTCATGCAACATGCTAGAAGACTCTGATGGGAAGAGAAGCCGTATGATTTCAACTCCTACACTAGCGTCAGCCAACATTTTCTAACCAACTGCCTACAGTTAGATCCCCAGCTCCTTTATCTGGCCTCTTAAACAATACCAGTCCATGTTTTAAAAGGAGAAAAATCTCACCATCACTCATCACTCCATTCTTCTACCGAAGCGTTCTTGCTGGAAAAGAAGGGACTGCTCAAGGTGTAGTGCACAAGCTGAAGTAGGAAGGATATCCGAGCCATCTGGCAAAAAACGGAGTCATCTCCACCTACCAGTTGTGTAATCACTGCATCACCTAACCTTGACGCTACAGCGGGAAATCTTCACTCCACGAATCACCACATTTAACTATTAAAAGAGAACCAGGCCATCAAGCAAGTCAGCACAAGTAAAACACACCAGTAATAGTTCAGAAATTCCCGACGCATGACCCAAAAAGCAGATCTAGCATCCGAATGTGGACTTAGAGCACTGCTGACATGCTTTCCAATTCATGCTACTCACATCGCAAACACAGGAACATAAAACTGTACTAAAGGACCTCAACAGTTTTGTACAAGTTCAGCATATTAACATTTAAACCGTTTTACTTTACAGATAATAATCTGACATAGGAAATAGCTTATTTCTATTACCACAAACAATCAGAAAAACTGTTGACTGTTTACAATTGCAAAACAATGAAGGAGCAAGGATACACATGCACGCGCTTACTGCGGTTGAGCCACGCTGGCTGGTACATTTTTATATCACACTTTTTCAAATAACCGTATCTATGGTCTTTGTGTTGGCAAACTCAGCCCCACAAACATCTCCAATTTGTGTTACAATACAAAATTTAGATTTTAACTCATCAGGAATGACTTTGAGTCACGGTTGCGGGTAGCAAAAAGATCATTATGTCTCGTCTTCAGTTTTCAACTCAGCTATATAAGACTTTCCCAAAATTAGGCTAAAAATGGAAACACTGTACTGTTTTTGCTTTCAACTAACAAGTGTTCCTCTAGGAAACCATGTATGAGATGCCCTATAAATTAAGACTAAAAAAATAATTAGTTGCTATTTTTCAACAATGCCCTATAAAGAGTGGCTATCCAGTACAGAATGCTGCAACTTCTCTGTTTAAAGGGGACTCGGATCCTGCTTGTCTTGCTTGTTACAGAAGCCCTAAAGCACCGATCTAAGCTTGCCATGAGCACAGGAAACACAGTAAACAGCACAGCGGTCATGGTTCCTCTCAGAGCATCTTCCCCGGCTTATCTCACATGAAACACTTCATGTGCCTTCATACAAATGGGAAATCCATGCTCTGTATCTCTATACCCGCACGCACTTAACATACAAGCGTCTACACCAACAGCCATCCATCAGCTGTAGCCTGCAATATTTTTATGGTCTCTTTGGGTGTTTTAAGCTGTTTTGGAACATATTGATAGTTGTAAAGTATGGTAAACGTCTGCCTACCCTCAGCATCAATGCTGCTAAACCACCCACRGTGAACTTAAATGCACACTGTTATTTTAATTATTTTCCTAAAGCATTTTATTCTGATGTCAATACTTCTCATTACGGCAGGATTCTTTACAAGAAAAGAAGGAAACTATGAAAAGACTGAAATCTTAAATCTTCTCTCCCGTTGGCCTAATGATACAGGAGTTCTCCATACATCTGGCAGTGAAGAAAAAAATAAATTCAAAGATGCCTTTTGATTTAYAGCTCCAGTGTGGTTTCTTAATAATATACCTATCTTAAGCTGTTGCATACATTTAAAAAATATTCCAACTCCTTCAGAGATGAATTACAGTAGCTGCATCCTTAACTGAAGTTCACATAAATATCTTCTTTTTTTTTTTCTTCAAGAAAACAATTAAAAACATTAAATCACTTTTATATCACATTATGAAAACAAAAGCCTTTAATTTGGGTCATGATATGAATGGCTTCCACAACCACCAGAGAAAACGCAGGCTGCTTCATTGCTTAGCTTCCTGCCTGCAGCAAGTCTGACTTACCAGCCACTTGCCACAGGTCAGGAGGAATCAACCGCTCGCAGCCTTTCACCTTGCGATTTCTCAGTTTATAAAGACAACACGACTCTTTCTACCTTCTCACCCCTCACGGAAGTAATCCGAAGCACAATCTTAACACCACCTTTGTACTGTCTCCTGAGCCTCATGCTTAACTCTCATTGCAGCAACAGTTTTAGGCATCCCAAATTGGGTCACATGGCTACCCTTAAAGTTGATCAAACATCTCTTGTATGTGCCACGTGAAATCCAATGTAGACTAAAATAGGAAAGGAATTCCAGTACCTGGACTGGAGAAGATTATCTACCCCTGAAAACCTAAAACCATCAGTGCCCCCTGACATTACTTCTCCTTATCCCAAATGCAGACGAAACCTATACAACAAAACCTATAGCTTTCCTTCCTCCTTCCCTCCTCCTCCTCCTCACCATTTATGTTTCTGCAGAAAAATTTAAAAAATAATTTTAAAAAAAGTAGTACTAGAAATAATAATACGGGACTCTGTCTATCCTCTAAGACTAATTTATTGTTCTAGATCTGTTTACTCACATCTTTCTTCTCTGGCTGGCGTCAATGATGTCCTCACACAGTATAATATTTTTTTTTCTGTTTTGTTTTTTTTTTTTTT
>JAYKAV010000001.1:6953422-6974569 GCA_035582835.1 Phoebastria nigripes
TTTTTAATTTACCTCAAACTGTACATACAGTCATTGTTTTGAGTATCAGAAAGGGTGCCTCAGCTCTCTGGTTTGAAAACCTATTAAATTTCACTCAGAAATAATAAACAGCTCGCTCAGCCTCCAACAGCTTGAACCACCAAGATGCTCAATTCAGCCTCTGCTAACTGGACAGGAGGAAACAGAAATAATGTGAGTAATGTAGAGCTTATCTATGGGATTTGCTAATGAAAAGTAAGACTCAAATGTGTAACACAAAATAAATAAGGAAGTAAGAATGGTGTACCATACACATAAAAAGTAGAACACACATACCAACACATATCCTACCCAGCACACACAGGGCAGAACAGCAAGCACTGTAAAAAAAAAAATCAGTTTGCCTGCTCATCATGTGTTTCATGAAAGAGCTGTAAGAGCTCCCACACAGCTCTACAGTCTTGGGAAACTTCTGAATCTCATGAACTGCAGGAGTGATGAATTGTGTTTTATGTGCACTTAACTCTCAAATAATAAACTTCAAAAGGTTTGATCCCCAGCAGTTCCTGGTGGTGAGAAAGGGACAACTGGCGAGAAGGGTCTGCTACTCTTGTTCTGTGGGCACGGGAGCTGCCAGGCATGTGACATCACCCCTCCTGATTGGCTGCCAGTGACATCATTTTATTATTCAGCTTCATGTTTGCATTTCAGCTTCCCCCTTTCAGGGACCTCCAGACCTCACACAGCTCCGCCAAGTTGAGAAGAGCGAGGCAGCGCACCCCGAGCAGCACATCAGAGCCCGGACCTGCCTTCCCCACCTTGGGGCTTCCCTGCACAAAAGCAGCTGCAAAATGGAGAGGCCTATTGTTTCTCTATTTAGGTTGGTTTTCTGAGCTGGGGAAAGGTGATAGTGCTAGGAGGCTAACCAGGGGTCACAGGCTTACAGCAAGGCAGCAAGAGTTAAAGCAAAACTCTAAGAATTTGTTGCAGAAAAAGACCTGAAGACTGGAAAATGGAAACCATATGCAATGTAACAACAGATGCAGTTAATAACATCCATGCACACACATAATTATACACGGATACACAACATGTATGAAAAGAGTGCGCAAGCAAGAGAAATTCCTCCAAAGACTGCTTAAGAGCACCCAAGTGTCCATTCTTTTGTTAACAGCCATAAGGGATCTAACACAAAGCAGTATCATCTCCTGTTTACCCCTCCGGAACGGCGAGGCTGCCTTTGTTCCAACTTAACATCCTGCTTCCCCTTACACGCTTGCCCCTTCTGAACTCGGACGCCTGTAACCTGATACGAAAGAATGTTAATTTCTCAAGTGATTTTATAAAAGCACAGAATGAAAGTAACGTGATATTTTCCCCATCTTGAAAAATACTATTTTATAGCACATACAACTGTAGGAAAATATATCTGGTCTACAACAATGCTTTGGAAAAATAAACTGAAAAATGGGCTGCTCTGCCTCTGTGTACCTACTAAACCGTATGTTTTCTATTTAGCACACACGTACGCACTAGGATGTGTGTGCATGCGTATATACAAATGCACAGATGTATGAATTATTCATGTGCACATGAACACAGATCAATCAGGCAGAAGATCAGTTTCAAGTAAGTACAAAAACATGTTAGCTAATACTGAGCTTGAGTTCATAACATGGCATGGAGAGTAACTCATCTCAGACACAGCGTACTGTACTCGCCTATTAATGTATCAAAATGCATCTACAGTGCCTGCAATTTAAAAATGTTTTATGAACAATTTACACAAAATCAATTAAGCGAATACAATCATGCTAACGAAACTAGTTCCTGTATTTACAAAATGCATTTTCCGCACACTTCCAGCACCATGCATTTGAAGTGTATTCCCCATAAACCACACCTCCATGTATCTGACGGAAAGAGCACAACCGTAAAGGATGGCCATTCTACAAATCCTGAGCCTCTGATCCATTCCCATGCATAAAGACGCCACGCGGGAGTGTAACTTTCAGACAGGCTGCATTGCTATCCTAACACACCCTATGAAGAAAAGCTTTCAAAGAAAAGCGTCTTATGCATGAAAGGTAGTACCATAAGCCACTATATAAATTCAGGCCAATGTAGCTTTAGTTCTACCTAAACGCACGCACAGCGTCACTAGCCTAATCATTTTTACATGTTATGATGCCACTATTTCTTCTATGTTAAGAGAGCATAAGTATTTCAAGACACTAAATTAACGCATTTAGTTTTATTTTAGAAAGTATCCCCAAAGCCCCAGAACTACTTTTAAAACTGTGTCTTAATAGTTTAAGTTTTAATATATACTGCTTCCTACCTCAGCACATTTTACCAAGATAGTAATTCAGCCCTCAACACAAGGAAACTGAATGCTTTTATGTGCAAATGAAAGAAAAATGCTATAAAACTGCTCTAGCTTCAACTTCTAGACAGTAACAAGGTGGGGGAAAAAACCCTGGTGAAATTAAGCAAATACAGACGTAAGATTTTCTTTTGTTTACCTTGTGTGGTTTGGAATATGGTATTTCATAGGGGTATTTTTCCACCAACCATGATCTCGCTGGATCTCTCGCTGGATCGATGGGCCGAGGCCAACTGCATGAGGTTCAACAAGGCCAAGTGCCGGGTCCTGCACTTTGGCCACAACAACCCCATGCAACGCTACAGGCTGGGGGAAGAGTGGCTGGAAAGCTGCCTGGCGGAAAAGGACCTGGGGGTGCTGGTTGACAGCCGGCTGAATATGAGCCGGCAGTGTGCCCAGGTGGCCAAGAAGGCCAACGGCATCCTGGCCTGTATCAGAAMTAGTGTGGCCAGCAGGAGTAGGGAGGTGATCGTGCCCCTGGACTCGGCACTGGTGAGGCCGCACCTCGAATACTGTGTTCAGTTTTGGGCCCCTCGCTACAAGAAGGACATTGAGGTGCTGGAGCGTGTCCAGAGGAGGGCAATGAAGCTGGTGAAGGGTCTGGAGAGCAAGTCTTACGAGGAGCGGCTGAGGGAACTGGGACTGTTTAGTCTGGAGAAGAGGAGGCTCAGGGGAGACCTCATCGCCCTCTACAACTACCTGAAAGGAGGTTGCAGCGAGGTGGGTGTTGGTCTCTTCTGCCAAGCAACTAGCGATAGGACGAGAGGAAATGGCCTCAAGTTGCGCCAGGGGAGGTTTAGATTGGACATGAGGAAAAATTTCTTTACTGAAAGAGTGGTTAAGCATTGGAACAGGCTGCCCAGGGAAGTGGTGGAGTCACCGTCCCTGGAAGTATTTAAAAGACGTGTAGATGAGGCGCYTAGGGACATGGTTTAGTGGGCATGGTGGTGTTGGGTTGACGGTTGGACTTGATGATCTTAGAGGTCTTTTCCAACCTTAATGATTCTATGATTCTATGATCTCAGCGATCAAAGTTTCCTTGCTGCCAGTGAGAAATGACTTGAAAATGCAGAATCTGTTCTCATCAACACATGTCAATTGGAGTTAACAGGGTAAACCCCACATGCATCAGGGACAACACAGGTACAGCTTAGTCTGTCTGATCTTCTGCAGCAGACACGAGACAGCTGCTAGTAGATAGATATGCTCTTTGCTACTATCACAAGGGAACAGGTCATGCTTAGAGCACCACAGTGAGCCTTCTGGCTCAGCAAGCTTTTCCTGACTTCAGCAGAACAGGCTGCAATCGTTAGGCAGGACCTGAAACATAACAATCTCTTCATTTATCACACACTTTCCAGAACGCTCTAGAAGTCCAAGCGATCCATTTTGCACAAAGCAATGCATTTTCATCACTCACGAGAACACACATTCTTCCCCCATACGTCTCACCAAGAACAACCCCAGCAACATTCAACGCTGCACCTGAGCATACCTTGCAGCAGGAACAGCCTTGGGGAATCGTCCTACAGTTTCCAGTGGATGGCACTTCTTTAGCTCCTTTGGCAAGGGAAAACGTTTACTCCTTGATCTGATATAAATTTTCCAAAGAATTATGAAGTTGAGTTGCCCTCACTCTGATTTTGGCTAGGAGATTGTAGAAGTTTCCAAACCTTTCCTATTAACCACCACAGTTCACGATGAGCCTTCATAACATTCCCTCAACCAACCAATTAGGAGCATCAGCCTAAATATGATTCAAAGAGGAGGACCAGAGGAGTCACCACTGCAAGAGGACTCTTCCATCACGTGCCAGAGGCAAGAACACACAAGACAAGGCAACACAAGACAAGTCCTACAGATAGATCAAAAACAAGCAGCACAGAAGTTCCCAAATCCACCAGCTAAAACAAAATACCTCCCCAAAGTACACAAAGCAAGCTCCCACAATTCCTGTGATGAAATAATACTGATGAGCATCAGTCTCAGGCAGCTTTCTTTTGGAAACCATGTTATAGCAGCCTATCAGTCATCTATAACAGAGTTTCTCAAGTTCAATTCCAACAAACCTAGAAGGACCACTTGGCCTTTAGGAAAATGGTTCTGAGATTTATTTTGCACAGTACTGCCACAAAGTGAAAGGTATTATAAGTGTTGGGTATTTACTCATTACTTTTAGTATTTTCTAGTTTAATTCTCTTTTGCAAGGGTGTAAAGACTTTTAATTATTAGTATTACTTTTAATCTGCACTCCTGATGCCTTCTAGGTCACCTGCAGAGAGGGCCCCAAGCTGAGAAAAAACGGTTCAAGTTATATCATTTATTTCAAGCCTTCCCATCAAGATCATCTTCTTCTGGATCCTCTCCAGATCCTTCCTTCTCTCACTACGCCTACGCTTCCAGGGAAAATTGAGGAAGAGCTAACATTTCCAAATGCTACCACTGTAAAACATACTAGACAAAAGTGCGAAGGACGTGAACCAAATCCCTAGAAGGAGCTTGTGGGTATCTTTATTTATGACACCGAATGAAGTTCTGTAGAATTGGGGTGTGCGTGTTTGTTTTAATAGCGAGACTTCCACTGCAGCACAGACTACAGGCATGGGCACTCTCTGCTGTTTAGAAAAATTTTGGAACAACTGGACAGGAAGAACAAAAGGAAGAAATATTACTTCCAAACAAGAAGAGAGGTAAATTCAGCTTCCCCCACCCACCTTCCACAAAAACATCAAATAATTTCTTTCATAAATAATTGCAATAGGATGCCATAGCCTTTTCCAAGCAAACAATAGCTAGATTGTGTAATGTTTTGCCCTAGGCAGGGCCTGGGGGGAGGGGGACACAAAGGCCAGCTTTCAGGGCTTGGGGCCTCTCGCTCCTGCTCTGCCAGCATTGCTCCCTTCCTACTCCTTCGCCTTCCCATGCCATCCCTCCACTGGGACTTTGAAGCAGCAGCCATCGGCGGCTCCTGCTACAAAAAAAAAAAAAAAAAAAAGGGCAGCAAAAACAAACAAACAAAAGCTCGTTATAAAGCCCCTCAGGCCCTGCCACAGACCTCACACGGAGCAACGTTTCTTATTTCCCCAGAAGGGGACCCTACGTGAGCATTGTGGGACTGATTTGGGGGTGTTGGTGACCTCTAACAGCCATCGGTGCGCACCCACTTTTGCACGTCTGCCCCGTCACACTACTCTCCCGGCTGAACAAGTGGCCTCTGAACGAGCACGGCCTCTCGCTGTTTTTAAGATAAAAGCTGTCTAAGGGCAGCCACCACAGGCCAGGCAGTGCTGTTCCGTGGGTATTAAAAGAAAACAATGAAAAGACCTTTTCTGCCTATAAGGTGTTTTGAAAGAGTCATCCATCTGAGTTGGGAAACCTGAGAGCTGTAATTCCCGTACTGATTCACCTTCCTCCTTCACGTCAGGAATTAGAAAACAACCCGCCCCAGCAACATCAAAGGAGCACCAGTGCTCCCCAGTACCCAGCCAGCCATCGCAGGCACTCCTGCCTGCCTTTCACATCCCAGACACCGCCACTGGTACACAGCTAGTGATGAACCCAAACCCCAGCTACAGGTCTAGCTGTCCCGGGTCTCTGGGCAAAACACTTCTTCCAAACAGATTATTTAGCTGATTACCCCACCTCGTAGATAAAGCACATTCAAAAATTATATATATGTCAGCTGCATCAGGAAGTACTCAGGCTGGAAAAAGACCAAGCCAGAGTAACAGGAGTGCCCAACCCTGCCTGCCTGAAATATGCATTAGTTCTACGTAGTACGGGCAGCCCATCCTAGTACCATCTCAGCACTGTAATCTCCCCAAAGCCAAATGTTTACCACAGTATACTATCTATATGTAACATAGTATATTATTCTGTGTAAACTGAATATAATAGCATTAAGTCAGCTATGAGACCAAATAGTTAAGACTGCTCTTTACAACAGAAGAAAGCAGAGTATACATGGCCAGCCGCAAGAGCAGGCAGTTACACCAAGTTTGCAATAAATCAGGTTATTTTGTTTGTTTTTTTGATGTGCATCAAGAAGACTGCAATAAATGCATCAGTGCAGGTAAATCGATCTGAACTACACTTCAAAACACCCACCACACTACACATAAAGAAAACAAGACAGGTGCTAGCCATAGCAATTAAACCAAATTTATGACAAATTTATGCAAAATGCCTGCTTCAAAACTTGCAGAAAAAACAGAACACAGAATAACAATATATGGTTAAAAAACTTTCCAAGATGCATCTACAGATGGAGACACTGCCTGTTTTCCTATAGGCTAAGGCATAAAGAGGCATACAGAAAATGGGAAAAAGCTAATGGAGCAAAACCACCTTACCATTGACCTTACCTGATCACGCTTTTAAAAACATGCTTTGAGACATGACAGTGTATTTGAAAAATGTTCTCCTCTTCTACAAAAGGAGAATTTCTTTAAGTCACTCGATATCCACCGAGCACACTCGAGTACCCGAAGGCTGAAGCGTCCCTCCCTGCCCCATGTCAGAGCTGTCTGGCTTCACCTCTGCCAGCCTCAGCATGGCAGCACTGGCTCCTCTGCACCCCTCATCGCTCTGGAGGTCCTTCAACTCCAGCACCCGTCCACTTCATGACATTAACACTTACGATGTGCTGAAAGTTTGGATGCCCATACCAAGTAAACTAATAAGAGACTCAACCAAACCTCAGTAAGGCATTTAAAAAAAAAAAAAAAAAACATGTTAGCTTTTTGCACAGACAAAATAGGCTATATAAATACTGTTCCTTTTTAAAAAATCTTTTCAGCTTTCATTTCAAAAAAAAAAAAAAAAAATTAATGAAGTAATCTATGAAAGCGCCTTTTTTTTTTTTTGTCAGAAGTATTTCCCCCAGCTCTCTACACATATATGTCTATTTTTAACTTCAGACTCATTACTGATAATTTGCAGAGAGATTTAAACTACCACCCATCAACTGAGTACTAACATGTTTGTAAGAGCTTAGTTTGGGGTTACAGCGATTCTACATGTTTCCCTTTTCTCAGGTAACAGAAGGTTCTGGCTAAAGTCGGAGCATTTATAGATATATTTGACAGATACAATAACATCATGTATACATTACTCAGAGTGAAAAAGCTGGATAAAACCAGTGTTTCTCAATGGACTCTGCCGCTAATGAATTTAGTCCAAAACTGCTTTAGAAGTTCATTCCACAAACTACTTCAAACAACCTCTGTCGTGACAAGCTCCAGCCTGGGCTCGGTAAATCCCTCAGCCCGGAGGAGCATGGCTGGTTTGGGGAGAACAGTGATCACACGATCACTGTGGTACAGCCACATCCTGGTTTACCAAGGGCTTAGGAGATCAGGGCCTTATGTGGATCGCTAGAGCCAAGTGGCAGAAAAGGGCAAAATTTCTTAGCCACCTGGAGATCTAAGAAAGCTTCCCCTGCCCCTGCCTCCAGGCTTAGTAATGAGCCAATTGTTAAAATGTAAAAACCCCCATGAATTTATCAAGGCTGCCTTCCTTTTATATATCATAAATAGAAGTGACTTGACAAGATGCAACGGCCTGGATTACAATGCATTAACTCATCAGAAAGTATGCAAGTGCTGCAACACAGAAGCACGAGAACAAAGAGCACCTTCACATGGGACTTTCCGTACTTGTGCTGCCCAAGTTCTGGAGGTTATCTGGACATCACAAAACCCTGAGCATAGTTAAAAATCACAACAGCCCATCTTTCTGACTGTGCCTGCTCACGCTTCCTGGGAGAGTCTGGGTAAGGCAGGTAGCAGAGGTAACGCTCGCACAGCTCAGTCACACCTCCTGCCGACACAGCGTGAAGGAGGCAGAAGCACTCTCCGCTGCCATCTCTGAAACCAGCCTTCACCGAAATGGCATCTTGGACTGAGATCTGTGTGTCTACAAATTTGGGCATAAAACTTCTAACGAGCTTGGGAGAAGCACTCGCTTTTCCAATTAACACCATGTTTAGTAGGAAGAATGATCATTAGAGACTTTTCATTACAGCCCCCCCAAAACTGACATCTTATGTCAGAAACCAAGAAGTGCATTACAAAATTCTTATTTCTGACATGAAATTTGAGAACACAAACTCTCGTGCTCGCAGGTAGGCAAGTTACCAGTAGAATCAAAGACAAAACAAAACACAAGTTAGAATTAACCCCTGCCAACACTTGCTCATGATTCTTAAAACCTATGTACTATTGCTTCCATATATTTTCAATGCAAAAGATTATGATTTTCTAAGAAAAAAAAAAAAAACGAAAGCCATTATCTTTATCTCAACATGATAGTTCAGCATCTACTGGGGGTCTTCATTTATTTCTTTTTTCAAACATTACCACCAATTAAACAAGGYTACCTTACAAGCAGTGTCCTCATTTACCAACCACACAATCTCAAAATGTCACTAAAAGTTAAAGGTTTTAGTGCAAGCATTACCTTAACACTTTGGGAAAAACACGCAGCGTGTAAATGCTTTACACCTCAGGGGCCCCAACTATGAATTGAATAAAAATATATAGGTGTGCATGGAAAATAAGTATTTTTATATGTATTTCTGACATATTTTATAAAAGTGCCTTGGAAAAAGGCTGACTGCACTTCAAATAGCTGACAAAGAAAACCTCCAAGAATTAATAACTAAGCAGATCTCTGCATTTATACCTATTCCTACTTCTTTTGTACATATTACACTTTAAAATGCATTCAGGAAAATTGTGAGCACATTAAGAGAAACATTTAATTAACAAAACATTTAATTTCTAATACCAGATTTCATATCTCCTAAAAAATTTTAGCCAGAGACCCTCACTGTAATTTTTAGATGTGAAGCACATCTAACTCCACGTCTGTTCAGTACAGGGATTCAATCCTCTAAATGAAA
Source organism: Phoebastria nigripes (assembly GCA_035582835.1). Taxonomy (NCBI): domain Eukaryota; kingdom Metazoa; phylum Chordata; class Aves; order Procellariiformes; family Diomedeidae; genus Phoebastria; species Phoebastria nigripes. Next base: position 6,962,692 of record JAYKAV010000001.1, read on the forward strand.
GGCTAAACGTGTGCTGTTCTTGATTAGTGGGAGTCTGGGCTTTACAAGGCATCTTATCGTGAGAACAGGCTCTCTCAAGATTCCCAAACCCAATTTCTAAACCAAAAAGATTCAGATAAGTATCTAAGCATTTGCAATGCTTATCTGCTAGCTGCTCTTCTGTTAATTTCTGCCTTGATGTTTTGTAAGCCTCCACAACGAATGTTTGCCTAAAATCTAAAAGAGAATTTCATGGTTATGCAAGTTAAAATTCCTCCACACATACAGGTAATTTAGAGGGAAATCTCCAGTGTTTTTCTGGAGARCGTAGAAACTACATTTCCCTTCCTTACATGTGGTGCAGTGTTTGACAACACTGACAAGCACCTCCTATGTATCTGCATGACCAGTGTTGTGGTCTCCATGAAGTCCGCCCTTAACTCACATGCACAAATTGCTAGAAAAAGAGGTAATTTTCCTTTGTAACTTCATTTTTAGTTCAACTATTGAAGAGCTAATTTGTTGGCCTGCTTTATTTTTGTGATCTTGTAGGATGAGCTACTTACTCACCATAGCAAGGAGCTTCTCACCACTCTCAATCAAGCACAGCCCCTTACGTGGCATTGTTTGACCCGATAACTTTATCTTTCCCTCATGGTCCTGATGTTCTTCCAGCTCGCCACGCTCAGCTCTACTAACACTAGTCCCGAATTCCAATAGCAAGATATAATATTTAGCCTAGTTTAGGATCATGTGTTTTGGCTTATCTGAATGTGGAAACCCTGTTTTGCAATGCAAGGTAGTATTTCATAATTACATACTGAGGTGCTCTCCTTCAGAGGCAGGTACCTTGCTAATAAAAATACTTGGGGTACAAAACCAGAAAGACAGCGCAGCAGCTCCTAGCCAATCTGCAATACAAGCTACACGCTGTGCAAGCCTGGCAACCCAACATTTTTAAAATCACTTCAGACCCACAAATACAGTGCCAGCTGGGAGAGGGCAGATCGCATGTTTAAGCTTTATAACGAAGTGAGAAGGTAAGATACAGCAGCTTCTGCAAAACACCTCCTAATGACAGCCCACACAGCCATTACAGAGGCCAAACATATCAGCTTCCCACTCAGCAAAGCTGCCAGAACTCAACTCAAAGCAAAATTTATATAAACGGAACAAACAGTATCATACTCAGCTATCACTTATGACTGCCTTCATTTTGAGAGCAAGTAAACCAAAGGATTTTGAATTACCAAAAGAAGGGGGGAATGCCCTTTCCCACCCTCACAAAAAGAACAATCCTTCTGTTACCCCATTTTGAAACTTCTCAATACTCGAAAGCAGCTCCGCAGCCATAAGGACTTGCAGCGTTTCAAGATAGTAGTTTCTTATGCTAACAACAAATCAAAGCACGTAACTGAAGGCTCTTAACATGAATTCTCCTTGCTTTCACACCCCAAATGTCATAAACTTTGTTAGCATCTTATTGCCTGTATTCCTCTTATTCCCCCCTATTCGTTAGATCAGAAGACTTTACCGTGAGAATATTAAAACACTAATCGAGGAGCATTAGTATCATACATGGAGAGCATCCTGGAAATTCACACTGCCCTTCCRAGTTCAAACTAAATCCCTACAATAACAATAAACACATGGTACTATCTCACCAACTGGCACATTAAACAGAATAATGTGGTGACCACTACCTGGATGTTCGTAAGTATTACGTGTAGCAGGCGCTTACTCTCAGGGTTTCTAAAATTTGAGACTGGGAAAGAAGAGTTTCTGTGAGCATGAAAATAGGTTGCTTATACACTGAACGTTAGTCAGATGCAAAAGGCTGGCATGTACAATACTGTTTATTTTTTACTTTGATGAAGGGACAAGCTTACGGAACTTACGATTTCCAGTACTTCGTTCTTAAATTACATGGTATTACTGGAGTCAGCAAGGCAGATCACACTATTCTTGCACCCAAAATACATAGGAAGATACCAGGATGAAATAAAGATGGTGGTGCAAATACAAACAAATGCTCCACGAATAAAAGCATCACCCAAGAGCCAGCTTCCTCCTTCAGTATTTTCAAGAAATTTCTAAGAGGATTTGCAGAGTTAAAGATAAGGACCAGAAGAGAGATAACAGATGGCAATGGAAGGAAAACAGCATGTAATAACTTGATACGGTACATTCAGTACTCCAGTACATTAGGAGAAATCCAGAGACAACTTCCACGTGCGTGTTGCTTGGTTCCCTATTTATGAACAGTAGCATCATCAAGGGCTCATCACATAATATTTAGTTTTGTATCTACTGGTCTCTGTTTTAGCACCAAGAAGCATATTATTCAGATCCTGTCATCCAGACCTTGATTTATTTTTTATAGAGGCAGCATCCCAAGCGCTACTGGAAGAGGTACTACTTTAAGTGATAGAGATGGAGACAAATAACCAGCATGAAGGAAATGCTGTATACTGTGTTAAGTTCACAGGCTGTGTGTTTAGAGTCTGAGCTTGACTCCGATTCCCCTCTCTCAGCTGCCAGATGACGCACACAAGGCCAATGCCTACTAAACTTTTATTTACTTCAGACAAAGTTTCCAGAACCTATCAAGATACTTTATTATTTCCAAAAATGTTCAAGCACTTGGAGGTAGGGGGGTAACAGCTCGTAAGCCAGTCATCTCAGGCAATCACCCGCCAAACAGGGCCTTCCTGACAGGCCAGGCCCTGTAAGGAGAGACTTTGAGCAGCTCTGCCTCAACATCGCCATGCCACCAGCCTGGGCTCCTCATCCCACACAGAATCCATGCAAACAAAAGCTACGCCTTCAGTGAGAGACACCTGAGGTAGTAACATAGTGCTTGCAAATGTCCAGCGTTGAACAGTTTTTGTTTCTGTGGTGGGGTTGTTTGTTTGGGGGGTTTTGCTGGGGGGGAGGTTTGTTGAGTTTCTGTTGTTTTGTTTTTTGTTTTTTTCCAAGACTGCAATTCAGAGCTCTGTCTTTTCTGAGAAGCACCAGACAAGCCTCCCAGTCCTACCAAGCAACCAAAATACTAGTGGTCAACAACCTCCTCTGCTATCACCACAATCATCACTATTTCGTTTTGCTTAAATTTCCCAGGCTACGAGCCAAGGCTTTCATAGGCAATGCACTGCCATTAAGGTAAAGGTTGCGGATCCTGCATCTTTCTTTACATTACCAGCCTCACTGCCCTGGTAGAAGCACTACTGAAAAACACAGCTGCTTCTGCCTAACCCGTTTATCCCAGTCCACTCAAAGGAAGAGGTCAGTCAGTCACAGCAGGCACCCACAACCTCTACTCCTGGGCCCCCATGGTTGTTAGTTCCAGAGCTGGAGGCACATTCGTAGCTACCCTGAAAAACTGCAGTGAGCAAAGGCAAAAAAAAAGAGCACATCTTGATCCAGGCATCAGTATTACAGGACTACAGAAGAAAAACAGAATAGGTCTGAACCTGTACCTGGAGAGCTGAAATGTGAAGACATTTTGCATTCACATGGCAGGGATACCAACACACACACACAGAGGCAAAGCTGCTAGCCGTGAACTGCGTGCGTTTGGATTGTGGAGGAAGGAGACATACAAGGGAGACAAAACTGCCGTAAACTTTTGCTGAAAACAAAATTCATTTATTTCTAAACAGGACTCCTTCAAGACCACATTACAGGAGCAGATACCTAAACAGTACTGAAAAACTGTGTAAACTTTACAATCCAAGGCTGCCAAGGCATTTTGTACTGCCCTTCCCATGGGCCTGCTTCATAGAGTTTAGTCTTTCAAGTGAAGTCAGGGTGCTCAAATTATGATAAAAGACTCTAATCCCTGACCATGAGATGTCAAGTCCCCAGTACGCAGTTATGATGATTTGAGGAGGACAAACTGCAAGGTTATCATAGATGGGGCCAGTTTTAACCAAAACAAGTCACCCTCAATGGTAAGCAATTACAGTTCTGACCCACGTCCAAGCTCATCTTTTTATTTGTGGAGAACATAGGGGCATGGAGACAAGTTACAGTACTCAAATAACAAAAACAAACAAAAAGAACCAAACAACAAAAAAAAACAAAAATAAAATAAAATAAAACAAAAACAAAACAAACAAAAAAAACACCACCAAAAAAACAACAAAAAAACCCCAAAACCCCACACCACCAAACCCACAAAAAACCCCAAAAGTCACACAGGCAAATAACACCGACCCCCACCACCCCCAGCAACTACAACGTGGTCTGTATGTCCATATGACCAGAGAACATAGATGCATTTATCATGACAAGCCAAGCCAGCACCTCCCTAACTGCACTTGTCCTTTCCAAGGTCTCTTCAAAACGCTCCCTAGGCTACCTGGTATAACTCAAGCTGCTGTACAGGATCTTCTCTTAAATAAATAAATAAATAAATATGCATATATTTAAGAACCTCTGAGTACAATGCCAGCCATTTCTCATGTTTATTATGTTTCTGTTCAACCAGCTGCACCCAGACATTCAGTGCTTGGTAAAAAAATACAGCTGTGTAGAAATCCCATTAAGGAGAACAGTTACATTTTTAAATACCTCCAAGGCAAAGATTCCAGCCTACAAAACCACAGAAGGGCCATGTTTTGCTTTGGTGGTGGGTTTTTGTTTTTGGGTTTTGTTGTTGTTGTTGGTTTGGTTTTTTTTAATTTGTTTAAAAAAGTGCTCAAGTCAGTGGCAATTAAAAAATTCCTGCAGTAGCTTAGAATCAACTAAAACCCAGAACAATCCATAATATCATCACACTGTATCACCTTATTTATCAGATAAGCCCATTGCTGCTGAACCACAGATAAAAAATTTCTGCCCCAGACATAAATAAGCGAGGACAAATTTACGTCATGCAAAAAAAACTCTGCAATGAAAGAAATCGGTGAGACAAGGAGAGATGCAGATAACATGTTCTTTATGTTCAAAACACCAAACTGGTCTGGAAGCATTGCAGTAAGTGTATATGCTACAGGAAAAAGAATTCATGTGGAGATCACAGGGATAATTTAAAACCAGATGCAGACAAGATGCTTGAGGACGAAGTTTCTTCTGAAACGTATGAACTGAAAACTGTATCCAAGCCAGTAGCTCGTGCACAATTTTAACCTGCAGCAAGGTCACAGCTCCACATACCTACACCGAATTCTGCACGCAGCCAGCCTTGGCCCTCTCCACGTGGTTTCTCTCTGAAGAATGGGAATAGTCCATCGGTTTACCCCACGGGCTCGTTTTGAATTTTTAATTTTGTTATGTTCAAGCTGCTCAAATGGAAATCACCTAGCAAGCACAGAATAGAGGCTTAGCTCATACTAGATATAAAGATTAGAAAATCCGGGATTTCCCCTATCTCCTTTCAGTCTTCATTTAGTCTACCATTGGCAACAAATGAATTTAATTTCAAGAAAAGATAACCACAAAATAAAATAATATATATTTTCCACATAACAAAAATAACTGACAATTGTTATGGGTTTGTTTGTTTAATAATATATTAATATGAGGAAACTAAGAGGTATTTTCCTTGTTTCAGCTCAGTTTCACTAAATAGCTTATAAAACCCCCAAAGAACATGTCTGAAACTGCTAAGCCACAAACACATCCCTCCCCACTTCCCTTCCCAAATCCTAGTCCCTAATGTGCAACTAGGTAAATCTCAGAGAAGGAGAAAGGAGTTTTATTAGCAGAGGGCTCAGAATTGGAGGGCAACCACTGAACATTGCCTGGAGCTAAACCTCTAAAGTTACTCGTTGGCTAAGTGTGCCTGCCTTTGATCGGTGGAGTTCATAGTCCGCTTATTTAACCTCGACAGGAAGAGCTCACTTATGTGGTGCAAGATGAGCTCTTTCCTACACTTTCTTCAACAGTTTTATAAAACTGGCATAGTGACAGGCTTTGCACATTTCCAAATATTAAAAATAGCTAGGCAAGAATTTACAAGTAGTGATATCGCTGACGACAACTCACAAACCATCTACCTCCCAAACTGCATTTTTTTCCTGAGCCAGGTCCACAAGAGATCACAGGTTCCGGCATCAAGGATATCTCCTGAACTAAGCCCGATAAGCCAACAATCGCGCAAAATATTTAAGTAGCATGTGTTTGGTTGAGCATCCTACCAACATAAATGATACATAACTGCAGAGAGAGAGACTGAGAAGGTCCTTCCAGAAAAGAAACCCAAAACATTCCAGTATCTTCCTTGTTTATAGAAAACTTAAATAAAAACTGGCCCCAAAAACCTCCCTGAAACATTTAGAGCAGGGTTTTGCAGATGCCTGCRCATCACTTTGGTGGGGTCATATTAAACACGTCTGCAGCCTACACTCACACAGAAACAAAGTGTTGATCTGGTTGACTCTCAGGGGAAAAAAAAAATGCAAATAAGACTATATGCAGACTGGGGTGGAAGAACAGCCAAGTCTTTGCCTGTTTCTACTGCTCAAAAGCTTTCCATCTGCTGGGTCTTGAAGGTGCAAGTTTATCAACTCCTATGCCCATACTATGCCCCAAGTACTCAATTCTTTATATGAAAACTGATTTCTGTACTATATTGCATTATTTGTGTATTGCTCATCATCGAAAAACTAACATAATCTGCAGACGTCTTTTGTAGCAACTTGAAGTCTCATTCCAGTCACTGTTAGCCAGCCTTTCATAGCCCATGAGCCTCTCAAGTCATCTCAGCTTACTCATCCCTTAAGGCTTTTCTTCAGAGACTTGTGTCTACATTAGTGGATATGAGTCACAAAGAGGCCCTTAACTCCAACACTAAAAAGGATACGGATCTCAGGGAACCAGATTACTTAGTTCTGTATCATTAGAGAAGTTTATCACTGCTTACTTTGGTATCATCAGAATGAAAAATGGTCTGGCCAGATTTTGCTCTGAGGAGGGGAGCTCTGCTTAACCCTATCTGCCCAAACAAACACTGGTGTTTCCGCCTTCCCCTCGCTTCATGACAACAGCCATCAGCAACTGTTCAACCAACAGTTCAGCGTTTGTCTCCAAAATGTAAAATGCCTACTCAGTTTAAAAATTATTTCAAAATCATAATATTAACAGGAAAAAAGCAAGATGAACCTTCCCCCCCCACACCCCTGGGACAACTCATTCCCACTAGATACAATTCTCAAAGGATCACATAAAAAAACAGGAAATTAAGTTTCCCTCACCATACTTCCCAACCTTTTCATCAGTTTCCCATATCCGGCCAAATAAGCCTTTTAAAGAGTCTTTCTGAAGTCACTGGCCAGCTTGGAGATCCCTACTCTTTACTGAGATTTTCCTTATTAGAAAAACTGTTCCCATACGTATATTAGGCACACCAGAATATGCACAATTTTCAGTATCTCCTAGGAAACTACCATTTACTTAGCACAAGGTTAAGTGGATTAAATCCTAGCACATCCTCAGATGATCAAAATACCAACTTCTCTGGAAATAACAATATAGAGTTTTTTATTGTTTTAACCCAGTGTGCACTACCCTTTACTTGAGGATGATCAGAAAAGAGACTGGGCTGTTAGTCAGGAGGATAACGAGCAGCAACATCAACTTGCCACTAACTGGCACAAACATTTTCACTCTCCTATGGCTGACAAATGAGCACTGCAGTGGAAGTCACTTGTAAAGCTTCTCATCTAGGCTAGGAAAATGAACTTACATATGGAGTATTTTTGGCCACTTTATGGCAKTTCTTATGAGACTGGTTACAGGAAAAAATGCTGCGCTTTATGTAGTAAAAGGGGAAAACGACTTATTATGTTTTGAGACTTCGAAAGACAGGAAGAACAACAGCTAACACCATAGCTTTACTGGGGCAAATGAAAACTGCAGTACTGAAACAAGACAAAATAAAGTAGACCAAGCACATGCTGCTTAAATATTTTATGAAACTGCTGGCTTAGCTGCCTAAGCTGAGGAGATATTCTTGATGCTGGAACTTGTGATCTCTTGTGGACCTGGCTTGGGTCTAAAAAAAAAAAAAAAAAAAAAAAAATCGAATTTGGGAAGTAGGAGGTTTGTGAGGTGTCATCAGCAATATCACTACTTGTAAATAACATTCAATATCTCAAAAAAATTGTTTTAACTTGCACACCTTAAACTAAAAAGGGATGCTGCACTGGCTTTAAAAAGCTTACTGTTGGTAATTAGGTTTCTAGTCCTAAACAGCCTCCACTGTTACAGCTCAAACAAGCAGCTTTAACTGAGTTGCCCATCTCTTTGTGTTTTTGTTTTGATAGAGGCTCAATTATGCTCAGGACAATGGCCTGTCTCTTCATTTTGCTGTGAACAGGAAGCAAGGGTGCCATTGTCACCCGGCTTCAATTCAGTCACAACAAAGGGGTCTGAAGTGCTGAAAATAATGGGCTATCTAAAGTAGCTAGAAGGAGGAAGGAGGGGGAGCTCCGCATTAGCCACAGTCCCCCTTCATCCAGCCCTCCCCATGCCTCAAACCAGGCTGATGCTTCCTCTGACAAGAGCCATGTCAGGGGCTGGTGACGCAGGACAGACGCAGAGCACTGCTACCACGCCTGCACACAGAGCGGTGAGGGGCATGGGAGGGGAGCTGAGCCATGAGGTGCACAGCTCTGCCCATGCTTCCTAACTGGGGTAGGAGAGAAACAGAGTAGCTGTGTGGTTTGTTGGTTTGTTTTAAAGAAAAAGCAAACCCAAGAGCCGTGACCTTTAGCACGTGGGTGGGCTTCAGGGGGGAAAGGGGAAGAGATGCGGAAGGCATGGAAGGAAAATAAATCACACAACAGATTCAATTAGAAAAAGGAGGAATGTATTTTGTTTAAAAAAAATAGGACATAGTATTATTAAAATACAGCGTCAATTATACTGAGATTGCAGGGAGTGAATGAAACCTAGTAGCAGACTGTTATTGTAGCTGAAATCGCCTCCTCCCCCTTCTGGTGCCTCATTCATAAATGGCTGCTCAGAGCTCCAGCTGCAGAGCCGGGTGCCGGCGTGCACGCACACAGCAGCGCGTGCCCCTTGCTGACACACAGCCAGAGGGACGAAACTCGCGTTAAGAAGTATTTAATTCCTTTTCCGCAGTCATCCACTCTTTCTCTCCTCTCTCAAACCTCTTCCTCAACCTGAAATGTGGGACGGTCGGAAGACTTTGCAAGCTTGTTTACCAAGAGCGGCTTTACGGCTGCCGCCCCGCGATGGAGGTGCCTGCGCATCGGACAAGAGGAATTCCAGCAGGCTCAGCCTGGGTTTCACGCAGCACCTCTCCTGCCAGCCGCACTTCTCAAAGCTTGCCATTGTCTTCACTCTGCGTAGGGGGTTGCTAAAAAAAGAATCTATAAATGTATGTATATAGAGAAACAAACAAGACAAGATTTCAAGAAATTATCACCTCAAATTTTGCTAGCTTAAAAGCAATGAAAAAGCTTTCCTATGCATCCCCAGCTTACATGCATATATAGGTAACTCTATTACTCCTTACATTTGTCTTCACGTTATTTGCAGCTCAGAATTCCTTCAGAACATTTTAATTAGGTAGAACAAGACTCAAACGTGCCATAACAATATCAGTACTAATAAATCATGGCCAATACAGTATACTGTTTGAGTTACAAAGGGGAATTTCCAAAACGTTTTAAAAAAAAAAAAGAAAAATTAAATAGAAAATGTGCATAGGAGTGAGGAAGATGCATGAAAGAGGGTAAAGAACCCACCTGTTATGCTCAGGACTTGCACAGATGTAGGAATGCTAAGCAAAACACTTACAAGCATTGCCCAAAACCTGAGTAACTAATGATAGATGGTAAAGGGGGCCACGGCCTAACCAAGGACCTTGTTTTATTATCAGAAAATAAATTAACTTATTGAAACTGTCACCATCAGTATGAGTTACTCATTTCTGATTCTCCTGCTAAACAAACCTAAATTCCTGCTGAACAATGAACAATTCTCCTGCTAAGCAATAAATCAGGAAGTTTTAATCCACTTCTTACAAAGCCATTTAATAACAGGCTTACTTTTACAGCCAACTTTCCAAGATGATAAGTAATTCCCTTAAGAAAGCAGTTCCTTATTCCAAAATAAGAATAATTTGACAATGTAAAAGATGACATATAACATCTCTCTTCCATTTCGCTAAACCTCCAGAGGGGCCCCCAGCCCAAACAGCATGCAAGTGAGAGCAGGCATTTGACCAACTCACAAGCAGGAAAAGAAGGCCTGCCCTGCTAATTTGTTCATTTTACACTGTGTAGGAAGAAAGGAAGGATCACATTTACACTAGTGGAAAAATTACCCATAGGTATTGCAGAACTATCCCAAGATCCCAGCTACATCTTTATCACCAAAACAATTTTCTCTCTAGACCAGAAGAAAAAAAAAGGACTTGAATTAACACAAGTTCAAACTTGAATCAAATGGATTAAAGGTGCAGATATTTCAGCGACAACGTTACATCAAAATGCCCACAGAATACTGTGAGATGGTGCAAGATCCTCAGCAGTGATCCATCATCTCACAGGCATTTCAAAAGAAAATAGGGTTTCCAAACTCCCAACCAGATAACCATTACCACATCTGACCCACCTGGATGTATTCAGTTACCAAAAAGAGGCAGTAGAACTCCTGAGAGATGACTGTTTACTCCACGCATATATCAATCAGCTCAGATTCACAAAAAAGGCACTCAAAAAATGCAGGAGGTGTCCCCCGACTCCTGCCCCACATCACCTCTCAGGTTCCATTCCTTCTTGTCACACATCCATGAAACCTTGAAGACAATTTTTTACCCATAGTCATGCCCTCTGAAGAGCAGGCATATTGTTATCAGATCCAAAGACATAAACCACAGCTGGCATCTCTCCCCAAAAGAACTATTTGTAAAATACTTTTGAGAGTTGCCTATATAAGTCTAAAGCATACTTCTGGGGAGAAATTCCCACTGGCATTTGATGAAAACCATTTGCAACTGTTGTTCCCCACAGGTGTGATCACCAAAGATTTTATACTCCAGAAGAAATGGTTGAACCCACAAGCTCTGCAGAACATTCTTGATGAGTACTCCAGCCCATTTTCTATGGGCATGGTTTCCATTTACATTTGTGGAACTGTTATAATTACAACAGCACTAGGACAGAAAATTCTTAAGAGCAGAACTGTAATACCGAACTCTTATGTACATCATCTGTGTCTCCTGCAGTACGGGGCACTTCAACAGCAAGGGCGGGGGGGTGGGGGAGCACACACAATTTGCTAAGCAGAACACATTCCTATATCATTACTTTAAACAGAATAAGAGATAAGTCAGGGGGTAGTGCCCGTTCAGCTGCTTGTTTGGCCTGATTTGTCCAGACTGAATTTTTTGTTTGGCCAAGACACACACCGAAGAGTTAACACTTTCTCAATGCACAAGGCCACACGCCTTGAGCTAAGCTATTGTGCACTGACCACATTTTAAGAGTACCAACTAAAGTTAGTACTAATGTTTTTTATTTATATATGTATATGTATATATATACAACACACATAATACATACACACACATTATACATTACATGTATGTATCTTAGCACTGCTTCAATGAACAAAGCAATGTCACAACTTACAATCAAAGAACCACTTTTATGAGAAAAAAAACACAACACAATGATCAACCTTTTTCACAGCACTGGCTTGAAGCTTCTTTGTATATAAACCTCTGATTGTTGCTGCATAGCACAACTTTCTAGGAAACAACCTAGTAAGAAGGAAGTTGCTTGATTTTCCTTAAATTTCGTGTATCTGTCCCCAAAATAAGTCCTTTGGCTGAGGTATTATGTGAGGAGAGGAAGTCTCTGGACAGCCTCAGAGATAAGTGAAATAGCCCATTCAGGTTACAAAAAACAAACAAACAAAC